>QODF01000006.1:1500955-1632573 GCA_024372805.1 Oostethus manadensis
GACCTGGAAAAGGCATTCGACCGTGTCCCTCGTGGTGTCCTGTGGGGGGTGCTCCGGGAGTACGGGATTGATGGTCCGCTTCTACGTGCCATTCGGTCCTTGTACAATCGAAGCAGGAGCCTGGTTCGCATTGCCAGCAGTAAGTCGAGCTTGTTTCCGGTGAACGTTGGCCTCCGCCAAGGCTGCCCTTTGTCACCGATTCTGTTCATAATCTTCATGGACAGAATTTCTAGGCGCAGTCAAGGTGTTGAGGGAGTCCAGCTTGGTGACCTTAGGATCTCGTCTCTGCTATTTGCAGACGATGTGGTCCTTATGGCCTCATCAGGCTGTGACCTTCAGCGTTTACTGGAGCGGTTTGCAGCTGAGTGTGAAGCTTCTGGGATGAGACTCAGCACCTCCAAATCCGAGGCCATGGTTCTCAGTCGGAAACGGGTGGACTGTACCCTCCGGGTTGGGAGTGAGGTCTTGCCTCAGGTGGAGGAGTTCAAGTATCTCGGGTTCTTGTTCACGAGTGAGGGAAGGTTGGAGCGTGAGATCGACAGACGGATCGGTGCAGCATCTGCAGTAATGCGGTCGCTGTACCGGACCGTCGTGGTGAAGAGAGAGCTGAGCCGGAAGGCAAAGCTCTCTGTTTACCGATCGATCTACGTTCCCACCCTCACCTATGGTCATGAGTTATGGGTCATGACCGAAAGAATGAGATCGCGGATACAAGCGGCGGAAATGAGTTTCCTTCGTAGGGTGGCTGGACTCACCCTAAGAGATAGGGTGAGGAGCTCGGCCATCCGGGAGGAGCTCAGAGTAGAGCCGCTGCTCCTTCACATCGAGAGGAGCCAGTTGAGGTGGCTCAGGCATCTAGTCTGGATGCCCCCCCAATACCTCCCTGGTGAGGTGTTTCGGGCATGCCCAGCCGGGAGAAGGCCCCAGGGAAGACCTAGGACATGCTGGAGGGACTATGTCTCACAGCTGGCCTGGGAACGCCTTGGTGTCCTCCCAGTGGAGCTGGAAGAGGTCGCCGGAGACCGGGAAGTCTGGACTTCCCTACTGAAACTGGTGCCCCCGCGACCCGGACCCGGATAAGCGGAAGAAAATGGAATGGAAAAATGGAAATAATTACATTGATTCAAATGTAAAGCAACACCCAATTAATACAAATTATAAAGAAGTGTCATTATTTTCTGACATACTTTTGCATGTACGGTAATCCCTCATTTATTGCGGTTAATTGGTTCCAGATCACAAAGTAGGATTCCTGCTTTAATTTTTGTAGTTATGGCATAGAAAATAAATGTTTATTTAACATTTAACATTATTACAGGCATCTAGACATGAAATAACACCCATATGGTCACAATTACATTTTTATTACCCAATATAATAGATGATCACAATAGATAGATACAGACCTGATCAAAATCTTAGAGCTACACTATGCAAAAGCAAGAAGGGGAAGTGTGACAAAAATCACTTTGAAAAGTAATTTATTGAAAACAACAATTAAACTGAAATAGACTGTCAAAAAATGTAAGACCATTGCTCAAAAAATGACACAAAAACTCTCCCAACCAGAAAAAAAAAAATTCTCAGTAGGACTCAGTAATGAGTAGCTCCACCATTCTTGTTAATCACTTCAAAAATTAGTTTGGGCATGCTTGATGCGAGTGTTTCCAGGAAGCCAGTGGGAATATTGCTCCAAGTGGTGAAGATGGCTTCACGAAGGGCATCAACTGACTGGAACTGATGGCCATTTGCATAAACTTCCCGTGCCATCCAACCCCAAATGGAACATTTGGCTGAAAAGTTACCGTAAACTGCTCCCACAACATCTCTTTCATCCCTGCCAAATGGAACATTTGGGGATGGATGGCCTGGGAAGTTTATGCAAATGGCCATCAGTTCCAGACAGTTGATGCCCTTCGTGAAGCCATCTTCACCACTTGGAGCAATGTTCCCACTAGCTTCCTGGAAACACTCGCATCAAGCATGCCCAAACCAATTTTTGATGTGATTAACAAGAATGATGGAGCTACTCATTACTGAGTCATACTAAGAATTTTTTTTGTCCTGGTTTGGAGAGTTTTTTGTCATTTTTTCAGCAATGGTCATAAACTTTTGATCAGCTGATAAACAGCCTATTTCCATTTAAGTGTTGTTTTCAATAAATTACTTTTTCAAAATGCTTTTTGTCACACTCCCCCTTCTTGCTTTTGCATATTGTAGCTCAACTTAAAACCTCGTTTCATTTTCTATACCGCTTATCCTCATTAGGGTCGCGAGTATGCTGGAGCCTATCCCAGTAAGATCCAAATGTGCAAGAGATAAATTCTAGCAATTTCTCTACTGGTAGAGATTTTGATCAGGTCTGTATATATTATCAGAGAAAATAAGCCTTTTAATACAGTTTACCTTTTAGGGCAGCAGAATTGATGGCGGACAGGAAGTGACAGTCGCAGCCGCAACAGTAACTCGTGTTATTATTATGTTTGTTATGTTGTCATGATTATTATTTAATAATTAAAGGGAAAAAAAACGATACCATTGATTTTTTTTTATAATAGTAAGTAACTTGTGGAGGCGGGCGGGGTTACCATATAAAATCTTGACTTAGGCGCCACTTTGGGTAGGGACGGCTGACTTACCCAAGGCTAGTCTATAATATAAGTGCCCCGCACCTCATGATTGTATTTTTTTTTTTTTAAAAGGTCAATACGTACAGTAAATGTAATGATCTTCATTTGGACATTGAAACTTAAACTGAAAATAAAACACATACAAGCCTGCCTTTTTCCAGTGGACTTCAGTCACTCATTTTATCTGCGCAGTATGTTTCCAATCCCAGCAAACAGCTGGCCTGGCATTTAGAACACATGGGGATTAGGGGGTTGAATTATTTAAAGGCTCAATCCAGAATCAGACCATATCACTACTTATGATGCCAAGATCCGCCTTCTGATTTTTTCTCACTAATATCATCGAATCATTGGAGATGAGAAAACCTCTGTCGATTGCAATCATATTACAATAGACATCTTAATTTGCCTTCTCCTGTATTTTGGTTTTGAGCTAACACTGAAATAAAGCTGTGGATGTTTTACATTTTTGACATCTGTGTCAACCTCACCTATTATTCATATTCATTCAGCCACAGGCATGGACGCAGCACCGTACATGGATCGGTGTGTGAGTACAGAAAGTGCAGTGGTGTGATCATGCATGTTAAAAGCATGTGTATAGAGTAAGCGGCGAACAGCAGGTCTTTCAGTTGCCATCAAGGCTCATTGGTTACCACGTGGGACTGATTTGCATGAGGAGGGAGTGTCCTGAGTCAGCACTGGGATGAATGAGTTGTTCAAGTCACACAGCAAGTAGGCTTTGGACTCAGAAGAGGTCTGCGCAGCTCAAAATGCCTGGCTTAATTAAAATGTGACACTTTCCGCTACAAGTGGAAACTGTTGGACTTGGACATAAACATGGTCAACAGAAAAGACCCCGGACCTGGCAAAAGAGGACACATATGGGTAAGTTGTATCTTAATTTATTTTAAAATGCTCTCTTAATAGTGCACATTAACAACATCTGTAATGGGTCTTTAGTGGTGCGGAACAGCTAAACTTAAGGTTGCAAATAGTTTATATCCTGTATGTTACTGTGCAATGTAATCATGTTTTTAATATTATCATCTTGTGTTACAGGGATTTTTCATCCTCTTGCTTTACACCAGCCCACATTGCTGTTTTGCAACCTCCGGCCAAGCAAAAGAACGTATCTATAGGATAAAGGAGGGATTACCCAAAGGGACCTTCATAGGAGCCATTGGAGTGGACTTAAATTTGGATTTTACAGTTGACCCCCCCTATTTATTCAGTCTGGCGCAAAAGAGGGTCAGCGAACAGTATGTGACTCTCAATAATACTACGGGAGAATTTTTTACATCTGCTACAGAGATTGACAGGGAGACACTTTGTCCCCATAACTCAGACCAACAAGGATGTTTCCTCTCAATGGACGTCTTTGTGCTTCCTCAGCAATATTTTCAGCTCATCAAAGTTAAGCTCATTATTGAGGATGTGAATGACAACAGACCAAAGTTCCCTGTGGAGGAAATCCTTATATCAGTTCCAGAAAACACACTGATCAATTCTCGTTATGCGGTGGAACAGTCTGCAGTTGACCCAGACCTGGGTCTGTATGGAGTGCAGACCTACTGGCTTGTGAATGACTTTGGTGTGTTCACACTCGACGTTGAGGAGAATGACGGAGGGGAGTTGACACCCTTCCTTATCGTGACAGAGTTTTTAGATCGAGAGACGCAAGCCGAATACATCACAGACATTATTGCAGAGGATGGGGGTACACCGCCTCTCCTTGGTGCTGCCACTTTAAAAATTGTCATCTTAGATGTGAACGATAACTGTCCCCAATTCACAGAGTCTCACCTTAATGTGACTCTGCATGGGAACTCCACCAAAGGCACACATTTGGCACGTCTGCATGCTTTTGACCCTGACCTTGGCGATAATGCTCAGATCAGCTATGCTTATAGTGAACGTGTGCCAAAGGAGACCAGAAGCTTGTTCCATTTGAACAGAACTACAGGAGCGATAAAGCTGGCACAGAAAATAGACACAGGTGCAGCCGTGTTTTACAAACTCACCGTCCTGGCCAACGGACCTGGTTGTATTCCCGCTGTTGCCACTGTTGCTGTTCACATCACCAAAGTTCTCTCGGGGCCTCCTGCTGTCATACCTCGATACATTGCATCCGAAAAAGACGGGGTGGTGAGACTTAAGGAATCTGAGCCAGCGTTCTCTCCTATTGCTTTTTTTACAGTTGAAAACATAAATGTCAATCACAAGGTGGAGTGCCATTTGGAGGGAGCAGGTCCTTTTAGGATCGGGCCCTATCAGCTCCTCAAAAATGAATACCTTCTTGAAACCACAGAGCCCCTGGATTATGAAATGACACAGGAGTACGACCTCATTGTAGTTGCTGAAAATGGTCACGGGCTCGTCATCAAGACTTTCCTCAAGGTGCAAATTTTGGATGAGAATGACAATGCTCCTGTCTTTCAGCAGTCTTTGGTGGAAGTATTTTTAGATGAGAACAATCCCCCCAACACCTACCTTACCCAGCTCCATGCCACAGACCAGGACAGTGGAAGTCAAGGAGAAGTAATATACCTGCTTGGAGGCGATGCCCCAGGGATCTTCCTTATAGATCATGTGACAGGCATCCTGACTGTGACTACATCACTCGACCGTGAGGAGAAGGAAACATACCGCTTCATTGTGAGAGCAGTGGACCAGGGAACCCCAAGGAGGGAGTCAATCGCTACCGTCGTGGTCACAGTGCAAGACCGCAACGACAACAGCCCGCGCTTCATCAACAAGGATTTCACCTTCTTCGTGCCGGAGAACTTTCCGGGGTACGGTGAGATTGGCGTGCTCTCGGTGACGGATGCTGACTCAGGGAAAAATGGCTGGGTGGCCCTTTCCATCCTCAACGGCAGTGACATCTTCATGATAGACACAGGCCGAGGCACCCTTAGGGCCAAGACCTCGCTGGACCGAGAGCAACAGGGGACCTACCAGATGTGGATTGAGGCGGTAGATGGTGGGGAGCCTGCGCTCTCCTCCGTTACAATGGTGACTGTGCTGCTGTTGGATGTCAATGACAATCCACCGATTGTCCTTTTCCCACAGTCCAATCAGTCCTACATGCTGGTGCTACCCAACACCGTGCCAGGAACATCCATCACAGAGGTGTATGCTGTGGATAACGATGCAGGCATGAATGCTGTGATCGCATATAGTATCATTAAAAGGAAGGGAGGGGAGCCTGGATCTTTCGCCATTAACTCCGAAACAGGAAACATCACTTTAGAGAGGGAACTGAGCAACCGTGGTCTCTACAGCCTTCTGGTAAAGGTCAGTGATCATGGTCAGCCGGAGCCACTTTACTCAACAGTTATGGTTAACTTCTTTGTGAACGAGACAGTGAGCAATGAGAGCTACATCCAAAGTTTGCTGACCAGAGAGGCTGACATCGAGATAGAGGAGAGACCCTGGCACACTGGTCAGTTGAAAGAGGGACCTGAGAGGTATGACAAGTGCCCATGTAAACCTGCCCTCATTGCCCTTGCAGTGACATGCCTCGGGCTGCTCGTCTCCCTTCTGACACTGACAGGTTGCATTTGCTTAAAAAGATTTCAGAAGCAAAAGACGAAATCAGAAGTTGACTTACCTTTAAAAATCAAGAAAGACTCTACGCTGGTCAAAAATCGGAAGCTCAGACATGTTTCAAACATTTGATTTTCGGTAATTCACACTAATTCTCTACTAATGCTTGTATGGGAGTTTACAGCAGACATCGTCCGAAGTCAACATAAATTTCCTTCATCGTAAAGCATTTTGCCATCACATTATTCCCTCACCACCTGCGCGTCAAACATCGCAGATCCACTGTTTATCATTTTTTCTAAAATATATTCATTAATAAAGTCTGATTTTTGTGATTTTATACAGCCTATTATTAATCTAAACATGCATATTTGACCAATTTGAAGTATTTCTTGCTTAAATTAAGCATTTTAAAACACAAATACAAATAAAGCGCATTCAAAAAACGCAAATACACTGTGATAATATGTAGTATTCTACACTGGTAATGTTAAGGTAATGTTTGATGAGACACACAAGCACCAAACTAAATTGCCAGAGCAACCCGCCTTTATTGTAAGTTTGAATGATCTAACAGCAGGCACAAAAACCCCAAACACAAGCTACTGTTGTGGCCGTAAGTCACGCAAAACAAAAACTCAACTCTGAACCACCGACGTCACTTCCTGTCCTCCCACTCCTAGCTACCCCAGCACCAAAACACATTTACAGAAACACGCACGAGCATTAGACTTGTTTGTTTTCAATGGCTTATTTTCTATTATGTCTGGTATTTTGGGTAATGACTATGTTGGCTGTTATTTCATGTCTAGGGGACTGCTAAATAATGTTAAAACCTGTATTTAGAAGGTTGTAAGCAGATTATCTGTGCTCCAACAACAAAAATATTCCATTTATAAATGATAAATCTTACATCACAAAAATTCACTTATCGTGGTCCAAGACCAATAAATAATTGGTTCCAGACACGACTGCTATTAATACATTTTCACAAAGTAGAATTCAACATTACTCATTAGGGCTGCAAATATGCTGGAGCCTATCCCAGCTGACTTTGGGCGGGAAGTTGGGCACACCCTGGAATGGTTGCCAGTCAATCGCAGGGCACATATAGACAAACAAAGACAAACAACCATTCACACTCACACTTATGAACAATTTAGAGTGGCCAATGAAGCTAACATGCATGTTTTTGGAATGTGGGAGGAAACCGGAGTACCTGTAGAAAACCCACACACGCACGGGGAGAACATGCAAACCCCACACAGAGATGCCCAACGAAGATTGGAACCCTGAACCTCCTGACTGTGAGGCCAACATGCTACCCACTCAACTACCGTGCAGCCCCAATTTTCTTTATTGTATTCTAAATTTAGAATGGGTTTAAAGTAGAGTGGGAAGAATGAAAAAGAAGGCAACAAAATGACCACTTCCAGATTAAATGGAAAGAGGATTTCTTTTCACGCTAACATGTTGGACATTCCATTGCGGACTCCATGCAATGTGACGGTAATCTAATGTCATGTCTTGAAAATGGAACATTAATGATGCCTGGTGGCCAGAATACTACATAAACAGTACCTGTATCTTTCCATTTTTACTTTTTAACTAATAACACACCATGGGGTAACCACAAAACAGCAAGCACTTATGAATTAATAAAAAAAACCAAAACGCTATAGCGCGGGGGAGCAATATCCGAACCGTGATATTTTGAGGGACGATTGTACAAATAAATAAATATTTTATCTCTTAGTGAAATTGAACAAAGAAGGTGGTAGTGTAATTATGTGTCTCAGGCCCGCACGGTGGCTGAGTGGTTAGCACATTGGCCACACAGTCAGGAGATCTAGAAGACCTGGGTTCAAATTTCCGTTGGGCATCTCTGTGTGGAGTTTGGATGTTCTCCCCGTGCGTGTGTTTTCTCCGGGTACTCCGGTTTCCTCCCACATTCCAAAAACATGCATGTTAGGTTAATTGGAGAATCTAAATTGTCCATCGGTATGAATGTGAGTGTGAATGATTGTTTGTCTATATGTGCCCTGCGATTGACTGGCGACCAGTCCAGGGTGTACCCCGCCTCTCGCCCAAAGTCTGCTGGGATAGGCTCCAGCATCCCCGTGACCCTAATGAGGATAAGCGGCATAGAAAATGGATGGATGGTATGTCTCATCAGCTTCAGTGAGGTATATGTAATGTAATGGCTGGTGAGTGTGTAGCCATATCACATGACTGACGCTTGCAGCACAATTTGTATCATGAAGATGAGAGAATGGAAATGAATTTATTAGTGGCATCCCATAACATTACAAAGAGAATGATGTTTTAAATATGTACTGTACATATTGTGCAGAAATCTTTTTCACCTTTTGCGTGATACGTTTTGAAAGCAGAGAAATATTCACTTTTTTATTACTGTTGT
Organism: Oostethus manadensis; assembly: GCA_024372805.1. Classification (NCBI taxonomy): domain Eukaryota; kingdom Metazoa; phylum Chordata; class Actinopteri; order Syngnathiformes; family Syngnathidae; genus Oostethus; species Oostethus manadensis. The sequence goes on from QODF01000006.1 coordinate 1,509,557, forward strand.
AGACAATCCACAGTCTGTCAGAACAATGGCCACCTCCATGTAGGCACTTTTTACATTCCTTCATTTGAATGCATTCAAAGACTGCAGCCAATTGCAAAATGGGAGCTTTTCAGAGAGAGCTTTTCAAATTTGTGAGTTCCTGCTACGTACAAAAAACAGAGAACGACATTTTTTTTAAAAAAGCGTTTCTGTCAACTTGAGCTGTTCACTGACCGCGTGTCTGCGACGATTTTGATTCGTCCGCTTCATTTCCGTGATGACAGATCAGGACTTGTTTGCCTCTTCAGTTTTTGCTGATTTTTACAGTAAACCTGTTAGAGTCATTCTGTCTAGGGGCCCTGGTTGACAACCAGATGATTCTTACGTCATTTGTGTTGACATTGTGTAGAAAGAAGACCTAGTGCGTTTGGTACCACTGATGCATTCAAAGTGTTTTTGTTGTTATATAATATTTACAAACTCAAATCACCTTCATACATGCAATTCTCAATGTGTCTGTGAAATGTTACAAAGTGTTTGTGAAAAGCTATATATTAAAGTACTTTATTTTACTATACATAAGCATTTTTATTATTTGCATGCATATCAACACACGGTACTTAATGTTCATATACTGTACAATTAACTTTGTTTCCCGATGAAGCATCCAGTACTAGTATGCATATAAGATAATACTATTGGAAACATTATCTGCAAAGCTTTGATGAGTTTGATTACGTTTCTGGGATTCTTAACAGTTTTGTTTCATATAATATTTGACCAAGAATAGGGTTAGAAGCACAGTACTGTTTTAATCATTTGTGTACTACACTCATAGCCAACTGTTGCAAAAGTGAAACTTTGTAGTTTCAAGGGTCCGGTTGTATTTGAACAAAAAGTCATACACACAATATTGCAATGTATGAGCACTTCAACTGAGTGTGCCCCCGTTTTGACCACTCTGCGTGTGTACTTCTATCATCATCACCGATGTTGCCTTTAAGCTGCACAACCGTGCACTGCTCCAGCGTTGGGTAGCAGGGGCAGCAGTCTCAGTAGGGAAGCCCATTCCTCCTGGTTTCCAGCCAGCCCATCCAGCTCCACTGGGAGGTCCCCAAGGCGTTCTCAAGCAAGCTGTGAGACATAATCTCTCGAGCGTGTCCTGCGTCTGCAACTGTCCTGTGACTTTTATTTTGGCCAGGCAGTGTATTTTGAATCTATTCTTGTAACCTTAACGTTTTCCATGACTAAATATTCAAAAAATTGCAACTTTATTCATTCTTTTTTTTTGCTTTTTTAATAATACAACTTCCAAAAGAATAAACATTTTTTGTATTATTTAAACATTAGGCTACAAAAATTACATTATTTCCCCTCATAATATCATTACATTATTCTCATTAAAGTTTTCTCTTGTAATACAGTATTTTGACTTTATTCATGTAAAATTACTGAGGATTTTTTCAATTTTTGCTTTTAGAATATGCCAATAATTGGCCAGTAAAAAGATAACTGCAGGCCATGTGGCCGCACTCTGAACACCTCTGGCATACACCATCACACCACCAGGAATGAACTGAAAATTAGGGGGGAAAAGTCTGTTTTCTAGAAATAAGTTTGCTGTAAAATGTCTCATAAAGCACCTGTCATTCATCAATTCCATTTACATTTCATAAACTCGGACAAATTGTGTATATTTTCCACTAAACAAAGGGCAATAATTTTTTTCAAGGGAGAGTTGGCAACCCCAGGTCATGATAAAAAAGATAAAAATCCAGTTTGACTGCCAGCTCCTGTAAAGGCGTGTTACAGACAGATAAAGAAACATGCTTGCATTCTTTCCAGAAAATTCAGTCATATTCTAGCAGTCTTACTGTTTCTTTGCCTTTTTCCTGTGTGTTTTTTCCATCATATGCAAGGAGAAATAGTACAAGAAAGAAAAGGATTTGGGACGCTTGTCATCACTACACACCCAAGTAAGGAACTCCACTGAGCCAAATGTCTTTTTGAACTTCCTTGGGTTTGGCTCAAACAATACCAGAAACATGCAAACAAACCTGTGCTGAGAATGTATTCACACACACCCCCACACACACACACAAGGAGCGTCACAACTTGTGATCAGCATTTCAGCACCAGCACATGTCATGTAAACACAGAGCACATCGGGAGCAGCTCAGCGTAATCCTCAGTAATCACTTCTGCCCATCCTGTGCTTTTCACAAATGGGCTGTGCTATGATATTCATTTGACATAAAAAATGAGCATTTTTTAACATGAATACTACTCAGTTGACTTTTTGACACCTTGTGTAATGTCCCTAATTGTAAGCTTTTTTTTCTTTGATAGAATGAATGGGGGGAAAAAACAATGACAATAAATCCTGTTTGTTCCTTGAACCATGTGCACATCTGGAAGACAGGAAATGAAAGCGTATTGTTGCATTTCTGATGACAAACTGTTATTGTGCAACTGCAATAGTATTAGTATGATTGGCAGGCTTAAAAGGGCTTTTTTCTGAAGCACTTAATAGGTTACCATACAACTACTATGTGTTTATCACAAAGAAGGACAGAACATGCATTGCAATCTTGACTTAAGCAGATGTCTGATAAGCCACCCAGTAATCACACTGGAGATACTTCCATTCTGCAAAAAATAACAAAATGGATAATGTTGTTTTGCAAAAAAGGATTCTGAATTTTAGACATTTTTTCACGTTTCTAATGAGCTACTCTACACTTGGAAACATTTGATATTAACAATGCAGTTTGAGTTTAAAAGCTAGCACACAAATAATCCGCTGTGTATAAGTTATTTGTATCCTCTTCTTTTTACCTTTTCTACCTACCTGTCTACTAAACAGTATTTTTTCCGGACGAAAACATCTTTTATTCCATTAAATGATATGGAAGTTGTAATAATAAATAATAGTCACTCACGACCCATCAACTCCACCTGGCATAAGCCCACTGACAAGCAGGCATCGTCAGACCACACCAAAGTACACAATGTAGGGTTCAACTTGGCATTGGTTCTTGAACTGTTTTTGACCTTAGAGATTAGTGATCTGTGCAATGCTGTGCAATGCTAAGTTATTGGAAAACATTTTTGTACTGAAGAAACACCATAAAAACATTTGCACACGCAGAGGACTGGTCCAGCTGGTTCAAAAAAACATTTCCATTTCATTCACATCTCTCGTTGTGAACATGCGCTAAATCAGTGGTTTTCAAACTGGGAGGCCCGGCGTTATAACAGGGGGTGCACTGGGCTAGCACCAACACTCTTCATTATCACCGTATGTTTTGGCAGAGGGGTGCTGAAAATCATTTGGTCTCCAAAAGGGGGGCGCTGCAAAAAAAGTTCGGGAACCACTGCACTAAATAAACAGCTCAATAAACACACAGAATGACGCACACTCCTACCCATCCGTCTTTCCAGCAGTGCCTTTCTGAAATGACAATAGTGTAGAAAGACCATCTACAGTATCCCAGCACGATCCTATTTCACTTATTTGATTTCGCTACCTTGAAATCAAGCAAATAAAAACACCTTGAAAAGGCTCAAGTTAAGGTTACGCTGCTTCACAGAAGAAGGCTTCGTTTCCAAAGTTATGACACAAAATATGGCCTTCCGAGCGACCCGCATTGCTTGCACGCACACACACACGCATTTTTAAAAATTAAAATGACTGGCTTCAATCTATTTTTTTACGACGGCGTATTAGGGCCACATAAAAAAAAAAAACACAACATTTTAAGATTTCTAGACAATCTACCATTTATAACGGGACAGCAAAAGTTGGCCACAACCAGTTTAGTATGAGCTGGCATCATCTCGTAACATGACGATCTTTTCTCGTAAATATAAAACATTATTGTTGTAAATTTACGACGTAATTCTCAAAACCTTGATGATTTTAATGTTGCATTTAACAGGCATTGCCCGAGACAGCGATAAACACAGGGGACTTGTGTGACCCTTTACCTGGGTCAAAGGTTCAAATACGACTTTAAAACTCGTTAATTTGCAACTTTTAATCTGGAAATCTTAATTAAAAATGTTTTATTTTAAATGTGGCCCTCATACGCCGTCGCAATTTTTGGGTATTGTGAGTGTAGTGTGGTGTGTGACTGTGGATGGTATTAGTTCATGTGTTAAAACCCATAGATCATAAAGGGGATGTCTATGCTGTAAAAATGAAAATATTCAATAAAAAAAAAATGTGTTAGTTTTTTGTATAATGGTAGTTTTAGAAAGTGTTGGGGACCAATAAAAAACAGTCATGGGCCAGATATGTCCCACTGGCCAGACTTTGGACTCTCCAGATTTAACGTCATATGTGCAACATAATACAAATACTGCTAGATGTGAGATTACATATTTGTTCTAATCAGTGTTTATATTTGTCTGAACAGCCCAGCAAAACATAGATGCATTTTCTTACAGCTTCTGTTCGAATTACACACTGTATTGCCTACATTCCCAAAGTGGCTTCCATGTACCCCCAGGGCTACGCCGATTGTTATAGTGGTAGGTGAATAATAAAAACAAAAAGCGCCTACTAGCCACAATTACAAGCGCACCTGAACGCCTCATAGGAGGGGGCGCACAGTCACAGCAGAAAGAAGCAAGGAGACACAGCATGAAGTTGTTCATTGCTCTGAGTGAGTTTGCGGATGTTTGTTCTAAGTAAGTGTGTTGTTTGTTTAGATCAAACTGGGTGTTTCATCTTGAAGGTTTCATTTACATTGGTGTTCCACTGTGAAAACCTGCAAAATGTGCGTATTTGCACGAGAGGGTGGGGAGTCCCCTGAAAATGAGGCTTTATGGCTGCTCGTATGTATTTTTGTACTTTGGATACTGCTTTATCGTGTTTATTAAACTTTCCCTTTCATTAGGCATGAAATTAATATGCAGCCTTATATCATAACATTTACAAATGGACAAAAGTGAAAGCTCAAGTTCAACCCATTCAAACGGAAGGATCCCTCCATCTGGCTGAAATAAAAGATACATAGGACCAATACTTGGATACTTTATTCATCGCTAAGAGAAATTCACTTCTTTTTGTCAGTGCTCATTTTTTATCAAAATTTCACCATGCAAAATATATATTTTTTAACCAGAATGACCTTTTTAGTCTAAAATTAAGTAATCAGTTAATCATGTTTAATATTTCAATTTAGTGAACATAAAAATGGTTTTTATAAGTGTGCAGGAGGTACATGGCTTCAGGTCAGACGTCTAAAGATTTGTGAACCACTGTTGTAATGCCAATCAAGAGAGCGATTTTCCAAAACCATCAGGGAGAGCTGCTGTCTCTTGGATATTTTGACAATGAAAAGCATTTTTTCTCACACTCTGAATACATCATTGTCTGCCACATCATGTTGAGTTGTCAGGTCATTTGCCTAACGAGCTGCTAAGAGTTAAGAATGTGTAAGTGTTTAAGTCTGTGGAGTACTTCAGGACAAACCTGTTCATGCTGTCTCTTAGGACACAGCATATTCTACCTGGGAATGATCATAGCATTCTGTATTAGGTAAGACAGTGCATGATGTTTTTACAATACAGTATCAACAGCTTCAGTATCAATCAAAAATAATAATGTTCATCGTGGGTGTATGTCAGCAAGACCCAAACTGTTTCGCTCTGATGCAGTTATCCTGTCACTGCAGAGTAATGTAGATTTAATGTAGATTTGTTGCACGTGTCATTTGGATGGTCATTGTTCAAGAGGTTCTGTTTCTTTTCTCGTTGTTTTTCTTGTATGTTTATCATTATTAGTACATATGTATGTATGTATGTGTGTATGTATACATATATATGCACACTGTATGTGTGTGTATGTATGTATGTACTGCATGGATATGTGTATGTGCACAGTATGTGTATGTATGCGTGTACGAATGTGCATGTATACATGTATATATATGTGTGTGTATATATATGTATATGTATATGAATGTGTGTACATGAATATTAGTATTATTATTATTTTCTTCTTTCCCCTGTATTTTTGCTCATTTTGCTCTGTGACTGTTCTGGTTGTTGCTGAAGTTGTGATTATCACGGTTGTTTATAATATGGTTGAAATATGTTTGTGAGGTTCTTCTGCACCCTTTCATACATCCCCCACCCCCCCACCCGTCCCCTTTTCAGGTCAGGTCCGGCATCGAAATGTGGCGCAACAAAATTCATAATAAACGTAGTCAAATGTCAAGGGAGACTCATTCGGATTATGAAATCTCCCTTGGCAAAGAAAATTTTGCTCAGCATTTAAAGGCAGCTTGACTCCCATTCAGCTGTTATGATGCTGGACAAGACAAAAAAAACAAAGCAAGACCCAAACTGACAAGGAAGAACGGGAATAAGGCACACGGTAGGGGCAAATAAATAAACCTTGATGTCCTTTTCTGGCTGGGCCTGATGGTAAGAAATAATATAAAAGATGCCTGAATATGGTCTGACTGTGTGGCTCAATTGTTGAATACGGCCAAGTTTAATGTGCCACATGAAAGCTCCTTGTTAATATAAGCCATTCATGCATATCAGGAAGATGTTCCCGCTGCCAAGGGGAACTAAGACGGTGCACCACATTGGCTGCAGAAACTACGCACACACAAAGAATGCGTATAGTCATTTCTCTCATGCAGCCAATGCTGATCAGTGAGCTGGCACATTTGGATAAGAGGAAGTGGAGAGAACGATGCACTAAACACATACAGAAGCTTACAGGACAGAGGCACACATTTTGTATGAACAGGTGGCAAGAGATAAGTGGCAATAATGTGGCTTGGTTGATCTCGGGTTCCATATGGCACTAGTGCATACATTCACTCTCCAAATTAAAAGTGGCATACAAAAGAACCTGTTTAACAGCTTTGAAACGTGTGACTGGTATTGTTTGCATGTCGTGAGCACACAATTCATTATAGAAAACAATGCAGAGGGAGTTCAGGTTCAGGTTCCTTTTTTGGGGTTGGAAAAATATTTTCATTAAAAATGTCTTTGTGTGTCATATTTATACCATCCACTTTCTGCCCAAATTCTGGATTTAAATCCCTCGTTTATCGTGGTTAACTGGTCTAGACCCGACTATGATGATATTCGTAGAAGAAAGAAAGACATTTATAAATCAAATATCTTCATAGTATAGAAAACATATTTACAGCTTTCTAAATACAGACTTTAACATTATTAGAGCACTTTAGATTTGACCTAACAACCCTATAGTCACCTTCACATTCGTATTAGCAAATATAACCAGGGTAAATAAGCAATTTAATACATAAATAAGACTGTTGCTGTGTGTGTTCCCCCGGAGAGCTCAGCAGACAAGAAGTGACCTCAGGGTCCTGAAATTTCGATACCTCCGATACCAGATCTTTAGGCTATAAAATCGAGACTCATATATCGTCTATAGCGATACTTTAGTCATTTAAGGTAATGCATATCATTAACAGGAGCACAGTGGAAAGTAATTATTGAGTTGAATTGAAAGTGAATTAGTTTTCAGTCTAATTATAGTAGCTCCTAATTTTTTTTATTTGGTTTTATTATTTTAAATAAATATTTTTTTTACTATTTTAAACACAATTTTAAAATATTTTATGATTTTGTCCTCTGTTTTTTCTGTTATTGTGTAAATATTGTGTAATGTGTAAATAATGCTTCTAGATCAACATACAGTGCTCACTCCCAATATTCTGGTTCAATTATTGTTCCCTCACTATTTTGTGTTTTTTTCAGAAATTCATTCATTCATGCTCACTGTTTCATGATGACTATGGTCTATTGTTAGTCAAAACATATTGAAACGCAAGTAACAAGTAGTATTCGGGCCAGGCGACAGCAGTAATGTTTCATAGATGAGATATCTATCCCCTCCAAATTTTTGGGAACGCCACTTGCAGGTGGCAATACTGCAACATTACTGACACCTAGTGATTAGTGCAGAATACTACATAACATTCACAGCGTCTTTGAATGTGACTTCCGAATGCCTAATACTGTATTTGTAGTTTAGTTAATTTGGCCATTTTTATGCTTGAAAATGCTTAATATTGGCAAAAAAAACCTACATTCAATTAGCATATTTTGGACTAATTACAGACCCTATTCAACCACAAACCAGCATGATTTACTTTTTAATATTATTTAAACCGTATGTCCATAGGCTGTGGGCCGGTCCTCCTTTTGCCTTTGCTTTTTGTCGCCAGCTTGAGCCATCAGGTAAATGCAGTGACAAAAATCATATGGAAAAGACTAAAGAGGAAAAGAAACAACAAAATGGTAAAAGCAAAGACCAAATTTGTAATTTCTTTTTATTTGTGATTCTGTTTATATTTTAACACGTATTTCCTTTTAATTTTGGTACTCTTTTGATTTCATACTCTGTAACAAAGAAATTATATTATAATGACATACTGTCTATAAACTATCTTTGCCCTCAACTTTCAGTTGTTTGGACTTTTTGATTCTGTATCAATCAATATACAACTGGACACAGGAGTAAATAAATAAGAGCCATGATATAAGCCTCTTAAATTGAAAAGTATCTCAGCAACCACCATCTCTTTACCGGGAATTTTTTCCCCCCCAAAGACCGCAAGACGGTCCAAAGGTTAATCCTTTTGTGCTTCATCAGACAAATGCGATTAGTGCAAATGACATACTGAACCCTATCTTGGTATACACACGGAATGAGGGGAAGTTTAATTAATTACTTTATGAAAAGCTAAAAACATTTGTTTTCACAAGTAAACTAATAAATGGTACTCTTTTTAAAAGTATCATCTGAGCATTTAGTCACATCTAACTTTATTGGACAGTGAATGTTCTGGAAGCTGAGGTGACATTAAATAGAAAACGTTATAAGACTTAATGCTCACCGTTTGTGAAATGCAATGTTTAATTACTATAAGACTATATCTGGACATGTTTTTAAAGCTTTAGCCAGAGATGAATATAGTTCAGTCAAATTGAATGATTACACAAAATCTTCTGGCTATGGTATTTAAGACCTCAAAGGAGGTCACCCTTGTCCAGATAAAAATGTCCCATCCAAGTGTTAAAAAAACCAGAAGATCCTCAGGGCTGAGAATCTCCATGTGGTCATCAATGATGAATGTATGTAATGGACAAAATGTGAGGACATCAAAGAGAAAGGAGCCCGTGGTAAGAAGGTTCAGCTGAAAAGTCCAAGTTCAAAGCACTGAATATTTATGGGAGGATTTAGTGAACTAAACTAGCCAGAGCCAACCAAACATCAGACATGCAGAGACCTGACAGTGACCAAGCTGAATCCAGACAAGGACAAGTGGAAAGGCAACCAATGCCAAAAAACATGCATAAATGTGAAAACAACTTTGGAGGTTCACAATGTTCCAGCAGTTATATGACTGAGTCACAAACACCGATATACAGTGAGGGAAAAAACTATTTGAACCCCAGCTGATTTTGTAAGTTTGCCCACTAACAAAGAAATGATCAGTCTATAATTTCAATGGTAAGTTTATTTGAACACAGAGACAACAATGACAAAAAAATCCAGAAAAATGCGTTTCAAAAAGACTTATAAATTAATTTGCATTTGCATTAAGGAAATAAGTATTTGATCCTCTATCCGTCAGCAAGAGCTCTAGCTCCCAGGTGGATCTTATACAGGTAACGAGCTGACATTGGCAGCCCGCTAAGCTCGTTACCTGTATAAAAGAGACCTGTCCACAGAAGGAACCAATCAATCCAGATGCCAAACTTTTCACCATGGCCAAGACCAAAGAGCTTTCCAAGGATGTCAGGGACAAGATTGTGGACCTACACAAGGCAATGGGCTACAAGACCATCGCCAAGCAGCTGGGTGAGAAGGTGACAACAGTTGGTGCAATTATTCGCAAATGGAAGAAACGTAAATTAACCGCCAATCTCCCTTGGTCTGGAGCTCCATGCAAGCTCTCACCTTGTGCAGTTTTGATGATAATAAGAACGGTGAGGAATCAGCCCAGAACCACTCCGGAGGAACTTGTCAATGATGTCAAGGCAGCTGGGACCCTAGTCACCGCAAAAACAGTTGGTAACACACTACGCCGTGAAGGACTGAAATCCTGCTGTGCCCGCAAAATCCCCCCTGCTCAAGAAAGTCCATCTACAGGCCCGTTTGAAGTTTGCCACTGAACATCTGACTGATTCAGAGGAAGACTGGGTGAAAGTGTTGTGGTCAAATGAGACCAAAATTGAGCTCTTTGGCATCAACTCAACTTGCCGTGTTTGGAGGAGGAGGAATGCTGCCTATAACTCAAAAACGCCGTCCCCACCGTCAAATATGGAGGTGGAAACATTATGCTTTGGGGGTGTTTTTCTGCCAAGGGGACAGAAGAATTGCACCGCATCAAAGGTAGGATGGATGGGGCCATGTATCGTCAAGTGTTGGGTGAGATGGGTCGTGGTTGGGTATTTCAGCATGACAATGATCCAAAACACACGGCCAAGGCAACAAAAGATTGGCTAAAGAAAAAGCATATTAAGGTCTTGGAGCGGCCTAGTCAGTCTCCAGACCTTAATCCCATAGAAAATCTGTGGAGGGAGATGAAGGTTCAAGTTGCCAAACATCAGCCACGAAACATTAATGACTTGGAGAGAATCTGCAAAGAGGAGTGGGCCAAATTCCCCCCTGAGATGTGTGCAAAACTTGTGGCCAACTACAAGAAACGACTGACCTGTGTGATTGCCAACCGATCGATCTACGTTCCCACCCTCACCTATGGTCATGACCGAAAGAACGAGATGAATGAGTTTCCTTCGTAGGGTGGCTGGACTCACCCTAAGAGATAGGGTGAGGTGCTCGGCCATCCGGGAGGAGCTCAGAGTAGAGCGGCTTCTCCTTCTCATCGAGAGGAGCCAGTCGTGGTGGCTCAGGCATCTCGTCCGGATGCCTCCTGGGCGCCTCCCTGGTGAGGTGTTTCGGGCATGCCCAGCCGGGAGAAGGCCCCATGGAAGACCTAGGACACGCTGAAGGGACTATGTCTCACAGCTGGCCTGGGAACGCCTTGGTGTCCTACCGGTGGAGCTGGAAGAGGTCACCGGAGACGGGGAAGTCTGGACTTCCCTACTGAAACTGGTGCCCCCGCGAGCCGGACCCGGATAAGCGGAAGAAAATGGAAATGGAAATGCAAATTAATTTAATTAACTCTTTTTGAAACGCATTTTTCTGGATTTTTTTTGTCATTGTTGTCTCTCAGTGTTCAAATAAACCTACCATTGAAATTATAGACTGATCATTTCTTTGTTAGCGGGCAAACTTACAAAATCAGCTGGGGTTCAAATAGTTTTTTCCCCTCACTGTATCTATCTGGATTCATTTAAGTTATTGTGTGAATGCTGGAGCATTCACACATATAGTATTCTTCACAAGCACAAAAGCAACTAATATATTAATCACCAGTGGCTCTTATTAACTGTTGGTTTCCAGGTCCACTATCTTATTTAGTATGATTATACAGTACACTAGAGAATTGATATTCCCTATTTCTTTGGACCCTTCATCTAACTGAACCGCTATGGAAAGAATGTGTCCATATTCTCAGGTTCCTTTGATCAGCAAATGCAGTTACAATCTGATCAGTCATGCTTCATGTTCGCTGTGATGTCAACACTGTGTCCAAGTACACAAACCAGATGTTCGGAATGGCATCTTTAAAGTGTAAAGGCTTACTTAATGGTGCACAGAAGTCAGGATGAAAGCTTGCAGAACCGAGTGAGCCCTGCCCCACCCCACCATCCAGTGGAACGCACCCAAGAGCTGGCAGCTCACATTTGCTTCATGTGTACTGTATGTGAAAGTTGACAGTTCATAGTTCATTTTTTCACATTCATTTTTTCTCATGATAAGATATCCAAGTTCAGCTGTTGTACCTTTCAGTAGACCTTTGTTGGGCTGCTGGGTTTCAGTGGTAGGATTTGGTTTGCTTTTTGGTGAGTAGGACACAATGCTGTCTCCCGATTGGTTGGCCAAAAATTGTCTGTCTACTTCTGTATTACAATGGAATAAATTATTGTGTAATAAAAAAAAATACTGTACGCATAATTAATTTCTCTTCTGTGTCAAAGTGTTGTCTTTTACATGAAGCTGGTCAAAAATTGTTCTCTGTCACCTCTGTGTCTGTGCTAGAAGACAACAAAGAAGAAAGCAAGTGGCCAGCTGGAGCTGGTGTGAAGGCAGAAGAGAAAGAAGATCTGCCAGAACAACATATATCTTTGGACTTTGGACAAACATGAAGAACATAAAGTCCGCCAGGGACTATTCTCATTTATGCAGGTCATTGTCTTCTCAGGGTATTTAACTGATCCCACCTGGACTGTTCAGACAGTCTTCAAAGATGTTTTAACTCTTCTACGTTGGTCGTGGACTGCAGAAGCAGAGTCCATCCATCCATCCATCCATCCATCCATTTTCTTCCGCTTATCCGAGGTCGGGTCGCGGGGGCAGCAACCTAAGCAAAGAAGCCCAGAGATCCCTCTCCCCGGCCCCTTCTTCCAGTTCTTCCCAGCGGATGCCGAGGCGTTCCCAGGCCAGCTGAGAGACATAGTCTTCTCCAACATGTCCTGGGTCTTCCCCGAGGCCTCCTACCGGTTGGACGTGCCCTGAACACCTCCCCAGGAAGGCGTTCGGGAGGCATCCTAACCAGATGCCCGAGCCACCTCATCTGGCTCCTCTCAATGCGGAGGAGCAGCGGTTCTACTCCGAGTCTCTTCCGGATGACAGTGCTTCTCACACTATCTCTAAGGGAGAGCCCAGCCACCCTGCGGAGAAAACTTTTTTCGGCTGCTTGTACCGGCGATCTTGTCCTTTCGGTCACTACCCAAAGCTCATGACCATAGGTGAGGGTAGGAACGTAGATCGACCAGTAAATCGAGAGCTTCGCTTTTTGGCTCAGCTCTCTTTTCACCACGACAGACCGGTGCAGAGTCCGCATCACTGCAGACGCTGCACCAATCCGCCTGTCCATCTCACATTCCATCCTTCCATCACTCGTGAACAAGACCCCGAGGTACTTAAACTCCTCCACTTGAGGCAGGACCTCATCCCCGACCCGGAGATGGCACTCCACCCTTTCTCCGTCGAGAACCATGGACTCGGACATGGAGGTGCTGATTCTCATCCCAGCCGCTTCACCCTCAGCTGCGAACCGGACCAGTAAGAGGTGAAGGTCACTGCTCGATGAAGCCAACAGGACCACATCATCTGCGAAAAGCAGAGATCGAATCCTGCGGCCACCAAACTGAAACCCCTCAACGCCCTGGCTGCGCCTAGAAATTCTGTCCATGAAAGTAATGAACAGAATCGGTGACAAAGGGCAGCCCTGGCGGAGTCCAACCCTCACTAGAAACGGGTACGACTTATTGCCGGCAATGCGAATCAAACTCTGACACCGGTCATACAGGGAACGAACCGCCTGGATTATGTGGTCCGATACCCCATATTCCCGGTGCACTCCCCACAGCATTCCCCAAGGAACACGGTCGAATGCCTTCTCCAAGTCTACAAAATACATGTAGACTGGTTGGGCAAATTCCCATGCACCCTCAAGGACCCTGCACAGAGTATAGAGTTGGTCCACAGTTCCACGACCAGGACGAAAACCACACTGCTCCTCCTGAATCCGAGATTTGACTAACTGGCTTTGGGTGAGACCTGCGGTACACCTCGGACTGGTCAATCGCAAAGCTGCAGCCGTAAAGTGACATTTGTATATTTTTTGTTCTTTCACTTCATAGTTGTTCCCAAATGCTGCAGCTGGATGTGAATGCATAAGAGTGAGCTTTGATTATTTTATTCAGTGTGTATTGAGTGCTCACGTTTGTGTTTATTTGATGTCAGGTTAATTCATGCCAGCAGTTACCCAGCAAAAGAAGATGCGATACGTGATTGCATTCTCCCAAAACAAACCAAACGCCGCTGCTTTTAATTTGATGTTGTTGGAAGCTAATTTTGTGAGACTTTTGTTGAGTGCAGTCAGACAAAATGTAATGTGACTCGCTTTTAATACAGTATGTGGTCCGGAAGCAAGTTGTTGAAAATTCTGGCTGGCCTTGCTCCTCACCACATTGTGGTTGGTGACTTCCCTCTCACGATTTTTCAAACATAAATGAATCACATTGTTGAATATGGTCTATCAGTTTAAACCTTGGCAAAATGAACTAAAACACAAACAGAAGGTAAGAAGAAAATGCATTCACATTGTGAATGTAGTACTTGCACTGGTTACCAGGTGTCGGTAATGTTACTGTCATGTTCGGGGACAGGCAAGCGCCAGGTTTTTTTTGCAAGTTTCAATTATCTCACAACCGGCACAATAATAATAATCATAATAATAACACAGACTATTGTATTTTCTAAATCAAACTTCAAAGGGAAGAATACCCGGGTTGGCATACCAAAGTGTGCACACAAACAACCACGCTGATAAGATTTAAAAAAATGAATAAATGACACGACCTGGACTCAGTAGTTCATCTGACATGGTAGCTATTACATGCAACAACAGGGGGACCATAAAAGTGACTTAGAGGTGCTTTGCTGTACACAGCCATATCTTGCAAAAGTGGAGATCAATACCCAGCTGCTGATTCATCACTCTTCCTTAGTCCATGCTGTCTACGGTCAAACTAACAGGCCCTGTTTGACCGTGTGTTATGAGTATCACAAGAAATGCTTGGCAACAAATGTTGGCAGGGAGTTTGAGGAATGACCCGTATAGGCCACGGTCCGGTGCACAACGAAAACAGCAATTACCACTTGACAAGCAGCACCTACCTTGCTCATTAAGCGTTGAACCTCACTGCTGTGGTTCAACTGAACACTGAAGTTCTGAACTAGGCCAAACTTTTGTCATATCTGTTGTTGCATCGGTGCAAATCAGCTAATTAAACGAGTATTATGAGGTTGTAAAAAGGTAATGTTTATGTTGTCCCTGGATCTGTTGAGTTTGGAATGTTGGAAAAATAAAATAAAATTACAAAAATATATACTATAATACGTTATGGCCACACTGTGTATTAATGAGCTGATAAGATTGTTAAATGCAATTTGTTTTTTTAAGTAATAGACTAAAAATCATGGTTTGTATGAGCATGTGGTCTAGAAATGTTTCCTGATTTCTTCGGTTGCTATGAGGATAACTTTTGTAGAACATTCCTTGTGAGGACGACACACTCTTGTGACTTCAAACAATTCTCTGTGAGCACACTGTTTGTGTTGACCAAAGATGGACTCATTTCCATTCCTCTGACAAAACATCTCAGCAATTTAGACACTGGGCACCAAAATGGGTAAAAGAAATGATTATGATTCTTTCTGCATGCATGCAATGAGTGCTACTATTTTTATGCACAATGGATCTTCTTTCCGCATAAATCAATCATTTAAACCTTAACAAAATTGTTCTTTACCCCAATTGTTTACAAAATATCCTGTCATGTCTGCAATTGGCTGGCGACCTCGCCTGAGGTCAGCTGGGATGGGCTCCAGCATATTCGTGCCCCTGGTGAGGATAAGCGACATAGAAAATGGACAGATCTTCTGGCACGTGTATAACCCAATTCAAAAGTGGTAAGCTACATCAGTCACATCCACAAGGTTGCTTGTATGCAAATACTTCTCTGTCTGAAATGCCAGCAAGCCATTCCGATGAAGGCACTTTGCATGTTACATGCATGTGGGCATCACCCACAAGATGGTCGGGATTTCCTATACATGAGTGTGACAAACGGCAGCATAGAATACTTAAGTGCAAATGATACGCGGAGTTGATAATCACATCCGGCTTTAACTTTCAGTCACTGTCACTCAGTTTGAAAGTCATATTAATCCTGCAGGACTTTGTCTGGTCCACCAAGTTCTACACGCACTACCAAAAAAATACTTCCCAGTCACTTTGATGCAAGCTTTTTTGCTTTCTTTCTACAGAGGGAGAAAGGTTTGTGTTGTTCAGGCTGATGTAGAAATGATGTAAGAAAAGACACATGTATCGGGATCACAAGGTTCAGGTATCACAGCCACAAAGGTACCACGCAGGGGTGGGCGGTGGAGAATGAAGGGTCAGGTAAGCCGAAAGATAATGGGCATCAGCTATGAATGGGTATATGAGAGGTAGGCAGGTGGGAAACAAGCAAGCAGAGCAAAAGGATGTTAATGTGGGAAAGGAGGTTTGTTCGTCCAGCAAAGCATTCCTCTGGAGCTGTGAAGGTTATCAAGTTGCAGCACAAAGATTGACACAGACACACTAACTGTAAAACCCCTTTTCAGTCCTAGAAATGATTTCTACCCCATTATTTATAATGAATAGTCTGTAACAATATGACCATTAGGTTCAGGTTATCTCTGACATGCACTGTCTGAAAATATTAATTTTCTACTGTTCGTGTTCACGATGAGCAGGTGGCACATCCCAGTGATCCGACTGGATGCCGGTCATTCTCATCTATGGGCAATTTAGAGTCATCAATTCACCTAAAAGTCATGTCATGTCATATGGACTGTGGGAAGAAACATCAGATTTAGTTGTTAACCTCTTGAAATCAAATCGTGAATGAAATCAGCTCAGAATCAAAACAAAAATAGATAGATGCAGTAGATATACTTTTTTCATCTCCAAGAGAAATTTAGGTTCCGAGCAGCTCTTTAAGAATGTCCGTTATAGACTTAATCACTTGATAACAGAAAACACAAACACAGGAAATAGAATAGAAAAATAGAATACAAGGATAACCAAATGGTAAGCAACTGTTATAATAATGGCGGGGTTGAATTAGCACATTCTCGTAGGAAAGTACCCAAACATTTCAAATTTCTTCAATAATCTTTGTAAACACTTTTCTCATACTATGACTTCTTTCTTATATTCTCATAATATTAGAACTTGTTCCCCAAAATTAAAACATTTGACTGTTTTGTTTGTTTCTCATAATATCAACTTGATATTGATATTCCAACTTTGTGCTAGTAAAATGACATTGTTCCTTGTTACGTTATTTTCATTAAATTCAGACATTTTATTAAAAGATTGAAACATTTTTCTAATTTTTTGTTTCATACATTTTTTATTTCATATTTTTTAGAATCTGCTGCACGCCAATAAAGAACATCAGCCACGGACTGCAAATGGTCCTCGGGCTGCACTGCACAGATACACTCAATTCATAGGTTCTGAAGAATGCTATACCAAACATTTCACAAGGGGATTCATATGTAACAACAGTTTTAATGGGGCATGCTGGAACGCTATACAAGGTCAGTGCCACCCAAAACCCAATATAAATGGAAACACAATCACCGTTAGTAAGATGCACAATAAACTCTCAACCTAAGAGTTGGTGCCCAAGTACCTAATTCACTTGCGAAATAAATATTTTTATTTCAATCCAATATTGGGTCTATGATTGATTGCAGAATGCTGGGGCATGGGGGCATAATCTAACAAAGTCTACCAGTCTTAAAGCACCAACAAGATTGCAATATACATATACAGTGGTGTGAAAAACTAGTTGCCCCCTTACTGACTGTTTATTCTTTTGCATGTTTGTCACACAAAATGTTTCTGATCATCAAACACATTTTAATATTAGTCAAAGATAACACAAGTAAACATAAAATGCAGTTTTTAATGAATGTTATTACTTAGGGAGAAAAAAAATCCAAACTCACATAGCCTTGTGTGAAAAAGTAATTGCCTCTGCACCTAATAACTGGTTGGGCACCCTTAGCAGCAATAACTGCAATCAAAAGTTTGCCATAACTTGCAACAAGTCTTTTACACGCTCCTTAATAACGTAAACCTTAATTTTAAAACTGCATTTTGTGTTCAATTATGTTATCTTTGACTAATAGTTAACTATTTTTTATGATTTTTTATGAAGGGGGCAAATAGTTTTTCACACTGTACATAAACATAAAAAACAAGATGTAATCTGAGCTTCCATCACTGGTCTTTGACTTCCTCCGGTGGAGCTCAGTTTGATGGGTTGTCATTTTCATCATTGATCAATAATAGCACATGCTGGTAATTGTAGGCTTTCATATAAACAAATACTAAAATGTGTATATCCAACTCACACATAAACCTAAAGGTTGAAAATGTACCAAATGTGGTGTGACTATCGAGGTAGACTGCTTTGCTCAAGGGCACCTTTCCTGCAGGTGCCGTAGAGTCACAATTTGTTACTCTGAAAGTTATAAATACCCTCATGCTGTGTAAAACAGATTTAGTGTTTGTATTTATGTGTGTACACCCAAAGATATGCTTATGTTTACTGAGTCCAACACAGTGGGACCACAGCACTACTGCTTAATTTGCTCTTGCCTTGTGGCAAACGGGGACAAAACAAATATATATATATACATATACACACACATTAATGGTTTGATTGAAAATCTGCACTTGATTAATATCTGGAAAACGTGCCATAATCTGTCCCCCAAATGCTTTCAAGAGCTTCACTTTCAGCTTCTCTCAGATAGTTTTCCATATTACCAGCTATTAATTATTAATCTATGTTCACTTGGAGCCTCCGGTGGAAAATAAAGCAAACCCACAGGACCTGCTCTACAGAATAGTGCAGCATTGAACTCTGTGCATGGTCCATTTATTTCCCGCTTGAGGTGCGAGTGTAATTGGAACCAAGATGCTGATTATTTCTTGATGTGTAAAATTTGTCCCTCACACAGGGCAAGTACGCAAGAGGCCAAGACAGTGCATGTGTGCAATGCTTGGAGAAGACTCCTTTTTGTAATGTGCAAAATGATATCTCTTTAGTGCAACCATCTCCATTACAGGGGAAGAGATTGTCTTACACTACGGGATTTGCTTCAAAGAACAAGACAAATGAATTGGTGCCGCTTGCTACAGATGAGCAGTGGGACAAATAGCTGAGACCCGGTGCATTTTTTAATGCTTAGTTTCATTTGATAATTAAAAATGCAACACATTTGCAACAAACAATAAGAGCCTTTATTTCATGACTTCCATTTAAGAAACCTTCACGTACAGTCGATGCGCTTAACAAAATCAAGTGCTGAGTGTCAGTTTTGTTCTTATTTTTGCATGTTGTCAAGCCCTTTGACAGGTTCTGTATGTCACAAAAGTGTGGACATTTCAGAGTTTAGGAAGCACTCAAGATTAAAAAAAAGAGCTGATATAAAAGCATACACATGACCAGAGAAAAAAATTGCTGAACCGAATCAAAAAAATATTGTTTTCATTTCTTCAGCATCTAATAGAGATGCAGTTTTCTCGCCATAAAGATCGAAATGTACATCGAAATGATGAAAACGTACAATATACAATACAGTAGCAGGTTCTATTTAGTATTCTATAAACAGGGTTCCTACGGATTTGACATTTTAAGATTCCATGAATATGTGTTTGTAAACATGTGTATCAAAACAGGTGAAACAATCAATGAATCAACGATTTATTTATCCAATTACTTTTTTTTTTTTTTTTTAACTATTACTGGTATTTGTGTAGTTTTTGAAATGTAAAAATAACTATGCTATTAAAAATAATGGCCTATTTTCCTTATTAAAGTCATTTTTTCACGTTTTTGGTAAAATACAAAAAACGACTCAGTTCTCAGACAAGGATTGCTTGTACTGGATCTTGCCACCACGGCTAAACTGTAGAGGCCACAAATCATGTACAGTTGAGTCTCCTGGTCTTTAGCCTGGTCTGATACTTGAGTAGTAAGATCTATTACATTACATGATTTTATCATATTTGGCCAATCAGTCAAAAATGTTGACAACAAATCTCGGTCAATAAATAAAATTACCTATGTCACCCTCTTTACATAGGCCATTGTCCTACAGGGAATAAAGAGCATTATAAAGAGCCAACATTATCAAAAGATGGCTTGGGCCAAAGACAAATATTCGTCAAAAAATGATTCAATTCATTATTTTAATAGAGTGAGGAAATGTAATTATCCCCAGATTTGGTGAATGCCTTTTCATTTCCTTAGTCAACCAGGAAAGCAGACCTATTATCTTTGTGTTTTAGGTAAAACGGGATATTCATACATACACACACACACACACACACACACACACACACACACACACACACATATATATTCATATACATATATATGCATACGTATGCACACATATACATATATATGCATACGTATGCACACATATAAATATATATGAATATATATTTAAATGAAATATATATATATATATATATATATATATATGTATGTATATATGTATATATACGTATGTATATATGTATATATACGTATGTATATATGTATATATACGTATACGTATATACATACATATACACATATATATATACATATACACACATATATATACACACATATATATATACATATATATATGAATGATAGTGTAAGATATTCAAGTAAAGGAACTCATACAAAGCGTTGGAAAAAGATGAAAGCCGAGGGCTGGCCATTCAACTTGTCAATATTCCCAAATATTTTCCGGGATGCATCGCCTACTGCGTGCTCTCACACAAACAACAAACAGACAGATCAATCTATTTCTCATCTTTTTGTGAAGTTATCATAATTGTATCGTTTACAAAACAGAACAGTGTTAACTCTCTTGGAAACATGAATATTTTTCCATACATTTGCCATGCTTTTCCAGACCTGTACATTTCCAAATATAAACTTCCATACTTGCGTAGGAACTCTGTATACAAAGATTTCTGACTGTTTTAATGAGTGTTGTGCAAAATAAATTTGGTACAGATGAGCAGATTATACAGAAATGTCCTGTGACTGAAAAAAATATTTCTCTAATGATTTTAGATCATACGTTTATAACCTTCAGTACAGAGAGAATAATATGACAATGGAGGGAAAACCCTGCAATTTCATATTCATTTACCATTCAGTAATGTTTACATCATCAATCTCGAGCTCTGGGAGGTTGGTAATACTGTTGTGTAGGTCGTGTGCGCCTTGGTTGTCCATCTCCTCCACGGCGGAACTCTAGCGAACTGTCATAATAACCATCCTCTTCTTCCTGTTGCACATGTGACAGAATTGGGATGCTAGATTACAAATAATTTTTATCATCAGTTTTTCCCATCTTCCCGTTACTGAGAAGATAACATAATCTTGTTTAGAATTAAATTTCTCCCTTCCTTCATTAATGTGAAGGAAGTTAATTTGTTTTTGTGTTTATCTTCTTACCAAGATCTCAGCAGTAATAGGCTTGATGTTATGGAGGAGGACCTCTTCACAATTCCCGTAATCACTAAACACGACCACAGCTGTAGAGCCTGATGGATGCATGGCATCTATTCTGGCATGGTAGAACTTTGCAAAGAAAAAAAAAAACATTTTCACATGTTAATACTAGAAAAGCACTTGAAGAGCACAGACCTCTGCCAAGTGCCATGGTTCCCCCAATATTGTGATACCCACCAAAATAATAATCCTAATTTTTTTTAAAAATAATTTTATACCAGCAACAAACACACAGCATATATACAAGATGCTAAGACCATCGTTATTTTTTCATTTATTTACTCAGACATAAATCACTATGCAGTCTTATTTGGTTTTCATTCATTCATTTTCTATACCGCTTATCCTCATACAATATTAATAAAATAATAGTGTAGTATAAAAGTATAATGTCATATAAGGTAAATATTTCTCACAATACATATGCTTGTCAATATTTATACCGTGAAATTATTTACTCAGACATAAAATCTCTTCCTATGATGAAAATTCCAAAGGTCACCAACTTTCTCACAGTATCCAGAATTTTTCAGCTTCTTTGATCAGTCTTTGATATTTTGTGCAAACTGCTTGAATCTTTTTAATTTCTTCCCCACATGCTCTGACCACTGTTTTGTGGAGTAATATGCACAAATGCCAAAATGGTCCTATCTTGCAAAGTTAAAGAATTCTTTGAAAGAATTCCCGGATCCAAATGGTGATTCAGATCACCCCCAAATCCATTCAGAACTTTCAAGTTATTTTGAACACAAAGACAAAGGCAGGCGAAAACATAACCACCTTGGTGGAAGTAATTAAGCAAACTATGTCAATCTCAAAATATCTGTAAACATTACAATGGAACCTTGGTTAGCATCATTATTCAAAGAACTCTTAACCAAAACAGACACTAACCAAATCAATTAAACCCATAAAAATAGAACATAAATCAAGTTGATCAATTCAAAATGTCTGACTAACTGAAACGGAAGCTAACCAAATCTAATTTTGTCATTAAAAAATGTAAATGTAATTACAGTAGCCCCTCCTTTATCACATTGGTACCATACCCGACAGCAATAAGCAAATTTCCGTGACGTAGGATTCAGGATTAACAAACGAAATATTTTTGTACAGAGCAAAGAAACCCTGGTTATGAATTTCTGAAAACGTTTTTTTAGAATCGTTACAGACTGGCAGACATAAAATATCACCCCATAGTCACCTTAACACTCCTATTATTCTTGTTTACATCACAAAATATGAGATCATGGTAGGGACGCAAGAGACCAATTTAGATAGATACTTTTTTAATCTCCAAGATAAATTATTTATTTATTTATTTATTTAATTAATCTAAACTTATTCTAAAAATAAAAAAAA
This sequence comes from Oostethus manadensis, assembly GCA_024372805.1. NCBI lineage: Eukaryota > Metazoa > Chordata > Actinopteri > Syngnathiformes > Syngnathidae > Oostethus > Oostethus manadensis. The sequence goes on from QODF01000006.1 coordinate 1,532,192, forward strand.
TTATAAAAAAAACGAAGTGGGGAAGGACAAAGTAAGAAGGCAAAAACTTCCCACTTCCATACAGAATGGAAAAATAACTTTTGCAGGACATACCATGGCTGACTTGCAGTGTTAAGGTAATATACTCTCTTCAATGTAACATTACTGACACCTAGTGGCCAGAATACTACATACAACTATCATTTTTATGATTGCAAACAGAGACAAAATTACGTTATTTTTCGATGTTAACCCAAAAAACACACTAACCCGGGCAGATGCTAACCAATATTCAACTGTATATCAGAATTCATTGCAGCTTTTTGTGTTGTCACTGAATCAGAAAATCAATTGTATATTAACAAATAAGTTTGTGAATGAGTCAATGCAAAGCTTATAGTTTAAGTGCAAGTCTTTGGTAATAAGGTGTCCTTCCTGTGCATTTTATAAAATATGTATCCGGAGGACAGCATAGAAATGAGGATGCAGTGATACAGAATTAAGTGAATTTCATCATCGTGATCATCATAATCAATATCTGCATTTATTTCTTAGGATATCAAACAGAGCTAATACATACCTTGCTGTCCTCCCAGTATAAAGCAAGGCACTGATCTCCAGGTTTCCAAGCCTGATCAACATTATTGCTTTTGTCTGTCCCTCGAGGACCTTGACCTTTACCTTGCCAAGACTTTGCTTTGGATGCTGGATTATTATTTCTCTTAGGAGGTTGCTCTCTATTGGGACCAAATTTATTTGTTGGCTTAATTGGCCCAGTTCTTTTGGGTATCGTATCTCCGTTTTGGTAATTAGACAAACAGCCAGTCAAGAATTGAGAATGCTGAGACATTTTCACTTCACAGGATGTTCCTAAGCTTCCTCCCGTTGAGCTCGGCAGTATGCTATCCATTTGATGGTCAAAGTAGTTGGTTCGCTCAGCCTTTCCCTTTCTTCTTAAGTTGTTTAGGTTGGGGTTAGGGTTCATGTCATTTTCTGAAGGATTGGTTAGTTTAGATGAGGGTGCATTATCCTTTGTACCTCTCCTGCCAGATTGTGCAGCCATGTTGCCCGCATCACAATTTCTTGATCGCTGGTAAAACGATCCAACTGACTCTGTCTGCTCCTGAGGTTCCTTCGAGCGAGTAAAAGAGGTTGGAGCAAAAATATGCCCGTCATCTGTCTCTCGCCTGTCATTCAGTCTGTGTAATGCTCCCCGTGAAGACTTATCCTGGCCCCTCCAGTGCTGGACTGATGAAGTTTGGGAGGTCGCACGATTCAAGAAGGTCTCCTGGCCAGGTTTGGGAAAGTCTGTGTCCCTGTTGAATCGAGGGGCCCTGTCATTCTTTTTTTGTCGATGATCATTACGTGACGAGAACCTGGTGTTAGCTGTATCTTTGGAGTAGTAATCTGAGCCATGGAAATTTGCTTTATCATCATGTCGCTGGGAAGTCGGGCTTTTTGGCTCTGAAACACATAAGGGAGAGCACATAATAAATAATCAACCTTGTAAAGCATGTAACACACTCAATTTGTGAAGGAAAATACATATACTGTATGTATGTGTATACACGTGTGTGAAAAGAGATGTGAGATAACTGTATTCACATTCTATATGTACTAGTTATATTTATTACTGCATATTAAAATGCATTTTGCTTAATAATCTTTGTCTTAGAAGACTTTCAGACATTTGTTACTGGAAGGCTGAGAATGTTTTACCCACCGTCAATGGAAAAAACTCCCATCTTGGATTCAAGGAAGTCAAAAAGAGTGCTTGGTCCAGATGGCCTTCCTTCAGCACCCTCCTCCGCACCATCATTTCTGGACCGACCTCTTCCCTTTCCTCTGCCTGTAGGTACTCCCAAAAACATCATTTATTACTGACTGGCATACCTATATATTTGTAAGCAATGGAAGTTAAGATACATTCACTAAATTAAAAAATGATTCAACCATCAATCATAGAATAGTTTATGGTTGTTGAAGGCTGTTTTACATCATGTTGTTTAAACACTAAAAGAGATACAACAATTTTATGCAAGTCACAATTGACATTCTTTATTTCTGTACGTTCAGTACTTGAAATGGAACTCAAATGCAGTCTTTATTAAGAACCTGTTATCTGTCTGCTGAGCAAACATTAGCGGGAGCAGAACACTGATATGGAAGTCAATGGCCATGGCCCCTCTGCTGAATTGCAGCATCTGCGGGGCGATTATGACGTATTACCAATTAATCAATATTGGTGAATATGTAACCGATATATTATCTTTTTTTGCTGCACAAAGATTCTGTTACTCCCTAACTGTGTCTCTCTGTGCTGCACCCCGCCCGAGTACCTTAGTTCTTTCATGCAAGATTTACAAGGGCTCATACATTCACAAGTTAATGGCTTCATTAAAATCTTTTTGAAAATATTACAATATATTTAGATGTAATTCGATATATTGCATGTTTTAAAAGCAGCTACATTTTTACATAAAATATAGTTGTCCCTTGTACAAAGGGATAGGGGTGGTTACTTTCACACTTAAAAAAAATGGCTAAGTAGAATAATATGATGTCCAACAGCCCATTTTTTGTGAACTTGAACTTAATTGATCACCACTGTCATTGGACGAATTAAGGCTGATTGTTTATTTTCAGTTGAGCTGCATTTTGAGCACAAAGCCTGGGCTGGTATTGTCCCTCAAAAGGTGGGTGTACTAAACTCCCTGTACTATACAGTACTGTTCTTTAGACACACAATCAGACACAAAAATTGCTATCGGGACTGCAAATTGGCATTTAAAAAACGGTGCTAACAATGACCTCCAACCTTCAGCAAGAGGAAGGAACTAAATGATGATGGAATGTACTCACTTTTGTGGGACACTGTGTATAATTTCTACCCAATGACCATTCATTGAAATCCTAAATAATGAAGCTCATGTTTGTCTATTACAAACCTCTGGGCTGAGGCTTGTCTGCAACCACAGGTTGAGCTCGGCTGTCACATGATCCTGTCAGAAGGCTGTTGAGTGCAACCTCAAGATTGTTGTTATTATCCATTAAGGCTTGCCGGGCTGCTTCCTTGTTAAAGCCCATCTCCATGATGTTTCTTAGAGCACGCTCATCCACCTGTGCAGTGCACATAGCAAGAAAAGGAACATTAATATTTTTGAGGTACACGATATTCATTCATATAGAGATCCCTTAAAAGTGGGGCATCAGAACCAAAGCAGGGCATCCAGCATTTATTGTTCTATGCATTTCACACAGAACAACGATGCAGGACATTATTGCAAGGGTACATGTTCACACAGCGACATGACATTCTGATAATCAGATGCAGGGTGATGTCCTCATCTGCATCTGGTACACAGAATAAAATACTGGTTGGAAAGCGATAATTGCTTTCAACAGAAACAGGTGGGAGAAGTGAATCTTGGGTGTAAACTTCCCACCCCCGCTGTAGCTTTGTGCTATTCCCATTCCCAAAGTTACAATATATTTGTTAAAAATGACAGCATCTAAAGCACTCGACAATATGACATGATTGTTGTAAGTCAAAATCAAAATTTTCAGATGTTACTAAAATCAAGTCATCTCACCAGTTCTCGATAGTGTTCATCTTGTCTGTTTTCATATCTTTCCACCCGATCTTCTCGCCTTCTATGCTGGTCACGGCCCCGGGAAGAACTGGAGGATAAATTACTACCTGCATTTTCTCCTCCACCAAATGTACGGGGACCCTAAAAAGAAAACAAATGTAAACAAGCGTGCCTTTTGATGTTTTGGAATATTAACATTTCAAATTAGATTGAAGATTGCTGTTGTCGCAAAAGTTGCATGAATAACATCTTAAAAGTAAAGAAATATATACATATGAATAAACAGAACAAATTGTGTTAATCTGCAAAACAGACATTCAGTGAAAGCCAACATAAAATTCAACATTTACATACCTCTTTGGTCTTGGCCACTTCAGCAATGGCTGCTGAGCGCTGCTTTGAAAACTCGTCATTCTCGTCAGTGATTTTGATGACACTCTGAAGGGTTTTCCTCTGGTCAAGCTTGTCACTGTCTGTTTCATCTTTCCTTGCACACTTCTGCAAGAACAATTTTACTTTAATACTATGAAGCACAGCTCAACTTTACAATCTGCTGTTAAATTTGGTTGCATCGACAATATCAGATCATTGTGCAGTAGTTATAATGAAAAACCAAAGTACTAAAAGTTTTGCTCTATTTTTTGCGGAAATCAAACCCCTGCCTACATACCCAGTTTGCTATTAATGTTAAGGTATACAGTTTGACTTTACTGCAAAGACAAGATACATGTTTTTTTTTTATTACATCATAGTTTCATTTAAATACAAATAAGTGTGCTCTTTTAATGATTAATGATTCTTGCAAGGATGAATCTCACCTGGCCAAATGGTACAAAGGGAGGTGGCCCACCTTCTGCTCCAATGTTGTTTCTACTGTGTTTGGCCAGACTCTGCAGGTATAATAAACTGTTAATGGTCTTTCAACCAAAGGAAATTACAGGCCATGAAAAGGCAAAATAGTATTTATTATTTATGTATAAAAAAGTGCACTCTCACCCGTTGCAGCTCCCATTTCTCCACCATAGGTTCAACCTCTCCACCAAGAACAACGATTTTTGAGTCATCAAGGAGCAAAAACCCATTTTTTACCATGACTGTACCAAGAAGCTTAATTTTTGTTCCAGGAGGAGTATTGAGGCTGAAAAGGAAAACATGTTAAGATGTTAGCATACAGCAGCAATTCATAGCATTTATTTGTTTTCAACCAAATACCTAATACCAATACCACACCAATACCTAATGGGTATTTGGGTATAATGGGTACCTAATACATACATGGACTTTGTAAAGTTGTGACATGAGCAAAAATAGGTACAAGATCTTGTAGAAAAGTTCTTGTGACTGACCATTAAAAATGTTTTGGAGTGGCATAAAAATTAAACCAAAGTTAACATAAAAACACACCAACCTCATGATATGGCAAGTACAAATGTAAAAGAAGAGTACATCTTTTTAAACTTACATTACAACTTACAAACATTACCTAACAGACATAAACTTGAGAAGCTGGAAATACAAAAGGCTATTAACACATCCCCAAAATATAGTTCAGATTAGCGCATTGTGAAACTACTTGATCTTTTATGGTGTGTTCTGTCACTGAAGGTAACAGTGTTGTAAATCCTATGCAAATGTGTTGAAGGCAACATTGTAAAAACTGTAAGATGTTTTTTGCATAATAGGAAAACTGCACTTTTTTAAAATGTTGCCCATCATCCACAAGTCTTATGCGTGACACACATGTCGTTCTCTTTTCTGTGTGTTCTGAATAACAGATCAAATAAGATAGCCAAGAATGCCTGTAACGGAAATAACTACAGTGAGGGAAAAAACTATTTGAACCCCAGCTGATTTTGTAAGTTTGCCCACTAACAAAGAAATGATCAGTCTATAATTTCAATGGTAGGTTTATTTAAACACAGAGACAACAATGACCAAAAAAAATCCAGAAAAATGCGTTTCAAAAAGACTTATAAATTAATTTGAATTTCCATGAAGGAAATAAGTATTTGATCCCCCATCCATCAGCAAGATCTCTGGATCTTATACAGGTAACGAGCTGACATTGGCAGCCCTCTCAGCTCGTTACCTGTATAAAAGAGACCTGTCCACAGAAGCAATCAATCCAGATGCCAAACTCTGCACCATGGCCAAGACCAAAGAGTTATCCAAGGATGTCAGGGACAAGATTGTGACCTACACAAGGCTGGAATGGGCTACAAGGCCATCGCCAAGCAGCTGGGTGAGAAGGTGACAACAGTTGGTGCAATTATTCGCAAAAGGAAGAAACAAATTAACTGCCAATCTCCCTGAGTCTGGAGCTCCATGCAAGATCTCACCTCGTGGAGTTTCAATGATAATGAGAACGGTGAGGAATCAGCCCAGAACCACTCGAGAGGAACTTGTTAATGATCTCAAGGCAGCTGGGACCATAGTCACCACAAAAACAGTTGGTAACACACTACGCAGAGAGGAGGAATGCTGCCTATGACTCCAAAAACACCGTCCCCCACCGTCAAATATGGAGGTGGAAACATTATGCTTTAGGGGTGTTTTTCTGCCAAGGGGACAGAAGAATTGCACCGCATCAAAGGGAGGATGGATGGGCCATGTACCATCAAGTGTTGGGTGAGAACCTCCTTCCCTCAGTCAGGGCATTGAAAATGGTTCATGGTTGGGTATTCCAAGATGACAATGATCCAAAACACACGGCCAAGGCAATAAAAAATTGGCTCAAGAAGAAGCATAATAAGGTCATGGAGTGGCCTAGTCAGTCTCCAGACCTTCTTCCCATAGAAAATCTGTGGAGGGAGCTGAAGGTTTGAGTTGCCAAACATCAGCCACGAAACCTTAATGACTTGGAGAGGATCTGCAAAGAGAAGTGGGCCAAAATCCCCCCTGAGATGTGTGCAAACCTTGTGGCCAACTACAATAAATGGCTGACCTCTGTGATTGCCAACAAAGGTTTTGCCACCAAGTACTGAAGCACGTTTTTCAAAGGGATCAAATACTTATTTTCTTAATGGAAATGCAAATTAATTTGTAACTCTTTTTGAAACGCATTTTCTGGATTTTTTTTGTCATTGTTGTCTCTCACTGTTCAAATAAACCTACCATTGAAATTATAGACTAATCTGATCATTTCTTTGTTAGTGGGCAAATTTACAAAATCAGCTGGGGTTCAAATAGTTTTTTCCCTCGCTGCATTTTAGCTATAAAGCCTTCTGAAAAAAACTTTAGAAAACTGCCAACAACGGACCATTTATGTGATGTTACCTGCATATTAAGAAAGCTACAGCGACATTGCTATTATTATTGTTAGTAACATTTTTACGCCAAAGAACTACTTCATTCACGAAGCGACACCTTGCCACACCCTACCAACTAGGTACTAGCCAGCCAGTGACTTCACTTCACTACACACTTGCTCATAGCGCGCCAGTGCCGCCCTTAACAACATGTCAAGCCACTACCAAAAGGCAACGCTACATATTGGAGTTGTGCCCACTGTTGTGTCATCGAGTTTGAAAAAGTTAACGCTAGGTATAGCGTTTCTTTCTGTGTTGCAATGTGAAATCAATGGGCCCAGGAAGGAAGTTCTGGGAATGCTGGAATCAACTAATGCATGGCAAAATACTATAAGTATTGCATATTATCATGAATGTGCCTGTTGCTACATGGTTACAGCTTGGATATGAAACAATAAAATTTTAGGTATTTTTGGAAGTTTTTACCGGAGTTTTAATAGCGGGCGTTCTAGGTAAAATAGGTGGGTACGTGCATTGATGAGCTACCTCTTTTTATGTTTTTATATTGTTACAATGCACAGGAAATAGAAAGACGTGTGTTCAAGTCTCATAAGGATTGTGGATGGGGGAAATTCCACAACTGCAATTTTCCTTAAAGGCCGTTTATTTTAATGCAAATCAATTTAATCCAATGAATTCTGCAATTTTTATTTAACAAATCTTCTTTTCAAAATCAAAAAGGTGCAGTATAATGAGAAGCACTGTCAATTACAGTATGGTATAGTCTAAAGCAATCCACGGTTATCACTGACAACCTAGTTATTTCAAATGAAGGGGCTCCCACGATCAGTATTTGAAGTCAAAAGCACTACGTGGGATGTTTTTGCATCTGTCGGCATGGCGAGTGAGCGTCACGTATCTGAAAAGTTTGCCTTGACATTACAATTGAAATGAAGGGAAAAAGCTAGAAGAAGGTTTCCTCGTGAGTACTGCTGATATCAATTTCAGAGCAGCTCTCTGATGGTGCTGCAGGCCTCGACAGATGTGAGACGTGCTGGAATATTTCTAGATGCATTACGAATTGTGGCCTGGGAAAATGTCTTAATGCTTGCTATACAAAAAAACAAACGATCAACCTTTAAAGTACAACATTTACCAGGCCCAATGCCCTTTTTGGCTTTCAAATATCACTTTATTATACTGTACTTATACTGTACATGGCAGGGAGCAGGGCAAGTGGAAGCATGGTAGGGAAGGAGAGACTATAAATAACCCCAGCTCACCCTTCCTTGGTCAATTAAAATCCCCTCTATCTCATCAGGCCTGGTAAGGCCTCTGTCTCACTCATTAGAGAGGGACTTACAGGCAATGCAAAAGTGAAGCACGCTCTATTCTCTAGCCAAGAAAATAATAATTTCATTCCATACCAACTCATCTATAATGTTAGTTATTGTTCACTGGTAACAGGTATTTGGGAGTGGCCAAAAGCTCAGTTAAACGCTATAACCCAACCCACCGTTTACTGCATCTGATTTATACCCTCAAACATTACAGTAGATACTTCCATAAGAAACATTAACCAATGCTGGTGGTGGCAGAATTGGGACTTCAAATCAAAGAGGGGGTCTGTCCTTCCCTTGTCTCTCTTCCCATCAGGAAGTCAAGGCCCACACTCTGACCACACCACTTAAACACAAATTGCTGTCACTATGACAGCAATTTGTGTAAGACCACAGTTGCTTGGCCAGAAATACAATTGAGGCTGAGAATTGCTAGATCAGCAGCCACCATGTGGAAACTGCAGATAAAGAAAAAAATGAAGCATGTGGTGGGGTTAAAGTGTTGATGAGGAAGAACTGTGGGCAGAACCACACGTTTGTCTATGAATATACAATGAACTAGCTAAATTACATGTTTATCAGACAAATATAAAATGGGCTTTTTCTTTTTTTCTTTCTTTTGACACAGACAACATGTGATTTTGGACAAACTGGTGCGGAATAAAATATAGCACATTTCAAAATGCAACAAGCTGTGACTGAAGCACCTGATTTTGGTTAGTTGTTTAAACTCCAATCCAGCACAGGTGGTATGGCCATCTGTCATTTGCAGGCGCAACATTCGTGGCCCTCCTTGGGACTCACTGTCTTTTGGCACTGAGATGTTCCTCATCTTCTGCAGCTGGAGAACACATGGACCCTCCAGCTGGTCATATGGACAGATGTGAGAAAAACAAAACAATTGCAGCAACATTAAAGGAAATATGTTTTAAATAATATGTGTAATATTTTTTCTACATTAAAATTCTTTGAGGAAACAAAATTTCCCTTAACATCCCATAGCTCATTTACTCTCCAAATGCAAAACAAACAAACCATTATCAAACAAACAAACATTGTATAAATTCAACTCATGCAAATGAATTCATGCAAAACTATAGAGGAGAAAAGTGGGAGAAAAACAAGTATCATTTACAAACTAGATTTGCATTCTCCAGTCCTTTGAAAAAGACTGGGCTGCCGTTCAGTTTGAAAGTGTTTTAGGGCCATCTAGTGACATGTAGAAAAACTGCATTTCAGTTACCTTAACCTTAAAGGAAAACTGCACTTTTGTGGAATTTTGTCCATCATTCACAATCCTTATGTTAGACATGAACACACATTTTTCTTCTTTCTGTGCTTTCAAAAATATAAAAATAGATTAAAGATTTAGCTCATAACTGTGTGTAAGGGACATACTTATTCTGCCAGTAATCAGTAGTGTACTACTGAGCTCTTGCTTTTATCTGTTTTTTTAAAAAAAAAGATCTTTACTTTGCACAGAAAAGATAAAGGCATACAATATGTTCATGTCTTACGTAAGGATTGTGGATGATGAGCAAAATTTCTCCAAAGAGTGTTATTTTCCTTTAAACCCGCAACCTGTTGTTGTCATACATGCAGTATTAAAATGTGGCTTTAACAGTTGCTGTGCAAGTCACCTTCTCAACTCGTCCACTATTGATATCGGCAGGAAGAATTTTCCTTCCAATTGGTCTGAGATCAGTCTGCAAAATAAATGTTGCTTGAGTGCAAATGACAGACAACAATGTAATAATAATAAAGCAATAATAAGCAATAATAAAATTTAAAAAAATGAGGCAAGAGCTACACTTAGCATTCCCTGAATGTTGTCCCATAATTGTGCTGGGCCTTAAAAGAAAACAATACTAATAAACATTCCTCTACATTATTGCGACACAGAACTTAGACTTTGTATTCAAGAGGTATACGGTTGAGGACCATCTTTAAAATATTAGTCCGATCGGTTGGGAACGGAAAGTAATGTTTCTCCAAACCAATATTGGGACAGTACACACATTTTTTCTTAAAAAGCGTTATAATTTTTTGACTCGACTTTAAATGTTGTCTAGGTTTTAAGATGGTGACACTATCTCAGGGCTTTCCAACAGCTAGCTCGGAAACCTTACTTGAAAATTCAACCCTTTCATTGAAAGGGCCAGGGAAATTACATGCACAGAAAATGAAATAAATTGTGATCAGGTCATTTGATCATTGATTCCCATTCTGCATATCATCTTAACCAAATTAAAGAGATTACAGCCATAGTTTATAGGTAAAAATGCTGGTAATACTAAACTTACATCCAGTGCAATTCGAATAACATCATGATGTGTAATTTTCTCAGCCGATCCTTTCAATTCTGCAATGCCTTCATCACTCAGGTACCTGTATAAAAATAAAACAAAATTAAAGCACAGAGAAAAAAATACATTTGCAAAAAACAAGGCAAACTACATTGACATTACAAAGTCATCCAACACGTGTCTTTCACCACGGCGAAACTAAAACTTAACTAAAAACACAAACATTTCCTAGTATCAATTTGATCGATACTAGGAAATAAAGCATTGGATTTAAGCACTGCAGGTTTTATATGGATATGTGTTTTTTTTTTTTTTTTAGCTTTTTTAATGATAAAGACCTTAAACGTTACCCTTGTGACAGTTTGAATTGTAGTAAGTCGATTTGTCATGCCTGTTGACCGGGGCACACGGATGACGGCATGTGACGCTGACCGTGCAATTTTTCATAGGATATGGGGTGTATCTTCATTTGTAGACATGCTTGTTAGCTAGATGACTTCTTCTTTTTCAATTTGGTACGGGATTTATACTGAGTATTGGACCACATCTAAAGTTCAAGTCCAACTTTAAGCCTTTCAAACTCATGATGGGAGCGTCAGGACAAGATAAAAGGTACATAGTGAGCATTAAGTTTGTGCATGTTTGTGCTCTGGTTGAATGGGGGGGGCTTGCCGTTTGGGAGCCACTGTTGTACCGGCGTATGCTCCATTTAATGCTGCAATGATAAGCGTGTCGATGAAACACCAAACAATTTATTTTTATTGCAATCATAAGTGTTGGTTACACTTTATTCAAATAAAACGTGAATGCATTTGCCATGAATTTTTGGTTTTTTACCTTTTTGTTTAAATCCATAATAAATGTATACCTGATTCACTTACAAAACACAAAGGAAATTTAGGAAACTTCACCTGCACAGTCCAGTATATATCTGCGCACACACGGGCATGCACGCACACGTGTTGCACGCACACATAATTAATATTCAACCTAAATAGGTTATATCAGGATACGAGTTTTGGTCCATATCGCCTAGACCTAGACCCCAGGTACAGTGCCCTCTAGAAGTTTTTGCTGAAGACTGAAAACATTTGGGTTTGACATTAAAAGATGACTATAAGCCATCATTTCAGCTTTTATTTCTCGATATTTACATCTAAGTTGAATGCAGACAGCAACATTGTTGTTTTAGCCCACCCTGTTTCTCATGTAACCAAAAGTATTGGAACATGTAACTTACAGGTGGGTTTTGTTAGCCAGGTGTGTCCTTTTACATTACTTACATTACTTGTTTAAGTAATAAATAGTACTAAATGTCTCTACTCAGTTTTAGACTTAGTAGAATAGGTTTTGCCTGTAGACTGCACTTAGAGCGGAAAACAACATTGCAACCCGAAAATTGTCTATGGGTGAAATAAAACAATTGTGAATCTGAGAGAAGATTTAAAAAAAATCGAACATACCATACCAAATATCGGTAACAGCAAGCCAACCATTTGGAATATCCAGAAGAAAAAAGAAACCACTGTTGTACGTAAGTAATCAACATGAATTAGGTAGACCAAAGAAACATCAGCAATTGATGACAGTAACATTGTGAGAGCTATAAATAAGAACCCGAAAACAGTGGTTCTCAATAATTTTGTGTTATCCCACCACTTAGGGGACAGAAATGTTGTCACGCCCCCCCGATTTGAAATACTATTGAGAAACTGACATCTAGTTATTTCTTTGTACTGTACGGACTGAACTCAAACCTGAAACCAGAAAAACACAACAAATAACAGATCTGAAGAACCTTGAAGCATACCAGTGAATCCAAGAGTCAAATTGCATATTGAGTAAGATCAATTTGTACATGTTGGCGGGTCTGCACTAAAATTGAAGGCATTTACTGCCTCTCACGCCCCCCCTGACAGTTTACAGCTCCCACAATGTTTCTGTCATTAACTTATGATGTTTTCTTTGGTCTACCATGGCAAAAGCTTTTCCATTCAATCTGAAGCTGTGTGTTAACACTCACTGCTATTTATTGATAGGAAGCAACTCAATAGGACACACCTGGGCAGCAACACACTTGTCATGTTCCAATACTTTTACCTAATCTAATCTGCATCATATTTTGCACGTTTGGCAGTATTTGCACCGTTTCTCTGTTGATTGTATATACTATATACCAGTTGGCAAACCTTTTAAGGCCGTGTACCCCTTCAATCTTTTGACGTGAAGCCATGCACCTTCTACTCCTGCACACTCAAAAACATAAACCCTATTTATTTTTTAATTAATTGTAATACAAATTAAATAATGAATTTTGATCATATGTAATATAAATTAATTGTATTACATTCATTATACACACACTTGTATATCGCATATTTTTATTTATTTAATTTTCATGATTGATGTCCGATTGACTTTTTTGCTGATATCCGATATGCCGATATTGCCCAAATATCAATTTACGATTCCAATATCAACCAATACCGATATGTGTAACGTCAATGTAGCCGCAACAGGGCACAAGGCAGTGTCTTATTGTGCCGGTCCCAAGCCCGGATAAATACAGAGGGTTGTGTCAGGAAGGGCATCCGACATAAAACTTTGCCAAACCAGAACATGCGAATCAAACAAATAACTTCCATACTGGATCGGACGTGGCCCGGGTTAACAACGACCACCACCGGTGCTGTTCACCAACAAGGTGCCGGTGGAAACTGGATTACTGTTGGTCGAAGAAGGAGAGGAGGAAGGTGTGTCCGTAGGAGGAGACAGAAGAGGAATGTTAAGAGTCTAGAACTAAGAGTTGGGACTTTGAATGTTGGAACTATGACAGGAAAAGGTAGAGAATTAGTTGACATGATGCAGAGAAGGAAGGTAGACATATTGTGTGTCCAGGAAACCAGGTGGAACGGTAGCATGGCTAGAAGCTAAGGAGCAGGGTTCAAGCTGTTCTATCATGGTGTAGATAGGAAGATAAATGGAGTAGGGGTGATTTTGAAGGAGGACTTTGCTAGCAATGTCCCAGAGGTAAAAAGAGTGTCAAATAGAGTGATGAGTCTGAAGCTAGAAATCGAAGATTGATTGCAAAGATTGCTAAAATTGCAAATATATCTATCAACACGTTAGGTACATTTATGTACCAGTGACAATTGACATCTAAAAGAATTAAAGGAATAAATATGCTATTTCCGCAAAAGTGGAAATAATTTCTAACCGTACCATACCCCTGCATTCAAGGGTGCTAACATAAAAGAGACAGCTACAGTTCAATGTTGTTAGTGGGTATGCTCCACAGGTAGGATGTGAGATGGAGGAGAAAGAGACATTCTGGTCAGACCTGGATGAAGTGATGCAGAACATCCCCAGAAGTGAGAGAGTTGTCATTGATGCGGACTTCAATGGACATGTTGGTGCAGGAAACAGAGATGAGGAGGAGGTGATGGGCAAGTTTGGTATCCAGGAGAGAAACGCAGAAGGACAGATGGTGGTCGACTTTGCAAAAAGGATGGAAATGGCTGTAGTGAATATTTTCTTCCAGAAGAGACAGGAACATAGGGTAACCTATAAGAGTGGAGGTAGGAGCACACAGGTAGACTACATCTTGTGTAGAAGGTGTAACCTGAAGGAGGTCAGTGACTGCAAAGCAGTGGTAGGTGAGAGTGTAGCCAGACAGCATAGGATGGTGGTGTGTAGGATGACTCTAGTGGTGAGAAAGATGAGGACGGCACAGATGAGGATAAAGGCAGAGGACGAAATGGTGGAAGCTGAAAAAGGAGTGTTGCGTGACTTTTAGGAAAGAGTTGAAAAAGGCTATGGGTGGCCAGGAAGTCCTTCCAGATGACTGAACAACTACAGCTACTGTGATCAGGGAGACAGGTAGGAGAGTACTTGATGTGTCATCTGGAAGGAAAGTAGATATGGAGAATTGGTGGTGGAATGAGGAGGTGCACACAGTAAGAGGTGTGCTAAGAAGACGTGGGACACTGAGAGGACTGAAGAAAGTAGACAGGAGTACAGACAGATGCAGCGTAAGGTAAAATTAGAGAGAGAACAAAGAGTAGAAGAGGTGACTGTTGTGGACCAGGAAGTAGCAACAATTAGTAAGGAAGAAGTGAGGAGGGTATTAAAGAGGATGAAGAATGGAAAGGCACTACTGAGGAATAAAGCAGATGAGCCATACAATTAGGTTATGGGAAAGAGTAGTTGAAGCTAGACTAAAGGGCAAATGTGAGCATTTGTGAGCAGCAGTACAGTTTTATGCCAAAAAACAAAACAAAACAACAACAACAACAACAACAACAAAAAAAGAGTACAACAGATGCAATATTTGCTTAGAGGATGTTGATTGAGAAGTACAGGGAAGGTCAGGGGGAGCTGAATTGTGTTTTTGTGGATCTGGAGAACGCTTATGACAGGGTGCCCAGAGAGGAACTGTGGTATTGTATGAGGAAGGAGTGGCAGAGAAGTATGTTAGAGCGGTGCATGACATGTAAGAGGACTGTAAGACAGTAGTGAGGTGTGCGGCAGGTGTGACAGAGGCGTTCCGAGTGAAGGTGGGACTCCATCAGGGATCAGCTCTGAGCCCCTTCTTGTTTGCTAAGGTGATGGACAGGCTGACGGACGAGGTTAGACAGGAATCTCCATGGACTATGATATTTGCAGATGACATTGTGATATGTAGTGAGAGCTGGGAACAGGTGTAGGAGAAGCTTGAGGGGTGAAGGTTTGCCCTATAAAAAAGAGAGATAAAGGTCAGCCACAGCAAGACGGAATACATGTGTGTAAATGAGAGGGACTCAAGTGGAAGAGTGAGGTTACAGGGAGAAGAGATAAAGAAGGTGGAGGATTTTAAGTATTTAGGGTCAACAGTCCAGAGCAATGGAGAGTGTGGAAAAGAGGTGAAAAAGCATGTGCAGGCAGGATGGAATGGGTGGAGAAAAGTGTCAGGTGTGATAGAAGAGTTTCAGCTAAAACGAAAGGAAAGGTGTAAAACTGTGGTGAGACCAGCGTTGTTGTTTGGTTTAGAGACAGTGCCGCTGTGGATAAGGGAGAGCTGGAGGTAGCAGAAATGAAGATGCTGAGGTCTCTTTGGGTGTGACCAGGATGGACAGGATCAGGATTGAGCACATCAGAGGGACAGCACATGTTAGAGGTTTTGGAGATAAAGTCAGAGAGGCCAGACTGAGATGGTTCGGACATGTCCAGAGGAGAGATAGTGATTATATTGGTAGAAGGATGCTGAGTTTTTAATTGCCAGGCAGGAGGCCTAGAGGAAGACCAAAGAGGAGGTTTATGGATGTAGTGAAAGAGGACAGGAAGGTAGTTGGTGCAAGAGAAGAGGATACAGAGGACAGAGTTAGATGGGGGCAA
Source organism: Oostethus manadensis (assembly GCA_024372805.1). Taxonomy (NCBI): domain Eukaryota; kingdom Metazoa; phylum Chordata; class Actinopteri; order Syngnathiformes; family Syngnathidae; genus Oostethus; species Oostethus manadensis. The sequence continues at coordinate 1,548,031 of QODF01000006.1, forward strand.
TTGATCTGCTGCGGCGAACCCCTGAAAGGATAAGCCGAAAGGAAAAGAAGAAGAACGATATGTGTAACGTCACATATCTCCTGTTGTGGAATTAACACAGATCTGTTGTGACGCTAATGGATACAACATCAGCAATTAGCTTCTCGACGTGGCTGTATACAACACTGTGCAACATTATAAAACATCAGATAAATACTTGCATGGCAAAGCGTGGCTAAAGACACTCTAGTTTGGTGAATCGTCATGACGTCATGCATGATAGAAAAGAGCTACTCATCCAGTGCGATACAGTCCATGATGCCGATATTCTACTGATATTACATTTAAATGCCAATATCAGGCTGTTAATGTTAACAATTTTTGGACAGCACTAATTATAACTTAATAATAATTCTGTATCTCAAAAAATTTGAATATATTACTTATGACCAAGAAAAAAAGGATATAGAAATGTTGGCCAAATAAAAAGTATGACCATGAAAAGTATGACCACAGCACTCAATACTTGGTTGGTCCTTTTGCCTAAATTACTGCAGCAATATGGCAAATTGTCTATATGTGCCCTGTGATTGACTGGCGACCAGTCCAGGGTGTACCACGCCTCCCGCCCAAAGTCAGCTGGGATAGGCTGCAGCATACCCGCGACACTAATGAGGATAAGCAGCATAGAAAATGAATGAATGAATGAATATGGCAGATGACATGGTATACCCAGACCATCAAATCACTTTGGAAATAAAGGCTCCAGAGTCTGGAGGAAGAATAGTGAGGAACAAAATCCACCTTGCTTGACGGTTGAGGTCACTTTGCTGGAAGTTTAAATTTTTGGTTAATTTTCTGAGATTTCATTGGTTTTCAGTTATAATCATCAAAATAAAGTATATCTGTCGGTGAGACCGAAAGTCTTATTTGTTTGAACAATGATGTACATTATGAGTACATTTTGGAACATTATTCTGTCATTTCCAAGTGTCCATGAACGCAGCAGTAATGAGATGTGACATGATGAGCCTGGATGCACCATTCTTAGAAAGCCGTTTGTTAGTTTAATCCGGCCTACCATATGAAGTGTCCGTCATTTGCGTGCATTGTGTGACTAAACCGGGTGAGTTTAATGCTTATGTTGTGTATTAGGGGAGTTTGTGTTCATAGTTTAAACTGTGTTGGGAGCTAAATGAAAGCTGGTTTGTTTTGGATGTGTTGTGACCAAGAGCTAACTGGGCTCACTAATTAGTATGTTTGCTCTCACTTGTGTTTATCCGTCAAAATGACTGGATATGTGTATTGTGCATGCATTTAATTGTGTCATGTAAATCGTGCTATTGGACTGCTTTACTTGGCATTGTTTGCAATTGCATGTGTTCCTATTGTTCCGACCACACTGACAGAACACTTTGGACACACACGTCTAAAAAGCCCATCCAACCACATAAATACGATTATTAAATAAATGAGTCTCTGACCGGAATCTTTCCATGGTGTCGCAGCTCTATAAGAACCACTACAACCTTTGTAACACTGTGTAATAAATGTACTGTTTCCACTTTTTGAAAGAAAATACAATGAATGCCAAGGTGTGTCTAAACCTCTGGGGTACATTTATAAAAATTGAAAACAATTCACACCTAACACTCACAATTACGAGTCCGCCTGAACGCCCCACGATGTTGTTCATTGCTCAGTGCGCATCATATGAACAAATAAAAAAGTTGATCATCATTTTGTGCATTAAGAGTGTTTCATCTTGAAGATTTCATTTATTGGTGTTCCGAACCCCGTACAGCACATCAGTGAAAAACTTGCCACTGAGTGTGGATTCCCCAGAAAATGAGCCTTTATTGTTGGTTCTATGGTCTGTGTTGCCACCGTTCGACAGAAGCATCGTCTCCCATGTAACAAACATTCGCTTGGGCGTTATCGAATTCAAAAGCTTGAATCTGTGAATGTTTATAACTTTACCTGAAAAACTTGTACTTAACACAACACAGCCCACTTCGAGTACAATATTACTTACCGCTGCAAGGTCGGAATTGTACTTGAATAGAGTCTGGCGTCTTAGAGCGCCCTTTCCATTGCCTAGTTCATTTTGAGGGAGCGTTAGCCCTCTAGTACTGCCTTGCTACATGTTGCTAGCTAACTAACAGGTCGTGTCCCGGTCTTTGTCTTAGGATTTAACGCGTCCCTTGTTAACATCCCGCTGGAGAGTAAGTAAAGGCTTTCGTGTTGTACCACACGCATGGCATTTCGAGTATTCGCCGAAAACAATTGGGACGCCACCATAGTTATTAATGAAGCGATGCTAGCAGTCGTGCCACCTACCAGCCCTCGCTGGCCAGGGACTCCGCCAAAGTGGACATTCCCGTCCAAGTAGAAGTGAATGTTGCGACAGAAATATGTCCGAAGAAGCGAACAACAAATGTCACTTGTGTCTTCCAAACATATTCTTAGGCTAACTAGCGAAAACAGCCGCTAACGTCGTCCATTTATGACGTCATCCACGTCACTGTTACGGGACTGTATGGCGTGCGAAAGAGACCAAAACAGTGACCACTTTTAGTTTACGCAGGGTTTATTACATCTAATGTCGGAATAGTTCGACCGGTATAAAATATACATCCGCCACAGTTAAGGTATATCGCAGTAAAAGAATAAGATGCTAAATAAAAATGCCATATATCAATAATGTTATTGTTATTATTTGCCGTTTTGCATACAACCACACATAAGCTATTGTGCACCATTTTGATAAACGTTCTATGACATATTTTGCAAACAAAATGTTAGTGTTTTACCGCTAAAAATGCCATGCGGGAATAAATACAGCATAAAGTTCACTTATAATGTTAAACACTAGATGGCAATGGTGTGTACGCAGTGCCACTGGCCAGACGGACAAACAATAACAACAAATAGCCTAAACACTTTGGGTAAACACCTTTAGGGTTAACACACACAGTAAGTGATCATCATAGAAGTGTTTTTTTTTTTTAACATCATTGTGTCATTTTCCCCATAAAACCTGACCTAAAACCAACGTACCTCCGGTACACACAAGTTACAAAAACAAACGGTTTAAGCTAATGCTTTTTGACTGCCAGGGAAATTCAGCCAATCAAATGCAAGTTTAACAGGAAATAAGGGGGGGTTTGTTCCGTTGGTAGTCCCACCTCCCTTATCCGGAACACGCCATTGGTCAGCTCAAACGGACGAATTTTATACACCCGTTGCGCGGGTCTGTCAAAACTACCGCAACAGTCGCACAGCTCGTGTTTTAGCAGATGACCGTAGGAGTAATTCTACTTTAATTTTTGTAGTTACTGCTTCGAAATAGCCCTTCGCGGGAGAGAGCATGTCTAACACCTTCACCAGGTTAGTTGAAACGGAATGTATTACGTGTCAGTCCACAAATTGGATTAGCGCTATGTAAGGCCATCGGCGAATGGGTGTATAGCCAACTTGCTAGCTGACAGTCCAACTGGCATTTCTGTGTACAGCAGAAGTTGACATAATAACAATAACTACTTCAACACTGCTTACTGGATACGTTTGACAAGCACGAGCTCAGCGATAAGCGGCTGTCACGTCTTGTAGATGTCCACAAGCCAACGGTATGGACGCTTCCAGACTGCGAGTCGAACCCGCGTCGGGACGAGAAGGTAAATCCCATAAGAAGAAGGCGTCGTCCTCCCAGCTCGGCACGCATTGCTCCGAGGAAGGAGAACGGAAGGCCAAATTTGTAAGTGTGAAAGGACCTGGCAGGATTGTTACGTACTATGCTACTTGTTGTTCTCCTACCTAAACTTGTAGGATACGGACAGGTGTACAAACATGGCCGCATTCGTGCTTGGGAGCAGGTTTCTATCTGTGTGTCCTTGTATTGCTTTGGTAGTCTAGCCACATTTTCACCTGGCAGCACGACTGCAAGTCATTTTGTGTCTTCAGGGTAGTGGTTAAGAGAACAACACCATTCAATCCAATTACTACTGTATTTATGGTACCGGTCATTGGTGCAAAAGGTGAAAGTGACAGGTCATATACTGTAGCCCTCACTTGCTTGTAATGTTGCTTTGTCAGTAGCCCTCTTGGCATCATGCAGCCTGGAGGAACTCAAAAGGTTAAAATTAGCACTGGTTTAGCATTTACGGTAATCCATGCACTTCCTAGAATGCTGATGCCTGAACTATTCCATGGATAAGATGGAGAGGTCATACATTTGTTCCTTTGGTTTTTCTCTACAAAATATTGCCAATGTAATTAATCCCTTATGTACACCACACAACACTTTTAAAATGGTTTACAATTATAGTTTTACATGCAGAAAACATTCATTCATTCATTCATTTTCTTCACCGCTTATCCTCATTTGGGTCGCGGGTATGCTGGAGCCTATCCCAGCTGACTTTGGGCGAGAGGCAAGGTACACCCTGGACTGGTCACCAGTCAATCGCAGGGCACATATAGACAAACAAAGACATACAACCATTCGCACTTACAGAGAAACAATGATGTATGAAATAAATCAATCTTGAATGTCATTTTTTCCTTATTTAAAGACTTGAATTTTGACAAGGAGGACTGCGAGGCAGAAGGGTTGAGCTATGATCCGCATAGACACAGCCTTTGTGTTCTGCCATGAGTTATTTACTGAATTCATCAGTGGTTCTCTCCAAAATTCCGCCACTTTTTTGGGGGCTCAGACGTTAGAAACATTATTCAATTCAAGACATACAGTAACTTGTAGCAAAATGTGAAGGTGGTGTCTTACTGGACAACTTGTCTTTAGTGTGACTAAATATTAGAGCTCACCTCTTACATTCTTACATTGCACTGTAAAAGCAGGTGTCAATTCATCTTAAATGGATACCAATGTGTGTTTTAAGACAATATGCAAACTATAAATGTTAATGCATTTGGCAGAAAATAATGCAGTATGAAGTTACAGCATATTTAAATTTTGTCATCCTTTTTGTTCCACCAAAAGTTCTGGAACCTTTTGGTCCTGGTAATGATAGTTCTGCTAGTTTTGCATCTGCACTGCACTTCAAAGTTCAGGATAATATACTCAAATCCGGCTGTTTGTAGTAGTAGTATTCTCCCCTTCCACATCATTTCAGCAGGTGGCAGTACAGTACCATAAAAGTCAAGCTATGTCTGGGAAGTCACTTTCCATTTGAAGGTCACGCAGTATCTTTTATGTTTTTTACAAAGTAAAATTAGTATAACAAAATAGCATACAAAATATAACAGAATTGTATAATAGGGATTTATTTGCCTTTGGGGTCAATCCAAAATGAGTGAATTAATCTGCTTTGTCTTGCTTTGCTCCCATTTTCTCATTTGTTGCAGATGTTTATTTTTTTACCATGAGCTGAATGTTGCAAAGATTAATGAATTCTACACAGCAAGACACAAATACTTGCACCAATTAGTTTGTGTTTATTAAATTCACAATTCAAAAAAAGCCAATTCAATCTAATTATAAGAGTAAAAGCAAGAGCAGCCAATTTCAGTGAGCAACAAAATAAACACGATTTAAAAAGTCTGTGAAAAAAAACAAGCAAATAAATTAGTACTGCCCTAAATATTGACATGAGCAGTTGTTTTACTGTGATGGGTTGTGATATGACTGAAAAGCTGACTGAATGACTGAGTAGATTTAACAATTGAGAAACACAGAAATGTCATAAACTAAACAAGGTGGTACGTGGAGGAAAAAAACCTTTCCTCCACAAAACATTGCATTCATGTGTATTACTCTTTACAGTTTATTTCCATATAAAGGTTCTGCAGTGAAATTGCTTCACAGTAGTCGGGCTGTAGATGTTTTATTTGTTTGGCTCTGAGTTGGCTGGCTTTGATCAATTTCTATAATTCCTGTTGTGAAATAAAGAGCCCATATTTCAACCAAAGCTAATTTGAGTCTTTCCATTTATCCAAAGGGTTCCTGTTTTTGTTAGTACTAGTATCTGATGCACTGATGCTTTATGAACATTCATTTTGTTTTTGTCTGCCCCCCACGTGTAGCACCTACCATTTAGAAATCTCACTGATGATGTGGTAAGATATGAAAAATTAAAATTTCTCCATTGTATAGGCTGCGAACTATCACTGTTAACTAACATGACTAAAATTCTTCATCGTGCTTATTCTCACAGCCAATATAGCCACTTTCACTTTTTCTGTCTTTTCTAATCAAAGTTATGCTTTTCCTCACACAATAATGCAAATGTTATGTTTTTTGTGGTATTGGTTGCTCCATTCGTTTATTACCATTACTGTTTATAAACTAACACTCTACACATCTTACCTTGTTACTTACTTATACAGTAGAACCTTGGTTATCATACGGCCCGGGTAGTGTGTTTTTGTTGAAAATGTACGCTAATATTTTGGCTTGTTTGGTCTGCATTCTCAGGTTAGCGTACAATACAGTACGGCCTATGTCTTGTTGTTGTTAATACTCCGTGTTAGTGTTGGACTAACAGTATTTTTGTCAGAAAAGATCGCTGTTGGCATATTTGCCACTACATGGAAACAGAAACCAGAAGTCAGCTGCTTTTGATGTCATCAGCGATTGGCTCTCGAAAATTTTAACACCAAACATGTTTTAGAGCTATACAATCATTAATTTACACGCATGAAACGGTTCTAAATGCATATACATGATGAATGAAAGTGGTAAGTGGACACCAGTGCATTGGAGATGTGACTGTTCCCAAATGTGGGAGTGAGATCAAAACAGTCACCACATTTGCGTTTTATGTAGTTAGTTCTTTAATTTAATAGAGTTTCTCACCATCTTCATCAAAATGCTGCGATTTGCAACTTTCTTTGGCTTCGTTTGTGGTTTTTGAAGTGAGAAACACTATTCACTTTAAGAAACACGGCAAAACACGAAGGTGGTGACTCTTGATCTTGCTGCCACATTGTGTCATGTCGAGAATCACATCTTAAGTGAAGGTAAAGTAAATGTTAGTTTGTCCCTTTTTTAGTCATCATTTATATGTAATTAAATCTATTTGGAATTAATGTGTGAAACTATAATTGCAAAAGTACAGGGTGTCCGAAAAAAAGTATACACAGTATAGTAATATTAACACTATAAAAATTGTTTACTAGGTGATCATTGTAGTTTGTACTAGTTCCAAAATGCAATCGAATTTACTAAGAATGGTCCGATCAGGGTTTTATGCTGCTGATCCCGATCATCCAGGACTGAAATCTCAAACCCGCATATCATCATCAGGCAGTGAAAATGCTCCTTACATTAAAGTGGCAAAACACAACGCGGTGGAAAATATACTCATCCCGCCCGAGTCGCATGCACAACCGCACTAGCATGCTAAACTGGGCTTACATTCAAGGAGCGTGAATGGAAGCTAGTGGAAGCAAAGCTTAGAGGAGGTTTCACCAACTTTTGCTGGTGTTAATCACCATGTCAGCATGCTTTGTTTGGAAGGAGGCGAGTTATTGTTTGTAATGAGATTCCTTCACGATTGAGCCATCCCCTGGGGAAATACCCACAAGAACGCTCCTTTTCCTCACAGTGACGGCATTTCATTCACATTATGTCAATTTCCACGAGATTCTGCAGTTCAGAGTAAATTTAGTTTTTATTGGCTAAGTCTGAGATTTTGGGAATCACAGGGCACTAGCTTAGGGTGTACAGTAAACATTTTTTGGGACACCCTGTATCAAATGTGTTTTCTGTTAACACTGTTGGATTCCTGCAGCTGATTAGTTGGTTTCGGTTAGAGTCTGACCTTCTGGAATGGATTAATCACGCTAACCAATATTCCACTGTGTTTGTATTTTTTATATTTTTTGCTTTCTTCATTTTTTTTATGTAGCTGGACAGATTTGCAAGTATCCGGATCCCGGGGAGCAAGAAGGAGCGGCCACCAATATCCCATTCTAAACACAGTAGCAGTGATTGGTCTGTGTTTTCATCATCCATCTCCGATGAGTATGTGGAACTTTCATCAAGGATCACTTCAGAAAAGGAAATCTTGGCACTGTTTGAAAAGATGATGGTATGGAAGTAATTCTATTATTATTTTTATTATTATTGTTGTTATTATTATGCTACTATGTTTCTGTCAGCCACACAGTGGATGAGTGGGTATCACATTGGCCTCACAGTCAGGAGGTTCAGGGTTTGAATCTCCGTTGGGAATCTCTGTGTGGAGTTTGCATGTTCTCCCCGTGCGTGCGTGGGTTTTCTCCGGGTACTCCGGTTTCCTCACACATTCCAAAAACATGCATGTTAGGTTAATTGGTGACTCTAAATTGCCCATTAGGTATAAATGTTTGTATGTCTTTGTTTGTTTATATGTGCCCTGCGATTGACTGGCGACCAGTCCAGGGTGTACCCCGCTACAGTATTTTGTATGCCCATTTTATCTTTTGTTAGATAGACTTATTTGGGGTTTGAGGTTTGTTGCAAAAGCCAAACAATATTGTTATCCATGCAGTGTGTATTTAAAACAAAGTAAATGTGGCAATATTTTGGTTACATTATTTGTATTGCTTTAAAAACCGTACTCAATTTCACAAATTCATGTTTGTAACAAAAAAAAGATTTCAGATTGGCAAAGCTATTAATTACGTCTGATTGGATGCCAAATAAATGTGGATCGTGACATCCCTAACCAATGCAATAATCAATGCATTAATTCATTTTCTATGCCGCTTATCCTCATTAGCTTCACAGGTATGCTGGAGCCTATCCCAGCTGACTTTGGGTGAGAGGCGGGGTACACCCTGGTCGCCAGTCAATCGCAGGGCACATATAGACAAACATTCACACTTAAATTCATACCTGTGGACAATTTAGAGTCGCCAATTAACCTAACATGAATGTTTTTGTAATATGGGAGGAAACCGGAGTACTCGAGAAAACCCACACACACACGACGAGAACATGCAAACTCCACACAGACGCCCAACGAAGATTCGAACCTTGAACCTCCTGACTGTGAGGCCAATGTGCTACCCACTCGACCACCATGCGGCCCATAATCAATGCACTGATTTCAATATTATATAGAGTAAGACATGACACGTTTTTTTTCCATTTATTAAAGCAGCAAGTAACAATTGTTTTCTTAGGTAATTAATCTGAATCTTGTTTCAATTAATCGAGTAATCTGTTAAACCCCAGATGGACCAAATCAGTATGGTTTAAACACAGTTAGGCTTAATCCCAATTTTACCCCTTATCTTACCCATACCTGTAGGTTTTGCACGTTTAAAAGAATCACGTGGTGTCTCAATTCTCTTTAAATCAAGAGGTAAGTGGTAAATGCTAAGGGGTGTACAGCCCTAGAAACCAAGTGTGGTTGTGGATCAGATTTGAAATGAAGGGGCAGGAAGAGCTACAACATCCACTGACAAGACGGCAGAGCGGAGACCAAAAGAAGCATATACAGTATATGTAAGTAATTAAGCATAATTATTGATTTTCACAGTAACGTCTTATGTTTTTTTGATATGCAATCATTTGCCATGCAAATATCCGCAGTCACACATATCTAACTTCACTGCAATCTACTGCATTTCATAAATGAATAGACAATGATTAGATAGCAACCACATTAGCCTGTTAATTGTAAGGTGTATTTTAAAATTGCTCACTAGCAAGGGGAATCTACATTACTAAACTGTACTGTGATGTTTGTGTTATGTTATCACTCATGCAACAGTGCATTGTTTTAAAGTCTGTTTGATGTGAATTATAGCCACCAACAACTGTCATTGTGGGATATGATTGTTGTATTCGGCATACTGTATGGATGATCAGGAACATAATAAAAGGTGTAAACAGCATAGCCATATGTGGACAGCAATTCACATTATCAAACTTTATTCAGCTTTTGGAATCTAACATTCTTCCCGCTATTATTTTTAAACCATTACTATATATTTGTTTTCAGCACAATAAAATTACAATAAGTTAATATTTGTAGCCCATCAATCATGCACGTTTGTCATTCCTACAGGAGATGCTGAGCCCTTTGCTACACCATACAGTACTTCAGTCCCATTCAGAAGCTGCACTCCCACCCAGTATGAAAAAGTCGAATGCAAAATTCTGGACTTTCTTACAAAATAACATCAAGGAGGTTTTTAAACCGTGAAATAATGCTTGATAATGTTTATACATTTTTTTAAGTTTGTTATATTGTTATTTGTATGTATATTTGATACATTTTATATTTTTGTAAATGCTTTGCTGGTTGTAAGCTGTTATTAGAGTTTGTTGGTTTGCAATAAATGTCACAGTTTGTAAAATTGTGTGCCTTTTGTTAAAAAAAAGGTAGTCTGAGTTAGGCTATATAACATTGAAGTACTAGTACTCTCTAGTACTAGGAAGTACTAGAGAGTGCTCCGTCGGGGGATTCCCTTGTTCTACTGGGTGACTTCAACGCTCATGTTGGCAACGACAGTGAGACCTGGAAAGGTGTGATTGGGAGGAACAACCCCCCTGAACTTAATCCGAGCGCTGTCTTGTTATTGGACTGCCGTGCTCGTCACGGATTGTCTAAAATGAACACCATGTTCAAGCATAAGGGTGTCCACATGTGCACTTGGCACCAGGACACCCTGGGCTGCAGTTCGATGATCGACTTTGTGGTTGTGTCGTCGGACGTGCGGCCACATGTTTTGGACACTCGGGTGAAGAGAGGGGCGGAGCTGTCAGCTGATCACCACCTGGTGGTGAGTTGGTTCCAATGGTGGGGGAGGATGCCGGTCAGACTTGGCAGACTCAAACACATTGTGAGGGTCTGCTGGGAACGTCTGGCAGAGTCCGCTGTCAGGAGTTTCAACTCCCACCTACGGGAGAACTTTGACCATGTTCCGAGGGAGGCAACGGACATTGAACCCAAGTGGGCGATGTTTCATGCCTTCATTGTCGATGCGGCTGATCGGAGCTGTGGCCGTAAGGTGGTCGCAGCCTGTCGTGGCGGTAATCCCAGAACCCGTTGGTGGTCGAATCTCGGATTCAAGAGGAGCAGTGTGGTTTTCGCCCTGGTCGTGGAATTGTGGACCAACTCTATACTCTTGGTAGGGTCCTTGAGGGTGCATGGGAGTTTGCCCACCAGTCTACATGTGTTTTGTGGACTTGGAGAAGGCATTCGACCGTGTTCCTCGGGGAATACTGTGGGGAGTGCTCCGGGAATACGATCTACGTTCCTACCCTCATCTATGGTCATGAGCTTTGAGTAGTGACCGAAAGGACAAGATCGCGGGAACAAGAGGCCAAAATGAGTTTTTTCCGCAGGGTGGCTGGGCTCTCCCTTAGAGATAGTGTGAGAAGCACTGTCATCCGGGAGAGACTCGGAGTAGAAGCGCTGCTCCTACGCATTAAGAGGAGCCAGATGAGGTGGCTCAGGCATCTGGTTAGGATTTCTCCCGAAGGCCTTCCTGGGGAGGTGTTCAGGGTACGTCCAACCGGTAGGAGACTTCCAGGAATACTCAAAACACGTTGGAGAGACTATGTCTCTCAGCTGGCCTGGGAACGCCTCAGCATCCGCTGGAAAGAGCTGGACGAACTGGGCGGGAAGAGGGAAGTTTGGGCTTCTCTGCTTAGGTTCCTGCCCCCGCGATTCGACCTCGGATAAGCGGAAGAAAATTGATGGATGGAACATTGAAGTTATGTAGAAATGTGTGCGCCTTACTTAATGGTAGGAAATATTTCTTAAGAGCAATTTAAATATCTCATCCCCCTATGTGACAGCCAGCAAGTGGTGAAGGGTGATGATGTAATGACAATCAAGTGGTGTCCCATTTCTTACTGGCTTCTTTGGCTTGGCCCTAGGTTTTAGGGGTAAGATGAAGGGAAAGAGCTAAGAACTCGGATTCAACCTAAGTTATTCTTTACACAATATAGATGGGCGAGTACACCACTATCCCTATCTGTTAATCCATCTAAATTATCTGTATCCGTATCTATACTCTCAGTGGGCATGGTATAAACCGGAAGTGGGTGTGGTATAACCGGCAATGAGTGTTTTGGGACATTATTATAAGTATGAAATTGACATGGATTGATCAGAAGTTGCTATATTTATTGTTAATTTGAAAACTATTTACAGAATAGCCTCAAAATTGAGATTTAAATTGACTTTTATTTTAATGCTCTATGTGAAGTTAGTGAGTCATGCGAACATCCAGTCATGGCAAACAGGGAAATAATCTTTCTGCTTCGATCAATGTATTTTTTCAAAAGTACTCTGAAAGTTTTTCAACTGACTTTATATCACCAGCCAAATTAGAAGCAAGTGCGGAAGAAAAAAAAACAAGTTTACCAACTAAATTTAAATCTCATATAAAGCAAAATAGAGATTGTGAGGTGGAGTCAAGCCAAGCAAGCAGAGAGCCACTGTCTGTAATGTGTCTGCATTTGAAAGAGAGAGAGACATGTCTTCTCTTATTTGGCTGTAGCCAGTCTCTGTCTAGGGATGGGTGGTTGTTGTGTGTGACTGGCCAATCACAGAGCATGTGATCCATCCAATAAAAGAAAATTGGGAAAATACTTTTATGGTGGCAAGTTTTATCAAATTCTCTTCAACGCAATATTGACGGTCCCTAGAATATATAGCCGTTAGAATGTTTTTTCCTGTGCAAACTCCCCGCACCATGACAGAATAGTCTGGGCACATAATGAGGGAACTATCGCTGTAGCTATGGAGCCAAATATCCAACATTCAGCGTGCAACTAACTTCACCACGTCGCACAGCGGACATGTCTGCATGGTAGCGTTTTCTCCAACTTATGGGTGGCAGGAGCCGAGTGGAAACCAGTTTTATGGCTCGTTTACTGCACCTGTCATGTTGGAGTGTGGCAGAGTTACGAATGTTACATGGCAACCCCATCACCCTGATTGTGTGGCAGAAGCCGATTTTATCTGATCTTCAAAATACATTTGATTGGCAGCAGGCTCGGGACATCCCTAGTAATTACTGTAATTGGGTCAATGATTAATCATCAATTTGATTACCCTTTGCAGCTTTACTATTTATACTACATTAAAATTGCCTTTTACTTCCGCATCCATAATGAAAAGAAAGCAGTTTGCAGAGGAATTTAAAAATGATTTGCATTTTTCTTTGTTAGAATTTACTGTAAAATTTATTTAATGATGTGCTTAGACAAACACACAATTATCACGATAGAGTAAACATACTGCATTTATGCATGCTATTTGCATTCTGATGCATTGGCTGTTTGGAATGTGAGACAAAAAATGGTTGAGCTCACCACTTTAGTTTCACAACTGTTATTTTTTGCAGCCCTGTTGCCAAGGGTATTACTAAATAAAAACGTATTCAGGGAGTGTATTTCTAAGGTATTTTTTTTCATTTGGATTTCAGGAGGACATGAACTTGAATGAAGAAAAAAAGACGCCCTTGAGAGACAAGGACTTGAATACAAAAAGAGAAATGGTCATGCAGTATGTTTGTACTGCTTCAAAGTCGGTATGTTTTAAAACACATTTCTTTAACCTTTTGCTTTTGATCATATATACTGAACTTGCAGACGTGCCAACATGTATACATTTTTCATACAGAGCACACATTTTCATCTTAAATACGCTAGTACGCTTTGCTGCTTTTAGGTATGCATTTTGTTGCATTTTGCCAGGTTCACTGTCTTTGTTCTCTGTCTGCATAAAAACATTCATCGGCTGTCATGTGCATTTTGGACAATCGGAAGCTTGAACAAAAACAATCATGATGCATCTTTTTATTAATATAGCAATATATTAGATGTACAATGATGTGTGCATCATCTTTAATTGGTGCTCGGGTACGTAGAGCCCAGGGAATATCATGAATTTTTTTTATCTTTTTTTTTTTTTTTAATGGCCTTTTAATGTTGCAAGACATGGCACACACTTGAGACAATGAAACCAATATCATGTTCTGTTATCAAATCAGGCTTAAAAAATGAGATCATGCGCCACATTTCTTTTGATACAAACCAAAAAGCTCTTGCTATAAAAGCGGTGGTTTCCAAAATGTTTACCAAAAACTGTGGCTAATTTTTTCTCGACTTTCTGCACATTGTAGAAATCAAATATTATAAATCCACCGTTAAAGAGAAAGCTCATGCATGGGGACACTGCTATTTTTGCAACACAAATGTTCACAGATATTAATTAACATCAATGACCTGGTTACATTCAACATCTCTGCTTTACTTTTAAGGATTCTCATGCATGGCTGAACACTGTTCACAATAATCACATTTTTAGCCACCTCTCTTTTGCATCATTATTACTGTATATTACTTTTTACTTTCCCAATGGCTACTGTAAAATATTTGTTCACTTCTCCTTCTTCCAGGGTAGCTTGAAAAGCAGCTATCAGATATCCCCCCAGGAATTCCTGGGAGAACTAAAGTCAGGGGTGATGGAAGAACACCTATTTGCCTGTCTAGATTCATTGCGAGTCTCACTAACCAGCAATCCTGTCAGGTACAGAACAATGTAATACATACACTGGTGCTATCCAATTGGTTTTATTTTTATTTACTTTTTAATCAATTTAACTGCAGTTGATTGTCACCCTTTCCCTTTATCCAATGTTTTGGAAAGTCTTTAAGAGATCTTAAATCTATAGTTTCCTTGAGTATGAAATGATGCACACAAGATTGGTGTTTACTACTTATGTATAATAATATAAATCAGTTTACTTTATGATTTCGATGATTACAATGGCCCAGTATTGTTTAATGACATCAATTAAAGATGCCATTCAATAGAGATAAAGAATACACATGTAACATAATTGACCAGTCGCAAATTGATACATTTTTGATAACTTTAATCACAAATTCTATTACATAACAAATGTAATTTGTTTGCAAAACCACAATTAAAAAGTTCAAGTATTTGTTTATTTATTTGTATTTATACTGTATATATATTTTTTTAGAAACGAGCAACAAACAAGAAAAGGTATGGGAAAGCACTGCAATTAGAAAAACATAGTATATGATGGTTATATTGTTAATGCAATTACTCACTGACACTCACACTGCTCTACAGTTAATCTGTTTGTAGCATGATTGCATGTGATGACTTTGTAATACAACACTGAATAAATGCAACATTTTCTAATTATTTTGCAATCAGTTTTTTTTTCCCCTGCAATGTAGCAGTCTCTCACTGACGGGTAGATCGGTTGCATTGACACCTCAATGTTGAGCCCAAGCATGTGATTGTGCCAAAGTGAGCATGTTTTGGGCTCTGTTTTTTATGTTAAGAATATAAATTACAGTTAAATTGAAACATATAGTTCACCCCCATTGTAAATTAAATTGCAAGTTAAAAAAAAGAACGTTACCATTTGTAATATTACATACAGTATGTTGAGCTATTTAAATTCTTTTTGTTTAGCTGACTGTGTTGATTTATAAACTTCACAAATGAATATAATTTACATTGTGGGTTGAATGCTGAATGAATTAATAATTTGAGTGCAACATTTTGTTTGATTTTCTACTAAATTCTTTTGAGAACACTTACACAAATTGTGTGTATATGTAAAAACAAACCCACCAAAATACATAGACAGAATTTAGATCGGGGAAAATAAAAAGACCAACTTAAAAATGGCAAGAATTTACATTTTGTTGGACCTTATATAAAATCCTCATTTTATGTTGTCATTTTGTCCACTTCACAGTGGGAGAAATGCGGCATGTTGATTATAATTGTGCACCTCCTGAATGCTAATGCTCATTATTATTATTTATATTTTTTATTTTCAAGGGAGGTTTATTCAGTCTGTGCCTCCCTAATGCATTTATAGTGATTTTCTGACACTCATAACATCTGACCTTTTTCCCCCTCATTTTAAATTTGGTTAACACAGAATATATAGTGTTAGACTTTCCACCTCCTTCATTTGATCTGACATCAGCCTTGATTTTCTAATATAAGATTTATTTGTACTACTATTATGTTCGCTTACTCTTAACTTTATTTTTTTTTTAATGTTCATTATGCCCAAAGTTACTTTCATTGTGTCACTATGTTCCTGATGGTGTTTGGTTTCAATGGAATTATGCACCCTTTGCCATATACAGTATAAAACAGTAAACAATTTACTGTCTTTGCCCTTTAAATGTCAAACAAATTTAAGCTCATCAACCATAATATTGTTTTTTCTATCTCAGCAATTCCTTTTTAATGGATTGTTCTGAGTAATGTGGTAATTTTGTAATTTTTTTTGCATTTAAGGGAAGTTTGTCTTAAATAGCAGGCTGTCACAAGTGTGTTGTTATAATGATAATTTGTTTTTTTAGTTGGGTGCAGAGCTTTGGTCATGAGGGCCTTGGACTGCTACTTGATATTTTGGAGAAGTTGCTGGCCAAAAAACAGTGAGTTTCTCATCCTTCAATGTACACATTCTAATCTTGTTTTGAATCTAAGGGTGTTATTGTAATCAACAGCTATAAGAACTTTAAACTTTTTAAAGAAGCAAATACTGTAAATATAAAAGAAAAAAGAACTGGATCAATCTGTTTTCCTACAGCGCTTTCTAGTCAAAATTTTTGTGTGAGAGGACACAGTAGGTGACGTTTCTGGGAAAACATTTGGGAAGATCGCTTGTACTGCTGTATGTTACCTAACTATAGTCTCTTGGAAATTATATGGTGACATAAGGGCGTACGAATTCAGAATAATGCAAACAAAACAATTAATTCCATAATTTATTTACATGACACAAAACAATTGTTTGCTTAGTTGAGAGGCAAACGTTTTGATCAGTGTTTTCCTAAGTCAAAGTTGATATGTGTGAATAATAAACTTGTTAATGATGTTAATCGATGCAGGATATCCAGTTTGACAAGCGATAGCTACAGCTGCATCGGTAGCAGTCTCTTGGATCCATAAGAATTGGTCATACATTCTTAGAGTAATTGACTGTAGATACTGTAGATTGACTGCAGACTGTAATTGACTGTAGATCTGTCGCAAGAGCCTGGCGAAAGGTGCATGCCTGGCACATCTAAGCTTATCGTGATTCGAGAAGAGAGTGGAGAGTGGATGAAAATAGTAGCAATGCGTATATCCTAACGATCTAAATTATCCTACTGTGTACTGTGTAAAACTAAGGGCTCTAATTTCATGGACCAGGCGCCTGCACTTCGCCAATGGCCGTGTTTCAGTCACATTTTGCAATTTCGTGCCGGGCACAGCCTGGCGTGAGTGCACCTCCGTCCCTCTTAGTAGCAAAGAGGGAGGAGAAAAGGCATGACTGGGTTTTACCCAGATGGGTCAAATCTTCCTCAATCAAATGAGCTCCTGTCCTTACCTTTAAATGCGTTGCTAGCGAAGCAAATTGCTGTTGTTGAATATGGATGTAGAAGACGGTCAAACTTCTCCCAGACAGAAAGTGATGTTTTGGTCCGGGAGGTCCAAGCTCACAGTGGCCGAATATATGGTCACACAAGCAGACCTCCACAGGTTGATGATGCAAAACTGTCCTGGGTGGAGATTACAAGTAAATCGTAACTCAGGTTTGCCCTGACATACTGAGAACCGTTGCCTGGTGTAAAAAGTGGTTCAATGATGTCATAAGAAGGGCAAAACAAAAACTATCAGAGCACCAGAGGCAACACAGTGACCACCGGGGATGGCCCCTCAACCAGTGTGGCACTGAGCTCGGCGGTGGGCCATTGCGTCCTCCACCCTCTTAGCTGTCAGTATTGAGGGCTTTGGTGGGGTTGAGGTTGGTATTAACCAAATTGGCAGCACACTGTGTTGCGCCAGATGAAATTACCACTGCGCGGCCTGTGCCACACTGCGCCAGCCACGAAATTAGAGCCCTAAGACAGGAACAACATTATGTTATTGCACAAAATGAATACAGAATTGGAATTGAATAGGATACCGTGGTATAGTAAATGGATGCACACATTCAATATCTACTTTATGTCCCTAGGCAGGAGCGGATCGACAAAAAGAATCAACATAAAGTTATCCAGTGTCTAAAAGCCTTCATGAACAATAAGGTACTGCAGCAACAACTTTGTTTTGATCTGTTGAATGTGTTTCTATAAGAAAATGAAGAATTATAGGTATTGGTAATATAGCTGTCTTTTCATACAATGAACCAAGACAGTACCTTGACAATTAATTGGTTGTTTTGTGTGATATCAGAATTCCACACACCCACTGAGGTGCATGTAAATGGATGACCACCTCAAAGTTGTAGTAATTCAACCTTAATTTGTAATATATGTAAATTGCATCTGTATAAAAGTTGTATTTCTGAAATAATATTTGATTTTATGGTGTGCATGAATAACTGTGTACTTTTTGCAGTATGGTTTGGATAGAATACTCGGGGAGGAGAGAAGTCTTACATTACTAGCAGGAGCCATTGATCCCACCCAGTCTGCCATGATGACCGATGTGGTGAAGCTGCTGTCGGCCATTTGCATTGTGGGCGAAGAGAACATGTATGTCTTAAAAATGTCTTCCTGCTATTGTGATGTTTTTGTTGAGTTTTAAATTAGGGCTGCCATTTGATTAATCGGGATGAATCACATTTTGTTCTTAGTTAACTTTTAGTTACAATTAATCACAAGTTTTTATAATACGCTTACCATTGAAATATCCTTTATTTTGAAGTTTATAATACACCTGGCAAGATAAGACTGTGTGATATGTTTGTTTTTTGCAGTTTTTTTAAATCATTAAACATTGTGTTTTTTCAAACAGTTCAATACAAAATGGAGCTCGATGTATAAAAAAACAAACACAATGTACAACAAGTAGACACTGCTAAGGTAAAGTGTCCATCACTCAAATATAATTGTCTTCAAGCAAATAATCTCATGCAATATAATTGTGACTAACATTACAAGTACGGGTTTGCAAAAACACCCACCAACTAAGGCACATGGAAAAAGGGTGTTAGAAAAATAAATATTGACAACTTAGAGAAAATAGTGCTCAAGAACAGTAAGTAGTTTACAAAACCCGTTTACAGTAACGCAGTCAGGCTCAGTGTTGCCAACTTGGCAATTTTGCAGCAAGATCTGATGACATTTGTTGGCCGCTGGTCAAACACGACGTCCCCACGCTAATCCCTCGCCAAAAAAATAGTGCTGTAAAGAACATTTCCGTTATTAACGCGTTATTAGCGTGTCTCACGTTGACAGCTCTAGTTTACAATTTCAATTACTAGCCACATACGAGGTAAAAACAAAGGAATTTGTTAAAGTTACAGCGTAAGTCACGATCTATTATGAAAAAATAATATTAACACATGTATTTTATGTTATCATTTAGTTTGGAGAAGATCCTTGAAGCTATCACCACAGCTGGGGAATGGAGAGCCATCGACAGGTTTAGCCCCATTGTGCAAGGACTACGAGATCGTTCCGTTCAGTTACAAGTAAGAGCAAAACGTTTGTATCACTGATTTCTGAGCAAATATTGACTGGAAGAAGGTAACCATTTTAACTTGTTTAGATAGACTATCCAGTGAAAAAATGGCTGTAGGGAAAGATTCTTTTTGTTTTGCTCTCTTATGTTTTTGTAACTTTTAGAATTTGGTGGCTACAATAAGGCGTAAACACAGTATTACAAGGTGGGGCATGACTGAGGGAGAGACATTTCACATATTGGTGGTAAACACCACTTCTATGAAAGCACAAAACCCAGCTACCACCGCCAATGACCGGTCCAAGCTGCCAGTAAATTTGATGCTTGGCCAAAGGTAACAAGCATCAGACAACTCTAAACATCTACACTACAACATAATCTGGAACAGTTCAGAATCAATATTTATCTAATAACATAACAAAAACATTAAAAGTCACCAGAGTATATATTGTAGAGGCTGTAAGCCAGTTACAACTCAAAGGCACTTTTGTCAAAGTGGCGGACAAGCAAGCTGTCTTTGGGGTTGGTCCATCTCACCTTACAGTGTTTTGTCAGGGCCAACAGAGGAAACTCTGCTGGCCCTGACAACACACTACTGATGTATACACATAGCACTCTAATGCATGGTGACCTGGAGTCAGACTAACAATATTGGGGGTTTTTTTCAGTGTAGGCTCTGTTTTATTGATTATCTAAAAATTTGCTGCACATTGATTTAAATAAATTTGTTTCCTCTAAATCTAAATTATTTGAAAGTTTGCCTGTATGTCCGGATTACAATATGAAAAGGAAATTATGAACAATAAATACAGTATGTATGATATCAGATAATCAACTATAAATTACATTTACTGTACCTGAGTATCCTTTCTGGACTAAGGATTCAAATGACATTTTTCATGTCAGTGATCAGTAATTGGTTTGTTTATGATAGTCTGTAGTTGTTGGAATGTGGCATTTCCAGACCGTAGACCAGGGGGCAGTGCAAAAAGCTTTGAAGTTATTGGATTTTAACCAGATTCAAATTTCAAAGGACTGCATCAGTGTTTAAATCTGCCTTAATTAGAGACTGGAGAAAATAGACATGAACTGGTTATGTCCTTTTGCTTTTTGGGGACATAACTATGTCGACATGCTCTTCATCAACTTCTGGTAGAAAGACTACATTTTGTCTCTGTCTTTTGTTTAATATTTTGTTATATATTTATATTGTAGGTGGCATGCATGCAGCTCATTAATGCGCTTGTGACATCTCCTGATGAGCTGGACATGAGACTGCACATCAGAAATGAGTTCATACGTTGTGGTCTGAAAGACATTTTACCAGTAAGTATCTCCATCAGGCCATATACACATAAACTCATCTTCATTACAATGCACACGGGTATTAATATCTATATTTAAATGAAACTTCAGTGAAATAATCATCAATTTATCAGTGGCTAACAAAGGTACTGATGATTTCTTCATGCTTGCATTGCTCCCTAGTGTAATGTTTTGTCTACTTGCAACTCTTTTCTATTATTTTACGTAGCAACTATCATCTGTGAGGAATGAGGCCCTTGACATTCAGCTGAAGGTTTTTGAAGAACACAAAGAAGAGGACATGATTGAGTTCTCTCATAGGCTGGAGGACATCAGAAGCGAGCTGGAATATCCTTTTTTCTATTTAGCTAATTCATTCTTCTTCCTGTTTGTTTGTGTGTACAATGGAAAATACTCATATCATAAATAGTCATGAATAGATATTAGGTGGCTAATTCTTTATTTTTTCTTGGTGTATTCTTTGGAAAGTATGTTCTTGATTTTTCTTTTTGTGCAAAGGCGTTGCCTCTCTTTATCTGTAAGTCCTTGACTAACCTTACTGATGCGGGGGATGTGTTCAGTATTTTGCAGAATACGGTGAAGGACAGCTGTGCTGAAAATTATTTCCTCTCTATTTTGCAGCACTTGGTACTCATACGCAACGACTACTTTGTCAGGTCAGTCACAAGTTGATATAAAAAAAAAATATATATACTTTTTTACTCTGGCTATCGCTGCAATTGGTGATTATTTTAATAACGGATTAATTGATTGATTATTTGTTTTATTCATTGGTTAATTGGATAAAATAACCCCCACGTTTTTAATTTCCACCTCTTAGCAGCAATCCCTGCTGTTGTCCATAAGCATTTATGGACTTTTTCTCTCCTCAAAATCATAGCAGAGAGGGTGAGAAAATTGATTTTTTTCTGACACTGAAATTGAAGTAGAGAAGAATAAACAAACAACTGACAAACATTACAAACTACTGCAAATCGAGTCACTGGCACAGACTGGTACATGTGTATCACCAATAAATACATAAGAAGTAACAAACAAACTAACTAATTTTAGGGGCAGGCTCTGCATTTGCCATCGCCTCGCCCGCTCTGGAGTTTGATGGTCAAGTTGTGAGGCATGTAGCAAAATGATATGGCCTGTGCTGGACAGGCACAGCCATAGCTATTTGGATAATTAATCAGATAATTGATTAATTATAGATTAATCATTGCAGCTCTAATTATGCCAGCAGCAACTCGTCAGTGTATTTTCCATTGCCTCAAATGCATTCTGTACTAAGGACCACATCACCAGCAAATAGGAGGGATGATGAGATCCTCAGACCCCCAAATTGGACACCCTCAAGGCTGTGGCTGTGCCTAGAAAATCTATTCGTAAAAATGATAGAGGCGTGTAATGCCTGTAGGCGTTTTTGCTACAACATCCTTATTTGTGTCCATGACGTTCTATTAACCGTTGGGTTCATACCATACACCATACAATTACATGCCTTTTTATTTATGTACCAGTAGGTTGCTATTCAAGCAGATCTTTTTGCCTTTCCAATTTCACCCATTGTCATATGTCTGTCATTCTCCCTTTCAGGCCTCAGTACTTTAAAATCATTGATGAGTGCGTGTCTCAAATTGTTCTACATCGTAGTGGAACAGATCCGGACTTCAGTTACCGCAAACGGCTTGATGTGGACTTTAACCACCTTTTAGGCATGTCACTTTATATAATTATTCAAATATTTGGATGCACTTAATTTCAGATGTATCAACAAGTTAATTCATCACTTTATTATTATTTTTCAGAGGTTTGTGTAGATAAAGCGCGATCTGAGGAGTATGAACAAAGAGCTTCAAAGTTGGTGGAGAAGGCAAGTGTTGACCCTGATCTCTTACATTTGTTTTCCACTATAACACTCACTGCTTCACTTCAAAAAATTGTCAGATAAATTGCTATATTTCAATGATTTTGTGGAGAATATTTTTTTTCATAGGAACTAAAAAATAACCAATATTGCCTTTTTAGTCAGATGAAACGATCTGTCTTTATTTTTTGTAAAGTTTTAGTTTTTAAAATAAGAAATAGTTTTTTATTTCAACTTGTTTTTTTCAACTTGTTTGCCATGTAGCAATAAAAATATACTAACAGTGATTAATCTGGTTAGTCAGATTACACTGCTATGATTTTGAACACTACTGTATTCACAGTTTTGGTTAATCTGCTTTAAATTGTAAATAATTCATCCTTTTAATGGCATCTTTAATTTGATAGTAGTTTGATGGCACTATCTGCAGGGAGACGTAATCCCAGCAGGTAGCGGGGAGCTACTGTATGTTAGTATGTTGTTATAAATTGATTAATTTGGGTATGCATTTCTCTATTTAGTTTGATGAAGAGTTTGTTAAACGGCAGGAGGCCCAAGCTCAGCTCGTTAAGTGTGAAGAAAAGATAGCTGAGCTTCAAGCAGAGCTGCAGGCCTTCAAATCTCAGGTACGCAAGTCTTGTGATAAATGACGTGTGAGTTTTTATTTACAGTGCAGATTTGTTTAGATCAATACTAAGGTGTCAGCTCGGTCAGATATTCTTGGGCATCACATATGTATGCTGACTTATGGCAGAACACCTTTTTGTCATTTATTCATTAATACTTTTAGTACCCCAACTCGACCTCCACACTCCAATAGGTTTCTCTCTTTAAATCTTATAGTTCAAAATGATTGGGTATTGAGGCTAGTCTTCAGGCTAGCTGACACAAAATCAAATGAGAACACAGACCTAGACTCTGTTTTAGCATGTCTCTCTTATCACTATTCTTTATGAACAAACTATTTTAAAAACAACTTAGTCTGACGTCCCTAGCTTCCACTGCATTTTTTCTTCCCCTCTCACTTGGTCCGCAGCCTCTGTGAAGAGGAGATTTTCTTTGCAAGATAATTTTTCAATTTTCAAACATGGAAAACAGAATGAATAATTAAATAGTACAATATTTGAAATTCCTGTGGTAGTTTTAGGAACTGTGCATATAGGACACTTTTCATTTTGTGTCATGAGTCTTGTTACGCTCAAGTGACTTTGTGTGTGGCACCCCTGGATTGGTAGCAGGTCAACCACAAGGCACATAGAGACAATCATTCACACCCATGTGTATTTAGAGTCTCCAATTAGTATTTGGAAAAAAACCTGTGCAAGCACAGGGAAAACATCCATCGCACGCCACACTTTTGTTGTTTTGAGTTTGAGTCTGATTTCAGCCCAGACACTTGCTCCCAAAACAATCACATTTTTTGGCAATGAATTAATCCCTTCGGATGAGGGATTACTTGATAATGCTGTGCAATCTTAAACCAGTTTTTTGAATAAGCCATTTTTGGTATGTCCTGCAATCTATACATTTTTGTGAGCTATAACATTGTGATTTTTACTATTTTGAAATACCCAATGGCTTTTCTTCTAAAATTATGTTTTTTTATTATTTTTTATGCTTTTGACTGGTGAGCAGTCCAGAATGTACTACACCTCTCCCCCAGAAGGGATAGGCTCCAGTTACCCACGACCCTAATTAGGACAGTTTGTATAGAAGATTGATGGATGGATGAATAGTTTTAGCCTTGTTGTGAGATTGTAGCCTTTTAGAAAGGAAGTCCTACTGCACTACACTTGGCACCTGGTAAAGTATGTTATGGTTTTCAGTTTTACCATTTCTATGTAGGCTTTATTTATTTAATTGTTTGAGCAACCCTAACCCACCAAATTCCATTTGTCTACATTTCCTGATCATGCCATAGCAACTACCGTATGAGCCAAATTGATAATTTGGCATAGATATTACAAATGCTTTCAAACTTACTGTAGTTGATTTGAGATACACAGCGCAAATTAAAACCAGCATGCTCTTAATAACAGATGCAATGATGTTCAAGCTGTACAAACTGTATACTGTATGTAACCCTATGGAATTAAGTGTATTCCGATTCCCAATTGCGATTGTTTTTTGTGACAAACTTGAATTAAAAAAAATATTAGTACTATAACTGTCATGGTGTATATAGAACTGTAGTTCAATCCAAAATGATGAGAAATTAACAAATAAAAGATAAAGGGAATAAAAGCTTTTTCACATACTTTTAAAGCCGTTGGTGTCAGGGAACCTCTTAAATGGAAGTACTTTTTACAAGATGCAAACATAATGACCATCTATTGCACAACCACCCATCCAACTTCTACCTCTTATTTGAGCTCGTGTCACAAAGGGAGCAACCTAAGCAAGGAAGCTCCCTCTGACGGATCCCGAGGCTTACTGTTGCACATGCTCCACCAAGACAACAGCTGATGTTAGCTGTTATACATCCATTCATTTTCTATGCCGCTTATCCTCACTAGGGTCGCGGGTATGCTGAGGCCTATCCCAGCTGACTTCGGGCGGGAGGCGGGGTACACCCTGGACTGGTGTAGGGGCAGACATACAACCATTCACACTCACATTCACACCATAATAGATAATTTAGAGTAGCTAATTAACCTAGCATGCATGTTTTTGGAATGTGGGAGGAAACCAGAGTACCCGGAGAAAACCCACACACGCACAGGGAGAACATGGAAATGCCATACCGAGATGCCTAACGGAGATTCGAACCCTGAACCTCCTGACTGTGAGGCCAACATGCTACCCAGTCATCCACCGTGCGGGCCAAAGACATTGAAAGACCCGAATTTGAACCTTTATTTTTAATGCAGTCATTGTTTTTAATTAGAGAGGAAATTGATAGTTTAAACCTTACTACCACACATTACCGCCTGTGTTTATTTGTGTCCTCATGTGTGCATTGATCTATCCATCCAGATTAGAGCTGTACCGGCGGTTGGGTCTTCTGACCATATTGCACAGGAGTTTTCTGCGGGGTCATCACCTTCTAACCTGGCATCTGGATTGCCAATTCCTCCTCCTCCTCCACCGCCTCCTCCTCCATTACCTGGTTGTCCGGCACCCCCTCCTCCACCCGGAGTGCCTCCCCCATTCGGTGCCCCTCCTCTACCGCCATTAGGATTTGGAGGTGGTCCAGGCCTCACCGCTTGCCTTGCCCTGCCTTATGGCCTGAAGCCTAAAAAGGAGTTCAAACCCGAAAATTGCATGAAACGCCTCAATTGGTCTAAGGTAAGTAAGGGTAAATTTTTTGAAATGCATTTTGGAAAATGGTAAATTAATTTGGTGACGTAAACATGTCACAGTACTGTAACAGAGGTGCGTTCAGTAAGCCTTGTAGTTCAATTACAGCCTTTACAATTCTACCTTAAATCTTAGAAAAAGTTTATGGATCCAAACTTATATTCATTGTCCCTTTATCCTTTTTTAACTTTGTTGATATTTATTGGCAGCAACTTAGCAACACATGTTGTCTCAGAAGTGAACAACACCTCCTTCACGGAGACATTAGTTCTTGAAAATAGCAGATGATCAGATCCTGCTGTTAGATCACACTGAGTGACATCGCTGCAGATGTTCTCGGCAGAGCAAAATTAGTTCACACAACCAGTGACGTTAGTTTGTGTTGTGATTAATAATGTAATATCACCTGTGCATTTGTACAGATGTTTCACAAACTAAGCCATATGCTTGTAATTTCAAAATGAACCTTTTTAGGGGTATAAGAGGTACATTTCCATTTCAGCAGCTTTATGAAGTGTCTACGTGGAATCAAGCTGTTCTGAAATCTTTTTCTTTTCCCTTTGCTATAACTTTACAGTATGCACATATACAATTATACAGTTCAGAACAGAGTTTTTTTTGGGTCCTAGGAAATCCATGTCATTTTTTCAAATTTTTTTTTTTGGTTTAATTTTTTTAGAATTTTGATTTTTTTACATTTAACACTTATTATTACCAGCATAGAGCGTGTACTTTTTGGGTTAGTGTATAAAATGTATAAAATAGTGCCCGGGCTAAAAGATGTAGTCCATGCAATTAGAACTGCATATGTAAGATACTTTAAAGACACTTATTTTTTATACACAATTAGCTGACGTTGGCCAAATGTTTTTTAGAAGGCGTAAGTGTGTTTCCTGTGTTAAGAATGTTGTCTAAGGGGCAAGACAAAAACATGCTTTTCGCCTTTTTTCCAGACAGAACCTGCATGTCGTCATCGGGCATTGTAAAATGCTCCTTACATTAAAGCATTAAAACGAAACACGGTGAAAATATGCTAACATACAGAGATTGCGCCACAATTGAGCCGTCCGCCAGGGAAATACCTACGCCAACATTACTTCTCCTCACTGCATTTCTTTTATATATGTCCATAAGATCTCACATTTAACAGTAAATTCTATTTTTATTGGCCAATTCCGCGATTCCGTCCATGATTTAGTTAACGCATAAATAATAGGGCCCTAGATATAAAGACACTTCATTTTTGGACCTAAAGATTTATTTGAGCAATTATATTTCTTGAAGGAATGATTAGACAACTTACATCTTCAATGATTTGAGTTCATTTTGAATTGTCTCCAATTTAGACTGGGTCAAAATTATATACAGTATATAAGAGGTTAAAGTATGTGAAGACACCCCTACTTATACTTGGTCAAATATCCTTAACAAGTTTCAACTTGACCAGACACTTTTTGTAGCCATCAACAATCTAATGGCAATAAATGTATAACCTTGTAAATGTAAATGTCAGCCTTTCCATTAAATCAATGTTTCTGTAATTATTTGTTTGTGTTAATGATCTGCATGGTACAAGACTATACTTTCCTGTGTTCTGCCTGCTGACAACCTTGGAGTGATTAGGGGGGGGCTGCAGTACAGTGGTCCAACAACTTTTGTTTTTTCTGCTTTAACCTGAAAAAAAAAAAAAGATTTGCATAAAGCATAGGTGTTGACATTTCTCTATATTGTCTGTCTTGTTTGTAAAGTACAGAATATGCAGTAGTTATGGTTATGCCTAAACAATTGTGCTGATTTGAGACTGTTTTCTCTCCAGATACATCCCCAGGAAATGTCAGAGGGCTGTTTCTGGGTGCTGGCTGATGAGGACCAATACGCAAAGTCTGATTTGCTCAGCAGAGTTGCCTTCACCTTTGGTTCACAAAGAGCAGGTAAGACATTTGTATGCTCAATTTTCATTTGTCACAATACTCGACCTTTAACATCTGTGTAACATGCTTTGTCATGTGTACACACTTTGGTCATTTGCTAAATACAGTTGTACATTAGTTCATATGGCATTGAAACTAAAAATACAGCTATTCAGTAGTCTCTTTGAAGACTTCTATTTTTATTAACTTTTTTTCTTGCCTATAGACGTTTCACTTGTTAAATAACTGTGTTGTCTAAAATTAGACTAAGAACTATTTTTATGTATGTTGATTGTCTTTGTGTGAGACGTTTCGTGGTTCCAACGGCCTTCATTCACTTGAGCTGAGCGGATAATGAGAGATATTCATCTTTAAAGATTGTTTTGCAGGTTTCAACAGTGTTAATGAAGTCACATGGGTTTATTTGTAGTCATCCATCGTTTTGACAAATATAGTACTACTGTTGAACCTCTTTTAGCATCATTAATTTGTTCAAGAAGGTCAGACCAAAACGTACTCCACCTCTAATCAAGATCTAATTAATCCATTCTCAAAAATGTTGACATGGAACACTTTTAACATAGAGCAATTCTTGTTTTACATGCAGAAAATAAATGACCAATGAAAGGGATACATGTACGTTTACTGTTACTTTTACTTGGATTGAAGATCTCTGTTGACAAAAAACAACGACCATGAGGAGAAGATTGTATCATCCTGTTTGGCTCGCAACCTTGGAGTTTTGGCATGATTGAGTTTGACAACAAGCACAGAACAACTACAATGTGAATGTGCATGTCCGAAAACAGGATATTATGCAATACACAACATACATCAGCAGCACTTCAAAACCTGTTTTGAAATGGTTCTAATCTATTTATATGCAAAGAAAATATTGTGAAATATAGCTTAAGCGGAAGCGGCTGCATTATATATGGCAAAATAGATTTTAGGTTATATTGCTCATCTCTATCTACAGCTACACTTTTTAATCTTAACTGCATTCATAGCTGACGGTTTCATGTGTACGGTGTGTTTGAAATTGTGACACTGTTCCTGGTAGTAATCCTGAATTTCAGATACACATTAGTAAGGCTGCAAAAGTGTGGTAGATTTCTTGTAAAAGTGATTATCTTGCTTGCCGCTTCTTGTATGTTCTTGTAGTGATTTATTCACACCAAGTGTTCTCTATGTCTCATCATGGATTCAGCTGCATTATTCATCTAGGTGTTATCTACATGTCAATCGTATCCATTTACTCTCAAGCCATCCTCCCCGACCCCTTCAAACCCATCTACACAGTTGGGAACTGACAACATTTTGAATAATGGAATTATATTTGGATGGCATACAAGTAAATATACCAACTATTAAATTACACAATAAGTTGGGCTATGACTGGGCCACACATTTCCTGCAGTCATTAATCAGAATTTAAACAACAGATAATGCATGAACACAATGTAATGTAATGAAAAAACAAAAGAGGTGTATTCATTGTAGGGCTGCAGGTATCGAATAATTTAGTAATGAAATATTCCACTGGATTGAACGGTGGCATAGTGGTTAGCATGTTGGCAGGAGTTTGGCGTTTGGGGTTCAAATTTCTATTCATGTTCTCCAAGTGTGTACTTGAGTTTTGTCAGTGTACTCATGTTCTTTACCCACATTCCAAAATGCTAGGTTAATTGGAGACTCAAAATTGCTCATAGCTATGAATGTGAGACTGAATGGTTGTTCGTCAATATGTGCCCAGCATTTGCCTGGCGACCAGTCCAGGGTGTAGCCCGTAGTGAGCCCTATGATGTCTGGGTACACGTATTGGCCAATAAAAACTGTATTTACTGTTGAACGCGGAATCTTGCGTAAATTGACATTACACAACTAAACCACCCCATCCAGAACTAAACAATATGACCTAACTCCTAACTTTCGGTTCACGGAGCATGAATGGAAGCTAGCTAGTGCCGTGTGTGCAACTCGGGCTGAATGAGTACATTTTTACCGCGTTGTGTTTTACCGCTTTAATATAGGGAGTTTTTCAATGCCCCGAAGACAATGTGCAGGTTTTGAGTGGAAAAAAAGAAGAGTTAATTTATGCACCCAGCTCGTCTTAGCCAGAAAGAGACACTCTCACACATACAACATACTTCTGGCCTTCAAAATAAGAGCGCAGTTTGCCACATGTGCAACCGTGCAAACAAAAGAAGTGTGGCATTAAAAAGTATTTCACATATGCACACGGGATTGCCTGGGTGACACGTTCCTTAATCACAAACACAGACATTACAGTTTGTTGAAGATTTTGTTTCAATGTGTGCAGAGGATGACATCACATTAGAAAGGTTGGCCAAGCTACATCCACTTCTCAATTACAGTACTAGGAAAAATGTTCCATTTATGTATTGCATCAATTAATGTAAGGATGTTTGCATTTATTTAACACGCATTTTATTCAGTAACTCAAAACGCACTCACTCTGTGCTGGTCAAAATAAGTGTGAAATGGGGGAAGAAAAAAAAACTCTAAAAAGAAAAAAATACAATGTAAAAAACAAAAAAGAAATAAAATGGAATTTTGGAAACAATAAAACAAATTTCAACAGGCCCTAACCCTGCCCCTCTCCCAAAGTCAGCTGGAGTAGACGGCAGCATACCCCGCAACCCCAGTGAGGACAAGTGGCATAGAAAACGAATGGATGGAAGTATTCTACTGAAAATTCCTTGTTTAGTAATGATGTTAACATATTTTTGCTTGTTTAAAGAGGAATTATACAATACGTAGTGTTAAAAATCAATCATAGCAGTGCAATGTGACTAACCAGATTAATCACTGTTATTAGTATATTTTTATTACTACATGGCAAACAAGTTACTGGTAGGTGCAGTAGATTCTCAGAAAAAAAACAAGACCCATCATTCATGATATCCACGCTCTTAAGTTTGTGCAATTGGGCAATTTGTTGAAAGTGGTTGTTCCAAAAAAGAGCAGTGTCTACCGGTGATGTTACAAACACAAAACTATTTGGTACCATTTTTTTTTTTTTTTAGGATTTGGCAGTCCTGTGAATCCATCCATCCAATTTCTATACCGCTTATCCTTCTTAGGGTCGCGGTTGTGCTGGAGCCTATCCCAGCTGACTTTGGACGGGAGGTGGGGTGCACCGCCCAATCCTGTGAATCACTTAACTAATATTTGGTTGTATGAGCACAGTTTTTTAAAAACTGATTCACATCTGTGTGGCATCCAGTCAACCAACTATCTGTTGTTCCACTGCAAGATTCTTTAACAACATTCCACAATTCCTTAACATTTCTTGGTTTTGCTTCAGAAACGGCATTTTTGATGTCACCCACGAGTTCTCGATTGGATTAAGGTCCGGGGATTGGGCTGGCCACTCCATAATTGTCATTTTGTTGGTTTGGAACCAATATTTTGCTTGTGTGTTTGGGGTCATTGTCTTTGCATAAGGAAATGTGACCTCTTCAAATAAATAAAGTGATCCATGATCCCTGGCATGCGATGAATAGGCCCAACACAAACATGCCCATACCGTAACATAACTTATTGTGTTCTGTTCTGCTGGTTTCATCCTTAAATAGGGGCCACCTGATTCACACTTTTTTTCCCACAAAATTGATCACTGATTGGTTTTATTACTTACATTCACATTAAATTCACACCTAAAGTCCCACTCTTGTCTGAGCTACCACCTTTACTTGGATGAGTTTTTGTGTCCCAATGATTCTAGGACGAAAGTTGTCGTGGGCTTTTATGCCACGAGTAAGGTCACCCAAGACCAGGGTTCGGCTCCCTTCGCTAAGTGCGGTGATTTTTTTAAAAAGACGGAAGTAGGGAAAATGTGCATTTTTGAAAAGAAAATGAAATGTCGTACTCGCCGCCAAGTCCGCGAATGCATCTAGACTATCTTCAGACTGCTGATTGGATGAGCAAGGGAGCGGGAGGTAGGAGGTATCAGTGAGGCCCACTGTTTGGGGGAGAAAAAAAGGTGAAGGAGTTTTGAGTTGAATCTGAAACAAGTTACTGCGCTGTAAAATAAAACAGTGTCATTAACGGGAACATAGCAATATGTTTTACAACGAGAAGTGCGCCGTAGCTATGTGGTGGTCACAGCCCGTAACACGCTAATCGCCCGAGATGGTGACTCTAGGAGAGGCAGGTTTTGTGCAGCGGCAGTTGACTGACTGTGCACTCACAGCTCGGAACAATATGTGCTTTCGCTTTTATGTCTGCAAATACACCGTGGTATTGTTGGACGTTGGATATTTGGCCCCATAGCTACAGCGGTAGTCCTCATCGTGCCCGGACGGCTGTGCGGCGAGCTTGCTGGGGAAGTACCGCTGGCTGTCTTTCTAGGGGCCGTCAATAACTAGTGAAGGTGAAGAAACTAGTTGAAGAAAAATGCAAATACCAGAAAAATCTCCTAACAACGTTAGGAAAAATACTTTACATTTTTTGCCTAGTCGTTTTGAGAAAATAAGATTTGGAAGGTCTGCATATATATATATGTTTAAACTAAGAGTAATAATAGTAGGCCTACATGTGTAGCTACATTTTTGTTTGCTGAATTTTGTGGTTCTAACGGGTAACATTGCAAAAGATTAACATTTTTAAAAGTTTGAGTTCTGTAAAGTTTTGCGGCTCCCGAAAATTTTGTTTTACTGGAAGAGGAGACAAAATGGCTCTTTTGATTGAAAAGGTTGCCGACCCCTGCCCATGACAAACAGCTCCAAGGTGGGTACGATGGGACGATGGAGAGCGTCTGGTAGCTGGGGCTGTACCCATTGGGGGCAGTGCTTCTGGATTGGCAGACAATTGTGGGGACCACAGGGGGAACAACAAAATAATTTATATGAAACTATAAACCTGGTTTTTATGACAGCAAAAATGTTTCTGCAAATTTAAAAGAAACTGAGGCAAAACATTAGCCTTCCATTCACAAAATCCAAACTCATGTAAAACATTGGTGGAAAACAAGGAAGCAAAAAAAAAAAAAAATCAAACATATAGAAGAACCAAAGTAATCATTGAGCCAAAACATTAACTTCACACTCGTACAGCAACTGCAGACGGCGGATCATAGGACAGCAAAATATATGAGAAGAATGAATGAATGAATCCACATTCCACAATAAAGGCGGCTCGCGTGATACGACGCTCTCCCTTAATTTTTTAATACTATACAAAGAGAAAAAGAGGGCTAATTATGTGCACACGGGTGAAGAATATGTGGCTGTGCGATTCTACACACGCATCACTTTTATTCTTACTAACCTCTTAACTAAGTGTGAGCCCGGCTCTTGCAAAAGTGAAAATAGAACTGGAACTAGACCTTGTAAAATGCTCGAAAAGTGATGTAATCCCGACCCATGGCTGCATGCATCTTTCAAGCTGCTCAAAGAATCATTGTCCTTGGATAACGAATGTATCCTTGAGCATTTCAAAGGATCTGCTTCTATAAAATGGACATTGATAAGTAAACAGCGTAGCAGTGTCATTGTTGAGAATTCCTCCTCCCAATAAGCTTCTCTGCCCCTCCCTCGCAATACTCCTATCGGTGTGCAAGCCAACCACATGGATACAAGTAAGGAGTTGTTGTTTATTTCATTATTACATTATTATTGAGAGAGTTGGTATATTTAGTTTGGAACAAGAACAATGACAGTTGCCTCATAAGATAAAATCCATTCTATTCCATTCCATTTTCCTCCGCTCATCCGGGTCAGGGTCGCAGGGGCAGCAGTGTCAGTAGGGAAGTCCAGACTTCCTGGTGCCCGGCCACCTCTTGCAGTTCCACCGGGAGAACACCAATGCGTTCCCAAGCCAGCTGTAAGACATAATCGCTTTAGCGTGTTGTAGGTCTGCCTCGTGGCCTTCTCCCAGCTGGGTATGCCCGGAACACCTCACCAGGGAGGCGTCCGGGAGGCATCCGGATTAGATGCCCGAGCCACCTCAACTGGCTCCTCTTGATGTGAAGGAGCAATGGCTCTACTCTGAGCTCCTCCAAGATGGCTAAGCTCCTCATCCTGTCTCTTAGGGTGAGTCCAGCCACCCTACGGAGGAAACAAATTTCTGCCGCTTGTATCCGCAATCTCGTTCTTTCGGTCATGACCCATAGCTCATGACCATAGGTGTGTGTGGGAACATTGATCGATCGGTAAATGGAGAGCTTTGCCTTCCGTCTCACCTCTCTCTGCGCCACGACGGTCTGACCACATTACTGCAGACGCTGCACCGATCCGTCTGTTGACCTCACGCTCCAACCTTACCTCCAGTCACCCTTATTAAAAATGGGGACAACCACCTCGACCTTCCAGTCCAGAGGTACGTTTGTCGACTTCCAGGCAATGTTGGCTAGACAAGTCAGCTGAGACAGTCCCTCAACGTCCAGAGCCTCAGACTCTCCTTCCTCTACGGGAAGGTATGTCAGTGGGATTGAGAAGGGCCTCAAAGTATTTCTTCCACCAACCGAATGTATCTTCAGTCTAGGTCAGCAGGCCCCTATACCCACTATGAACCGTATGAACCGGGGAACACTTCCCCTTTCTTAGGCGTCCTGGTTTTGCCAGAAACTCTTCGAGGCTGTCCGAAAGTCGTCCTGCATGGCCTCACCAAATTCCCCCCACACCTGAGTTTTTGCCTAGACCAGCGCCGCAGCCACATGCCGCTTAGCTTGACGGTACTTTTCAGCTGCTTTGGAATTCCCACGCGCCTGCGGACGCAGGTCTGATGATACGACTACAAAGTCGACCTAGGGTGTCCTGGTGCCAAGTGCCCTCGTGGACATGCTTATGTTCGAACATGGTGTTTGTAATGGACAAACTGTGGTTCACACAGAAGTCCAGCATCAACACACCACACAGGTTCAGATAGGGGAGGCCGGTCCTCCCAATCACGACCACATGGGCATTGGAGTCTCCCAATAGAATTACAGCGTCACCAGCTGGAGTTTTCTCCAGCACCCCTCTTATAGACTCCAAAAAGGCTGGGTACTCTGAGGTGTCGTTTGGCGAGTACGCACAAACAATAGCCAGTAACGTTCCATGTCCCAAAGATAAATTCCAAAAAATACAAAGTGAAGTTGCCTTTGATGTTTCTATTAAGCTGTGCAAGTCCGCAACACTGTGATACAGCTTATGTGGCAATCAAAGTCTGCACTCTTGCTGCCCACTTCTGAGATGCCTCAGGAAAGTTTGCCCAGAAAGTGTGGCATTTCTCAATGTCTGCGGACATTGTAGTACCGCAACAAACACATTAAACACATTGGTTTGACCAAAAAAAGTATTTTTCAGTCTGTGCAGGATTATACTGACAGTCGTCGTCATTTTAAGCCCCATCTAGAAGAAGACGGTCCGAGGCCTAAATGCACAAATACTTGGTCAAACCTTCATGGTCTGTATTATGGTGGGAGTTTCTGTAACTTTTTGTTTTTTTCACCCGGCAATCTATTTTTTTTCCCCCTTTTTTCCTTCTCCGGGTAGCCCAGAAGCTAGTCCACTTTGAGATCTCTCTCGGGCCTAATTGAATAGGAATGCTGTATTTGCTGTATTTTCCGGCGCAAGTAACACAAATACCACTTACCGCCAGTTGAAGCTTTTACTCCTCTCTTATGGCAACCGCACTATTACTTGCATGCACACTGCACAATTCAAATTATTTTTTACCGTTGTCCCTTCTCATGTTATAAAAAGGAAGGAATGTTGAAAGGAAAACATCAAATAATTGCTGCTAAATATTATATGCTGCTAACGAATTTTAAATCTAAAGTAGTTTACATCCCCCAGATGGTCTGTGACCATTTTAGTTGTTTTCTTCTTGTTTTCTTGCCGTCCCACTGGTGGTTGTAAGTACAGCGTAACTGATTCATCCAGCTGTCATAGACAGTTGCTACTTGCGTGTCTCAGTGAGTGTACTGTATGCGTATGTGGAAGTGAGTCTGTGGTCTTATTATCTTCGCCATGTAGCCATCTCATTTAAGAACAACATCTGGATCGGCATTAAACATTTAAAAGGACACCATATGAAACAGTTTTTCTCATTAAATTTTCATTTACATCCTTGTTCCTTTGTGACTTTGTGCCCCTCACTGTTGTTGACTTAGACAATCTATTTTATTTCATTCGCATATTGTAGTGTAACCAGCATGGTTGTTTTTAGCAAGTCTTTCAAATATACATCGGAAATTATGGAGATCAGGATTCATACACAGGATTAGATGTGTAGATGTACATAGTGAAGAATTTTTTGACTGCCATCAGAAGGCAAACAAATATTTACAGCAGTAATATCAGAAATGAAATCTTATTGTTTGAGACTACAAAGAACAGCAAAAAACTACAGACCAACATCTTCTGTAAGTGAGTACACTTACGTTTATCTGACTTTCCTGTCCTCCTAAATGTGTATTTTACTATGACTTTTTTAGTAACAGCCATTGTCTATCATCTTCTATGAACTGTAGAAACAAACACTTCTCAGCAACTTGTACTTAACAGTAACATCAAAGAAAAAACTTTTTGCAATTTTGCATCAGACCGCAATCCTTATGTGAAAAATTAACACATACAGTAATTATTTCCCTTTTCTGTGCCTTCTAAAGCCAGAAAATGACTTAGTATGAGGTCTCTAACGTTGCACTTCATTGGGAGGCAACTACTTCCACTATAAAGCCCTCAAAATTGTTTATATATATGTATATATGTTTTATATACATGCTCTGTATATATGTTTTGTATACATGCTGTGATACTTTTTGTAGCTTGCCATACTTAGATAATTTAAAACATGAACTTATTGCCCAGCACGTTGATTTCACATTGTCCATAGCAGCTAATGCTACTTTCGTCAACAACAGCAGCATAGAAAAAGCGAGGACACTTACAATGTCCGCTTTCATTGGGGTAGCTGTGTCTTTCCACACAAAACTTGTGCTCTAGTCCTCAGGTAAAATGCATTCTGTCCCATTGCAGTGGCTTGAGGTGTTGTGAACGACACTGAGACTAGCCAGGGGTTGTTACTCTGCCAGATATATGGAGTTTTTCGTGTTACAGTAACATTATCACTGTAGCTTGGTTAATATATAAAATATATACAGGTCAGTTACGGTGATATGTAAATGTTTGAGCACCCCTGAACACTTTCAAGATTTTTCTTTATAAATCATTAGTTGTTTGGATCAGCAATTTTAAATATGTGTATTGTGTGAAAGAACTATTTAAACAAAATTAGGCAGGTGCATACATTTTGGAACCCTTGTTTTATACATTTGAATAGCTTTTGCACTAATTACTGGAACACAAAATTTGTTTGGCAAGCTCATTGACCCTTGACCATACACAGGTCATGAGAAAGGGTATTTAAGGTGGGCAATTGCAAGTTGTTCTCCTCTTTGCATTTTTTTCCCAAGTGTGGCAACATGGGAGTCTTAAAACAACAAGTTCTAGGAGGCTTTACTTTGCATGGGTCTGTGTGCATTGGTTCTATAGTGGAATGAACGATAGGGAACCCTCCTGTCCCCATTCAGCATCTTTGTACTGGTATGTGGAGGCGGGGCTACTAGTATAATTGATGAAAAAATGGTCTAAAAAATATATCGATCACCAACAGTAATTTGTAGGACGATTATTGTCCAGCAAAATGTGTCAGTAACACGTGAAAGCCCTAAAACTGAGGTACTCTGTCTAAAAAGGCTGCAATGCCTAAATGGAAACTAAAACGCCATATTTTTTGCAAGCCATTTTTAATGTGAATGGCATAAATGATCTTAGGCCCTTTTATTCTGAAGAATTTACTTTGTAATGATGTTATAACAATCAGTTTCCTTATAGTTGTTTATGGTCCGCTAGTGTGAGAAAACCCTCATTTTTTACTGCACTTTTGAGAGAAGAGGCACTCAAAACATTCTGATTTGAAATTCTGGGTTTTCATAACATCATGAACCAAAAACTTCCTTCCTCATGGACCACTTATCACCTCTGACAACTCCTAGCTAGCTGACCCTGCTCTGTGTATACACCTACCACTTTTGTAAAAAAGCAGGCTTTGCTACGCATTTAAAAATATAGCTTGAAACTTTGCCAAATATCAGTCAACTACAGATGTGTGAGCTAGAAGTTTTGTTGTTTTGTTCTTCTTCAGCAATAGGATAACCTAGCACGATAACATGTTCAAACGTGACTAAAATATACCCAAAATAGTGCATGTAAAAGTAAAGTGTGAAAAACCATCACTAATCTGAATGTTGGCCAAATTCTGTGCGCCTCCGAAACACTCAATTGTGCGATTGTGGTCTTTTGAAAGACGTTCACTTTTTAGTTTATAAATGTTTTCAAATAAGTAGGGTTGAATAATTGTGCTTACACTGTATTAATTTTCGCTCACTCTTCTGCAACATTATTGGTGCTGTCCCTCTTTGGCTCCAAAATACAAAAACTATTTTGTTTATACTTATATACTTAATTTTATGTTTATACTAATTAAGTAAATGCATTTTCATACCCTTTAGTGGACATGGATAGCGTCAAAGAAAATAAAAAAAGCCTAATGTATAAATGACAGAAAATATCTGCGGTGCTGCAGTACCTTCTTATTTCTCTCTGACAGTCGACGTACTCCGTACAACGCAACTCACAGTGACGGAAGACACAAATAACTTTGGTCTTGGTGTGAAAGCCGTCTGCCAGGGTTTTGAAGCTACATTTACTCTTCAAAACACTCGTTTGTCCATTTAACTTTAATATCTGTTCCTGATCTTGGCACTTCATCCACCATTGTGCTACCTACAACTACGGCGTGGGCCGAGGGTCAAACAGGACGTTTGCGTGTTAATCGAGCGTAAAAAAAAAAAAGTGCTCTTAAATGAAATGTAGGCGTTGTTAACATGTTAACTTTAACGGCCCCAATTTAAATCCATCTTATTCAAGCATTTAAATTGTATTCAAATGTTACAGGCGCTAAATGGGTTGGTAGACACCATTATGGAAAGAAGATGAAGAGAATTGGAACAAGGGGAGGTGGGGATGAAATGATATAACAAGGTAGTAGGTGGTCTTTTATATAATGTCTAAAATACAGTTTTCAGACATTATGCCACCAACTCTTGAAAAAACGGAAATCCATTCTCTCTTGTTTTAAATACTTTTGCTGTTAATACAGTGTTTACAGACCTGATTGCAAACTTTAGGTGTGTAGAAAATGAGAATTGACATATTTTTGGTATTCATACCGCATCAGTTTGCGTACTGGACATTACCCTTCACTTGATGGACAGGAACCCATTAAAAGCTAACCGCTTTAAAGTACACGCTCCACAACTGTGACATAGAGAGAGAGGGAAAGTAAAGGATGCTTATGTTAAATTGGATACATTTGCATACAAGTCACATCTTTATTAATTATTCATGTATTCATTTTTTTCTTAGAAAATATGCAAAAACATTATTTGATAAAAATTGTCGGCTAGTACTGTAGGGCAAGGGTGTCCAAACCTTTTCCACAGACGACCACTTATTGAAAAATCAAAGGATTGGGGGGGCACTTTTACATGTATGAAATGGGTTTGACATGTAAACAATGTAAAACCCATGTAGAAATGCAAAGATGTTCTTTATTTAAATAAAAACAAACTGCCTGTATCTCAGCTTTGTATAATTAATGGCATAGCATATTGTTAGTATGCACTTTTTCTCTTTACATTACACTTTCCGATTGGACATTTTTTTCTTGTAAGATTTGACAGTTGTCAAAACTTTGCCATGTACCTTTAAAGTGTAGCAGACCTTCATTAAAAACAAAAAAGAAGTCTTATTGGTACACTTGAGGGCAGATGACTGTTTGACCTTTTGTGCATCTCATTTTCTTCTCAAGCTATCTGTTATATACTAAGAAAATGTGTTTTTATTTGATTGTAAACAGTTTGTGGTGAAAGGAGATGATGTCTTAATCTCCTAATATTTTCACTTTAACATCAGAACTTTTACCCAACCTAATTTTCCACTTTACCTAACTTTTTTCTGTTTTGTTTGTTTGTCATGATAACATCTTTTAAAAGAATGACATATTTCAGTCTTTCAACTTCATGCTATTTTTTCTCTTGATGGGACTTTGCACTTCATCTTTATTCTTGTAAAAATCACTGCTGGCACTCATTGTGCAAGCTCTGTGTGTAAACATGAAAACTGCCACGACACACGACAAAGGACACAGTAACCACTTGCCTCTTAAAATGATAGATTTTGACAGAATATAAAGTTCTTTTTTTTTTTGTAAGAATCTTACAATGATGGAAAAATGGGAGGGCCACAAACTCCCCAAGGGTTTGTGATCTTTTTTTCTTTTTGTATGGTAAATTATCTCATTTTTTCAATATCCCTGTTCTCTATTGTTGTTTTTCAAATTTTCTTTCCCAGCCAGTTTCTCATGCGTCAGCATCTCATTTTTTCCACAATTTGTGTTTTTATGTCGTCATATCACCCAAGTAATGGACTGGCTCATTAAAAATATATTTGCTTTCACACCATTTTCCTGTTGTGATTTTTCATCCAGACCTGTGATTTGTGTATACTGGTTAGGGAAAGTCAAGACGCAGATCGGAGCTGGCTTGTTTACATCAACTGTGTAAAATTGCCAAATGCTTTTTGAGTTAATGATATGGACTACTGCAAATCCACTGAAAGACCTGGCACATTAATCTCACAGAGATCATAATAATGCCTCGTAGCATACACTGTCGCCAATATAATACTTGTTTTAGCACACATTGTGTAGTATACTCATAACCTTCAGGGGGCAGTATTCTACAGAGAATAAGCAAATAAAACTGCTGGGAAGAACGATCTTTAAATCTTTAAAAAGCCTTACATTTTGGCTTTTTGTTTCAGAGTGATGTTAAGGTTGATGCAAAGGTGATGCTAGTATTTTAGATTTAGAGGCGATACAGGTGGAGAGCAGGAGTGTCAAGAAAGGAGAGAGAAGCTTAATGAGTCTGTTAATTTGCTGCTGTTGGAATGAAAGTCTCACAGTAATTATGGCCTGGGGTCATCTGGTGTGAATGACATGAAGAGGTGGCCTTGCATAGTTCTCGTTGATTAGCTCTCTTGCTACATAGTTCCTCACTTCATTACTCTGATCACCCCCTTCTGTCTACTACTCACTCATTTGCTCGACTAGTATTAGTCAAGGTGGTGGAGTGTGCATTGATAGCATAGAAAAGGGTAGTAAATATATACCTTTGCTTACTGTCAAATTGGCTGCAGGGCAAGACTGTGATTAATAGCGAGTCGAACCGTCAAACAGAACTGGTTTGACTGTTTGACAGATGTGTCGGAATAGTGGATTTGTTCACTTGTTGCAGACAGCTCCCCTACTGTGCATCAGAAGTCTGGTGGATTTTGCTTTGGGCGATGGTGTGTGTTTGCATGCTTATAAATGATACACCCTCAATTTACACAGGTGTACAGGGGAAATTCAACAGGCAGACAGCCATAATCCTTGTAAGGAAGGATCTGTTGAAGGCATTGTCGCTGCAATATGCAGTGGCGCCTCGGTTATCGTAATTAATCGGTTCCAGAAGGTCATACAGAAACTGAAACCTAGGAAAACTGAGGCGTGTTGTTGCCTTAATAATTTAAATCCAAAGTTCCGGGCACCACAAATATTAACAAAAAGTACATTCCATAGACAATTAAGTTTGACATGCCGAAAACAATGTCAAACAATTATAAACAACAAATTATGACAAATGAGCTGCCTTTTCTTCTCACAAATGAATCCCTCTGAAACAGTATCTGCCACTACCTGCTAATCAACACCAACAACTTTTCAACATCTTTTATGGTTTGTGAGCTCTGTTTTGTTAACACCTTTGCTCTTTTTGCAACATTAGCTTCCTTCATTTCTTCTCCCTACTTCAGGATGGAGCTTATTGCTAATGTGGTCTTCTTTGTCCAAAATACTGTCAAACAAAATTTTCATTGGCCCCATAGCAGATTATGTAGCAGTCACACTCAATAAAAAATGCATAGTGAGTCACCAAAGCCAAGGTTTACATATTTGGGCCCTCGATTCTGCAGAGTGATACAGAAGAAGGGATAACGGATTAGTTTTGGTAACATTCTCCTTTAAATTTGAATGTGCATTAGAGGGTGCCGTAATGAAGTGTGAACTACGTGTTTTGAGATTTAGGCGTGTGATCCAAGATGGATGAATAAACAAGCAATGATATTTGCCATAGTTTAAGACAATGGATAGGGTTGCATGGCTTACGTGAGTTTACATTGATGTCATATTTTATTCCTTAAATGTGTTTTGCACACTATGCTGAGCAGCTGCTGCTGAATGGGAGCTCTGCAGGGACACCACAGACAGCCACCACTTTAACTATACACTGTATTCAGTACTTATGGGCTGAATACAGTGTTCTTAATGTTCTTAATGTTCTGGCAAAATAAGCTTAAGTTTGTTTTTGTTGAAAAAAGATATGGTAATTAAAGTTACAAAAATGAGTGGCTCTCGGACGTTTTCATTTTGTAAAAGTAAGAAAAAAAAGTTGGAGACCCCCTTTGCTAAGTGATCATTATATTTTACCTAGTTTATAAGACAAATGTTGATGTTTACAAAAATGTATTCTATTCAATACCGCGGGGGAAGCAGTCTCAGTAAGGAAGTCCAGCCTTCCCGGTCCCCGGCCTCCTTTTCCAGCGCCTCCGGGGGGACCCCAAGGTGTTCCAGGCCTGCTGTGAGACATA
Organism: Oostethus manadensis; assembly: GCA_024372805.1. Classification (NCBI taxonomy): domain Eukaryota; kingdom Metazoa; phylum Chordata; class Actinopteri; order Syngnathiformes; family Syngnathidae; genus Oostethus; species Oostethus manadensis. Next base: position 1,590,599 of record QODF01000006.1, read on the forward strand.
ATTCCTCCAGTGTGTCCTAGGTCTGCCCCGGGGCCTTCTCCTGACTGGGAATACCCGGAACACGCCCCCAGGGAGGCGTCCAGGAGGCATCCGGACTACTACTACTTCCCATACACCCACTCCCAAAGTTCAACCCTCTATGCCCCGGGGGGGCCCGCCCCATTATTTGGGAAGCACTGTCTTAGGGTGAGTCCACCCACCCTACGGAAGAAACTCATTTCCGCCGCTTGTATCCGAGGTGTCTTCACAATGAAGATCCGGTACAGCAACCGCATTACTCCAGACAGATACGTCTGTCAACCTCACGCTCTGACCTTCCCTCACTCTTGAACACTATGCTATTTTGATAAGCATACATTGAAATTGTCTGTCTGCCTTGCTAGCACTTGCGCATGTGTGACCAGATACATGACACGTCTTGTGTTGACTTGTTGACTTTGTTATTATCGGGGAAATTAACAATAGCCCGTAAAAAACATAGTCAATTGACGACAGCCTGCTGCATGCTAAACCTATCTATGTCAGCATGGCTGATCGCTGATGTTCCGATGTCATTTGACTTTTTGCCATTTTTGTTTACATGGTTTTTTTTGTTTACATGTCTGGCTGGCGTCATCTAGCTGACTCGGAGCTACAAGTGGCTATTACATTCATGGGATGTGTAAGGAGGGTGTTAGAGCTACGGGTCTCGTAGTTAAAGATAAAGAGAAGTGGCCAATTCAGTTATTGGGAAAAAAGTGAGTATTTATGGTGTTACCAAATAGACAAACAGTTAAAAGGTTTCAAAATATTTATTACAAAAGTTAAATCAATTAAAATAAAACCACAATTTAAGATTCACATCGAGATTAAAATGGCAAAGTTTAAATGTCCCAAAGAGGCAACTTAAAGGGCGCCAGACACCAGACAGGAGTAGCAGTCCACTGGGCAGCCAGGTTGGGCTAGTCCGTGTCATGGTAAGGAGCTCCGTGTGCCGCTGTTCTCCCCCGCGCCATCACCACCACCAGCACCTGGCGTACAAAAGCGCAGGCCAGATCAAAGCCCAAGACATCCTCTCCCCACAAAGACCAATGCCTCTATGTATGGAGCACCACTATACTGTAATTCTAAGACAACTACTCACAGGCAAGGCGGGGTCCCCCCTGCGTGTGATCGGTGCCGTGGTGCTCAACGGGGCGGTCCCTGGTACCCTCAATCGGCCTCCGAATAGACGCCGTGCTACTGCTCTCCCGTCGTCCGCTCCCGTAGCCTCGTGTGCCGTCACCTGTGCAATCACAGGTGTGCTGATTGCACAGGTACTGAGGAATTGTTATGGTCACGTGGTTTTTGGGGTAACCCGGCAACAGTCTGTGGGCTGGAATGGGATACATACAATATATATACACACAAAACACACTGACAACCCATCTCAGTCACCAGATTATTGATACATCGATCAACCACTTACTTTTTCGTGTCACTTAACAATCTTTCTCGCTTGTTGTCATCATAATACATATGGCCTGTCTTGAAAACACTAGTTGTGTGTCGAAGTTGCTCAACAGAAACACAGAGTGTTTACAGCTTTAGACAGTCACTCTAAAACAGGGGTCCCCGACAGGTAGATCACCAGCTGATCCCATGTATTTGTATTACTGTAAAACAGGCATCACATTAAATGTGGAGTTGTGTCAAATAGTACAAAAAGTCTTTTACTAGTCACATAATACTACTATCAGACGGGATAGGTCCGGTAGCAAAAGGAGGCTTGACATTTTAGACTCTGACTTTAAGTGCTCTCAGCAACTTTGTCATTAAATTAACAGTTTCGCAATGTTCTCGGTTCATGTTCTGCTGGTTGTTGAAAAAAGTTAAACACATGAGTTAATAAATAAGTCATTAAAAATTGCAGCCCACCACCGCAGCTTCAAATGTCCTAGGTGAATCCCTCCACTTTGATAAAGGTAACATGAAAAGAAGGGATTATGTATTGTGAATGGTGGCCCTGCGAATGGCTGGCGAGAAGTTCCGGGTGCACCCCGCCTCTCGCCGAATGTCAGCTGGGATAAGCTCCAGCAAACCCTAATGAGGATGAGCGGAATAAAACATGGATGGATTGTGTGTGTGTGTTGATGTGTGTTTCTGTTTGGTGAAGGATGGTTGGGAGATTTGAGGTGTTACCTGCCGGTCTCAGATGCCTGCCTGTCATGCACAGCATCAGTCATGCAGTCATTTATTTTACACACCATTCCCTTTAGTGCTTTGACATTGCAATTCACTGATATAGTCTTCTCATTTTAACCCCTTATATCCGTGATCTCGTTCTTTCGGTCATGCTCTAAAATGTGTGGTTTTTTTAAAACATCTTAATTGAACAGCAAAAAAAGTGATTTTTTTTCTAACATTAGACAACATGTTACACGCTTGTAGCGGCGCCGGTACGGTCTCACAGTTGACATTTTACCCACGTTGACGGTCATCAAATGTGAATCTGGGATTCACAACAAGACAGGAATCGAGTTAGGTTGCACCAATCAGTTTATAATTCACTTCAACAACAAGCAACAACGCTTCAGCAACAGCTAAGTGGCTACAGCAACCCCATGACCCGGAAATGGAAGTACACTTGGTGAATGCCTAAAACAAGATTGAATCACCACAATGTATTATTCCACAACTGGATGCACTGTATATGTGGTGTTATACACATTGGTATTGGTTGATATTGGAATCGGAAATTTTAAAGTGTTATTTATATACACAATTTAAATTTGTTCAGAAAGTCAATCAATTATTCTTAATGACTTCATTTTTCAAATAATGTCCAGTTGTTCAAAAGTACAATTTGTTGAAATTTAAATAGGAATGTTTTTTTTAACAAAATGTAGCATGTAATGGCCTCGAATAGTAGTAATGCCCCCCATTATTCATTTTCTATGCCGCTTATCCTCATTAGGGTCGCGGGTATGCTGGAGCCTATGCCAGTTGACTTTGGGCGGGAGGCGGTGTCCACCCTGGACTGGTCGCCAGTCAATCACAGGGCAGACAGACAACCATTCACACTCACACACATACCTATGGACAATTTGGAGTCGCCAATTAACTAAAAATGCATGTATTTGGAATGTGGAAGGAAACCGGAGTACCCAGAGAAAACCCACGCATGCACGGGGAGAACATGCAAACTCCACACAGAGATGCCCAATGGAGATTTGAACACTGGTCTCCTGACTGTGAGGACAACATGCTACCCACTCATACACCATGTGGTCCCGGCCCCATTTATATTACAACTAATTTAACTGACAGTTTTCATAAAACACACCCTTAGTCTGAGAGTGAAATTTTAAGACACACTCACACTCATGTGAAGATCCGGCTTATATCACAAGCCCTCCAATATCTTACAACCTCGTTAGCGTTTGTCAGGTAGAGCTGTGACCCATGTTTCACGTTTTAAGGAAGAATATGTGAGAAAATGAGCATAATTAGCCCTGTAAAAGTGATAATTATGCTGTAAAAACAAAAAATGACAGACCTGATGTGGCTGGCTAACGTGTCTAAAAGCTGTGGTTGAGGGTACTTTTTTTTTTTTTTTTACTATTTGAACTTTTTAAATTTGTAACATTTGTGTGCAATGAAGGTATGGGTTGCCATGAACAACCCTTCAAAAGTAAATAATGTAAATTTTATGAATTGTAATGGTTTTTTTTGCAGTAAACTTGTATTATGCTGCCTTTTCCCTTTGTGTATTTTAATGCTGTAGTCCACTGTGTGTCAGGAACTGCATTGAATATTGTCACATTGCAACATAAGGACCAAAAAAGACAAACAATGTTTCTTCTATTTCTTTTTTTTTTGTGTTTATCTACCTCCCTTTCACATTTAAAAGAGTGTGAAGAGAGTACATCAACTGAGGAGCCACGTAAGTCCGCTCCATGTGTGACTGTGTTAGTATACCTGTAGTTGTGTATACAATGTGTATTGTAGCAGTGTATGCTTGTGCCAGCAGTGCTTTATGCTCTGGAAAAACCTTGAAAGGATCTCTGAAGGAGTACCATGTTGAACAAAAAACATTATTCCTTCTCCTTCCTTGATTTACCTACAAGAAGATTAGTGTGTGCAAACTGTGTTTAAAGAACTGCTACTTTTAAGATTCATCCCTAATCTAACCTGGTAGTAATCATGTCAGAGGGTTTGCTTTACAAAATACTTTGCTTTACAAATCCATCTGGCTAATACAGTTATTGTATAGCTAGAGGAGGACATACAAGGTAGGCTGTTGGGTCATGTAAAACCTTGGCATTTTATTTGTGCGGGATTACATACCTGAAATATTGTAAATTCTGTAAGGCTAGTCCTCCAGCAAACGCTGTTACAGTCTAAATGGCCACTGACATCACATTTATATATATACTGTATATATATACACACACATGTGCAAAATCTTAAAACCAGTTCCACTTTTATGCAAAAGCAAGAAGTGGTAGGGGTAGTGTGACAAAAAGCAATTTATTGAAAACAACAAATACACAGAAATAGGCTGTTTATCAGCTGATCAAAAGTTTGAGACCATTGTTCAAAAAAATGACAAAAAACTCTCCAAACCAGAACAAGAAAATGTTCTCAGTAGGACTCAGTAATGAGTAATCACTTCAAAAATCGTTTGGGCATGCTCAATGCAAGTGTTTCTAGGAAGCTAGTGGGAACATTGCGCCAAGTGGTGAAGATAGCTTCACGAAGGGCATCAACTGCCTGGAACTGATGGCCATTTTTATAAACTTCTTTTGCCATCCATCCCCAAATGTTCTCTATGGGATTTAAATCAGAGGAACAAGCAGGATGGTCCAAAAGAGTGCTGTTATTCTCCCTGAAGTCCTTCGTCAAGCGAGCATTGTGAACTGCACCGTTGTCCTGTTGAAAAACCCAGCTGTTACCACAAAGACGAGGGCCCTCAGTCATGAGGGATGCCCGCTGCAACATCTGCACGTAACCAGCTGCTGTTTGGCGAGCCTGCACCACCTGAAGCTCCAGTGTCCCACTGGAAGAAAAAGCACCCCAAATAATGATGGACTCCCCTCCACTGTGCCGGGTAGAAAACATCTCAGGAGGGTCTCCTTGCCATGCCAGTAACGTTGGAATCCATCTGGACCGTCAAGGTTACATTTTTTCTCATCAGAGAATACAGCTTTTTTCCACCTTTCAATGTCCCATGTTTGATGCTCCCTGGCAAAGTGTAAACGGCGGCTGGTTACGTGCAGATGTTGCAGCGGGTATCCCTCATGGCTGAGGGCCCTCGTCTGTGTGGTAACTTCTAACTCATTACTGAGTCCTACAGGGAAATGTTTTTGTTTTGGTTTGTAGAGTTTTTTGTCCTTTTTTGAGTGATGGTCTTAAACCTTTGATGAGCTGATAAACAGCCTATTTCAGTTTAATTGTTGTTTTCAATAAATGACTTTTTCAAAGTGCTTTTTGTCACACTCCCCCATCTTGCTTTTGCATATTGTAGCTCAACTGAAAGCCTCATTAACATCCAAATGTGCAAAAGGTAAATTCTAGCAATTTTTCAACTGGTCTAAAGATTTTCATCAAGTTCATTATATATGAATGTGTAATATCAATGTGTCAGTAATACAATTATTACGAGTATTCATCCCACTTTATGCATTGCTGATTATTGTTTTTTGTTTGTTTGTTTCTGTTTTTTGTTTTTTTTCATTAGCCAAAAGAGAAGAGGAGGATCTAGATGATAAAAAATCCATAAAGAAGAGAATTAAAGAGCTGAAAGTGCTTGATCCGAAGATAGCGCAGAATCTATGTAAGTATTTATTATGATTTTTCCAACCTGACCTCCTAAAAACTCTTATTTGTACACACTGTGTTATGCTTTTATAGAGTAATCCCTTGTTTACCTCAGTTAATTGGTTCCAGACCTGACCATGAAAGGTGAATTTCCACAAAGTAAAATTCCTTATTTATAAATAGAACATTTTCATAGTTACAGCATATAAAATGCATTAACGACCTTCTACATGCATTTTTTTTAACATTATTAGAGTCCCCCACTCACCTTTACACTCGTATTACCCGATAGAGTACACATTATAAGACTTGTAAGACATAACTAAGACTGATGCTAGTGCGTGATACTGTAAATGTGTTTTCTAGGGGAGCTGCGTGTTGGGTAGACAGGAAGTGATGGGGGTTCAATCTTGAGTGTTAGTTTGGCTTGGTTTACACCCACAACAGTAGTCCCATGTTTTTATTAAAGCATTTTACTAGGGATTGATGTGCCTGTCGCGAGATAATTTAAGCCTGTTGTTCTGGCATGTGTGGCTTTTGGGTGCCTCACAGAACATTCAAGTAATATCATTGACACCTCGTGAGCAGTGTAGAATACTACATCTCATTCACTGCGTCTTCTGAATGCATGATGTTTGCACTTTAGTCCATATAGCAATTTTTATTCTTGAAAATGCTTAACTTAGAAAATATGGAAATTTGCTTATTTATATTTTTTCAAAATTGGAATCAGGTGAAATTTGAGCTGCAAAATGGCGAGTAAGTAACCTTATTATGCTATTGTACCACTTGATTTAGTTATTAACAGTATGTCTAAACATATGAGTGTGGTTTATACAGATGAACAATGGGGCACTTGGTTAGGCATTTTTGTTTGCTGACACAAATCACACACAAAGTCTGTGATAAAGATGCATTTACATAATAACAAAAGTAATAATAATAAATGATAAGTTATCTCTTAAACACGCCCAAGATTTTAGTATCTTACTGGCTTTTCTTACGTGGAGCTCTGACCTTAGTTTCATTAATTATACATGAAATTGAGTACAATCAACCCAGAAATGGTGTTAAATCATGTAGCAGAAGTGATGGAACTATGGAGAATAGTTGAGTTAGTGGTAGATAAGGAGTCTACAAAAACTTTTACAGATGTTGCATACATTGGGATTTACATTACATTACTTCCAAAATATGTCATTATGCCAAACCAGCTAATCTGGAACAGTTACATGAAGGGCTGGATCTTATCTATGCCAGCCAATTTGGGATGAGGAACCTGGACAGACCAACCACAGGAATTACCCAAACATGTCGTACATGTTTTTGTACTACAGGAGGATGCTAATGTACTTGGAGAGAGCGCATGCTCACGAGCAACATGAACAAAAAGTGACAACATTTTTTGACAATCAGTTTTGAAGCACATACAGTAGGTTTTTTTTTTTTTTTTTGGATTGATGATGAAGGGAAACCACACTAAACTAAATCAAGCCCTGAGCTTGTGTTACTGCAATAAGGGTTTTTTCTGCCATCTAGTATGGAATCACAGGGGTGTCAAAATGAAAAGGAAATACGTGTGGAAATATAGAGAATCAATAATACAAAAATATACAAAGGTGGGTATATTCTTTTAGACTTTGTCTTTTCTTTTTGCATTTTGTCATTGCTTTATCTATATTGTTTTCATTTTTTTCTCCATTTTGGCATTTATTTTCGTGTTTTGTCATCTGGAATGGTAATTTGGTAAACACAAATCAATGTACTGTAGTTAGATCACAGTTGCGGGGTCTCATCTTCTACATGAGTGCAGGAGCAAATCCGAGGCACCTAAGGTCAGATTTCCTTTTCACCTGCTTTAGTTCTCACGCACAGTGGCGTGGAGGTCACCCCTATGTGTCAATATGTGCAACACAGACCCCTTAGCTGGTTGGCGCCGGTTAATTCAAAATGTGCCAAAGATTGTGAGAATAGAAAAATGCGAGGAAGTAGCAAGTGGTTCTGGTCATTATCTAACAATAACAATCCCATTGCTTTATTTTGTAAAACAAAATGGAGAAAAATAATTTAAATCCATCCTTACATCCATTTTTGTACCAATTGTTCTCATGCAATGTAAATTCCTTCATGACTAAATATGAGCAGTGATACTTTTCATGGAGTTTTTAGATGTTTTGATTTGCATTTGTATGTCTCTGCAGCAATTTTCCTCGGTTCTTTCCGCATGCCTTACAAAGAAATACGTCAGATGATACTGGAGGTTGATGACGAGCATCTCACTGAACCAATGATTCAGGTGGGTCAAATTGCAAATCATATTTTATGTTTGACAGTGATTTGTATTTGCTTTCAACGGGATGACAGCTACACTTTTAAAACATTGTGAGGCACACCTGGCATCTCAACCAAATATGCAGCGTTAGACATTTTTCTATTTTAACTAAGCCTTATTTTGTGTTCTGGCCACTAGTGTTACTGCTTATTTTATTTTCAGGTAAAGCAAATAAAGAGATGCATCTGGCTTTGGCCAGCTCACAAAATTGCTTGTAACCCCAATTTCAGCCAGTTGCAGTTTTCAGCTGATATTTTGTGTTGTTTGGGTGAAAATGGTTGCAGCATTTGAGCCAAAAAGACAGCAAAAATACAGAAATAATCTTAAACTATGATGTCTCTCTTTACCTAATGTTCACTAGTCCTATTTTCCCCCTGTCATTGTAGAACCTCGTGAAGCACTTACCTGAGCAGGAGCAACTGAATGCTTTGGCTAAGTACAACAGTGATTATGCAAATTTGTCAGAGCCTGAGCAGTTTGGTGTTGTGGTAAGTGTGTGTGTTTGCACAAAGACACGGAAATGAATCTGTTGACCTTCATAACTTCATCATTCCCTAAAGTATACAAACATACCGTGTTTAGACAATGATAATAATGTGATGATGCTGTAAAGTTGTTTTTTTAATGACATGTTGCTTTTGCTACTGTCTTAAGTGCAGTTTATATCTTTCATTTGGAGTTATTTTAGTTGGAATCCACAACTAATCCATAATCCTAATTCACAGCTTTAAAAAAATCACTTTATGTAAGGCTTAATTTTAAAGACATGACACCTGTAGAATTCCTGCCTTATTCTTGCACATTTTAGAGCAGCACTGCTGTCTATATATGTTTGAATTGACTTGCTTGGAATTGTGCATGTGGGGAGCACTTCCTGAGCATCTCGTGTCTCTGGCAAGCGACATATGCATATCATATAAATATAAAGTAAATATGTTTCTATTTTGCCCTTCAAAGTACACACAAAAGGCAATCTAAACATAGAACAAGACGATCAAAAATGTATTACTGTGTAAGTTAAGTTTAGTTCAAAAAAACATTTTTGATTTCATGTTTTCTGTTTTAACACTGGTACTTTTAAGTGAGATTTGATTGCATCCTGATTAAAATAGCATATGTAATCTAAAAAAAACACTATTCCCATTGTAATAGTAATTTCTACACCCTCTATCAATACCTATCTAGGCATCATACTCTTTAGAATCCCTACACAACAACAAAAACTTGTATCTTGCAGTAATGCGTGAAATAAGTAGTCATTGGAGTGAATCGCTAGTGGGAGAAGAGCAATATTCTTGCATTCAACTCTGTAATATCTGTTTATTAATGCACACAACCCCCACATGTGTAGTCACGGCCCATATGACTGGCAGCATTTTGGATTAGTCTTTCATCCTGGATTTAAATTGTTGTTGACACTCGACACAGACACATTTTACAAGATGCCAAAACATTTACTCCCAAATTTGTTTTTATACAGGCTTTATGGTCCAAAGTATTAGAATTCAAAGTTTACAATATTAAGTTTCATACACCTTTTTCTTTTTTTCTTCCTTTCAGGTGTGAAGGACAAGTTACATTGCGCACAGAAAAACACACTTGTTCACTGACTCAAATTGTCATAACTTTGCAATGGCTATAATTAAACCCTTAATGGAAAACACCAAACAGCACAGCCAGCTGTTTTGTCTCCACAAATGGAAGCTGTATGCCTACCCACAACTTCATATGCATACGCAATCATTGTTGTGTCCAAGCCTTGGGCCCAGCACAATATTTTCCAATTTGCCATAATTGTGTGAGAGTGGTAATCCAAGGCATCTTATTTTATGTTCCATCCTCCTGCCCTATATGGACACTAACTCCACAATTAACTTTTCTGGGTTCCCAAATCAAATCAGTGCCCGCATCTATTACTCCTGCCTGGGAGCACTTTCAATCATGATGGTAACGTAGTGCTGTGTAATAATAATATAAGAGGGATTCATATGATTTATTTTAACCTAACCTTACCCTTTTTTCTTTCTTTTGACTATTTTCATCTGCTATATGTGTGTTCTCTCATAGATGAGTAGTGTAAAGCGCCTTCGTCCACGTCTCAGTCATATCCTCTTCCGGCTGCAGTTTGATGAGCAAGTAAACAATCTGCGTCCAGATATCCTGGCTGTAAATGCTGCTTGTGATGAAGTCAGGACAAGCCACTCCTTTGGCCACTTGCTGGAGCTTGTGTTGCTGCTGGGAAATTACCTGAATGCGGGTTCTCGAAATGCTCAGTCTTTTGGCTTTGACCTAAGCTCCCTCTGCAAGGTAAGAATTGACCTTACTTTGAATAATCCATGTCTTCACCCATTCACTCAAAAGAGCACCATTACAGTAATACTAGTACTGCTTTTATTTTAGGATCTACAAATAATGTTCTTAGTTTTCACTTCAGTAGCTGTTGAACAGGGGTTGAGGTACTGTTATTCTAGGCACATGAACTGTATATTTCACGACATGAGCTGAAAATACATGCAGCACGCCCAGGGAGTAGACACCTCTCATCCCAGAAAATAACCATTTAAATAACCATCACCCAAGCAATGTTATTGTTTTTGACTCTAGAAACCCGCACACAGTTATACAGGTAAACTTTAGCTGGCAGACTTTGGCTAAAATAACATTATTTTTCACGTCAACTTATTTTCTCACTTAGTTGGCTTGAGGTAGTGCAGTGGTTATTTTCTGTCACCCCCCACCCCAGGGGCCAGAAATGTTGTTGCGCCTCCTCATTTAAAATACTATGACAATTGATAATATCTATCTGTAAAAAAATATATTTGAAACTGAAACCGGGAAAATGCATCAAAAAGGAGAGCTCTGAAGAAGTGTGTTCAAGAGTCAAATGGCATGTTGAGTATAATAGGTTTGGACATATTGGCAGATTTACACTAATATTGAAAGTATGCTTCTCTTTTTTGTTATTAATTGCATACTTTCAATCAAGTTCCAAAATTCCCGTAATACTTTATTGTTTTGTCTATACTGGTTCTAACATTTTCAAAGCTATGGTTCTGGTCAACACCGCTCTCCCCCTTCTTCATCTGAATGATACTTGCACTAGTCAGTTGTATTTATATTTAGTCTCAGTTTATATACTTTCCTCTCAAGTTAAATACCTACAATTACTTTTTTACACTTTTTTTATGCTGAAAAAAAATGGACCTGTGAAAATTCTGGAGGATTACATTTTCTTCAGTTGGCAATGACTTGAAAAACACCTGTGCATTTTTCAGGGTATGAAAATAGAACAGTCATTTTTTTCTGCATGATAGCGATGATGACGGAGAGCAGAATACAATGCTTTGGTTGCCGATGTATAAGAAGCACCGGTCTTTAAGCCACACCCACTGATTTTAGAGCGAAAACAGATTTGCACATACAGTATATAAGCCACCCCGGTATACAAGCCGCACATGACCACATCATGAAAAAACATACTGTGGAATGCACAGGACCAGTGAGTCCTTCAGGAACAGGCAGCTCTTTAACAGAAGCCAATCATGCGCTATGAGAAAACTCACAACGAGCTTATATCGATGGAATCATAGGAAAATGCAGGAGGTCATTATTCAATATACTGTAACAGTCTGATTCATGATGTCATCTTGGATAAAGGCTGAAATCATTACACAGCAACTTAACACTCAAGAGGTAGCTAAGAAATATACAAGGCAAGTACCAATACTATTTTATTTATTTATTTATTTAAACTTCTTCTCATAAGGCATTATTCCCAGCAGATCAGTTCATTCAGAGTTGTCTGGCACCTTATATCACCGGTTATATTACCCCCATGTTTTGTACATAAGTACAACATAAGTAATATGACATTTTAATCAGTAAAGATGCTATTTTGCTTTCCCAGAGATGCATTTTTATAGTCTTGACTTTGGCCATTTAGTTTGCCTTGGTTGTGTGGGTGCCAAAAAAGTTGTTCCACATATTTACTAGTTCATCATGTGTACCTTGTGGAAGAGGTATTTTTGTGTTTATTTCTTTTTTAATGTGTTTTTTTTCTGTCCTTTTAACAGCTGAAGGATACCAAGTCAGGTGACCAGAAGACCACATTACTACATTTTCTGGCACAAATATGTGAGGAAGAATTCCTAAATGTGATCATATTTGTTGAAGATCTCAAACACGTGGACCGAGCAAGTAGAGGTAATATATACATTATTCTGCAAATGTCACTGAAATAAATCGTGTCGATTAATTTTGTGGTAACTCTGGAATGGAATCTCAAACTTGATGTTAGAAAAGAGGTTTGCGAGGTGTCTGCTTTTCCTTTCAATACTCCACAAGGCTCATGTCAACAGCATGTTTCTTATCGGTCCAAAGAGTATTTAAACTGCTCCTCTTATCTCATCTAGAGCAAGTGAAGTAAAGGGTGTCACCCATGAGTAACGGGGGATGAGATTGTGATGACAGGTGGTCCTTGGGTTGCGTGCAAGTTCTGTTCCTACGGCGTGTTGTAATTTTAATTTTAGTGTTGGCACTCATATCTAAATTAACACTTAAAGCAGGGGTCTTAAACTCAATTTACCTTGGGGCCGCATGAGGCGTAGTCTGGCTGAGGCTGGGCTGCAGCCTCGGCGCACATTCGTGTGTGTGTGTGTGTGTGTGTGTGTGTGTGTGCGCGTGTGTGTGTGTGTGTATATATGTATATGTGTATATATGTATGTATATGTATATATAAATTTATAAATATATGTATGTATATATATATATGTGTGTGTATGTATGTATATGTATATATATATATATATATATACACATATAATATAATTTATTTATTTGTTTATTTATTAATCCAATCTTCTGAAACGTCTTTGACACTGGTGTAAACAAGTGCAAAACTACTAATACAATTCTCAGTCAATCAATCAACAAATAAATAAACAAACCATTTCAGTTTTCAGTTAAATCGTACAGTTCTTTAACTTCAGTCAATGTTTTTTCTGAGAATGGCTTCTCTTGCCTACTTTTTATTCCTGGGGGGGCAGCGCTTCCTCTCACATAGCTGAGCCACATTTGTTTAGAAAAAGAGATGTTTGGGTCTGTGTAACATACAGATTTTGAATCACTTGGCGTGTCGTGGTTAGCCGATCCACGGAGAATGCTGCAGCCCTATAAATGACCCTGACATCAATTCCACTCCCACTCCTCACGGCGTAGGCTACGCTGTGAGGTTTACCAAAAAAAGCAAGGATTCCATCAATGCAATCTGCAGCCTGAACCAGACCAGATCCATGCGAGGGCACGCCACAACCAAACATAACGCGCCGTACACCGCAACTCCCATCTACTGCCATAACATCCAAGCGAAGAAATGTCTCCTTGGCAATGCTGCTGTAATTCACTCATTGAACAATGTTTCTCTGTTTGCATCAAGCCCGGTCGATGTCGAGGAGTAATCCAAAGTTTTGTTTGTTTGGTTTTTTTTGGTGGCTGGGGGTTTGTTTGTTGACTGGAGAGGATGGACAAGGCAAGAGCTCTGCTGAGGATACTGTAAACTACAACTACTGTATTTTGGTGCTTTTCTGAGTATATTTCATGAACACAAGATTGTTGGATTGGCGAAAGGTACAGATTCCTTGGAATAAGCGAGCTACATGTGCTGAAAGCTGCTAGGAACAATGTCCAACAAAAGAAGAAAGAAAACAAAGAAAGCATCTTGAGTTGAGTACATGAGTCGAGTACATCAGAAAAACAAGAAGAAGAGGAAAACGTATGGGAGACCTGGATACAATACTTTAAGAAGTTAAGATGGAGGAAGCTAAAAAGGAAGCTAAAAACCATATGGAAGAAAATAGAGCATTATGCAAGGATGTTAGAGTTCTGCAGAATGATATCAAGACATTATTGGAAGACAATGCTGCCTTGCACGCTGCCCTTGAGGAGGTTAAAAACCCATATGGTTAGGGTTCTGCAGAATGATATCAAGACATTATTGGAAGACAATGCTGCCTTGCTTGATGCCCTCAAGGAGGTTAAAAACCCCAAGGAAGTAAATAATGCATTATGCAAAGACATCAATGCTCTACAGGATGATATCAGGACCCTACTGAAGGATAGTGTCGCCTGCCGCACCACTCTGGAGAAAGAAAAAGAAGGAAAGGATAGCATCACCGAGCAAATGAAAACTATAATGGAGGAGATGGATTGGAATTCACGAATGAATGATGTGATCCTCACAGGGCTCAGAATTACACCCAGGTCAAAAGATAAGGAAGCTCATAAAAGAGGAGAACCAGATGGAATGAATGTTCCTTCAGCAAAGCAACAGATTGTCAGCTTCCCATAATCAAAGGAGGTGGATACCGATATCAACACCATTGATACTTGCATCCCACTGTAGGACTGAAACAACACCACACCTGTCATCATCAAGTTCACTAACAGGAAATTCAAAACTCCACTGCTGAAACAGGGGAAGAACTTGAAAGGCACAAACGTCTACTTAAATGAACATCTGACAAAACGCAACGCTGACATTGCCAAGAAAGCACGAGACTTGAGGAAGCAAGGAAAAATACAATGTACTTGGAGCACCAACAGAAAAACATACATCAAGCCACATGGAGGTCCAGGAGAAGCAGGAGTGCTGGTTGCCAAAGATACCAACGATCTGGATACATACTAAACGTCATATAATCATGACAATAAGGATCAAGGAGGATACAACGCACAGAAACTTTACGACTACATTCAATAATACGAAGATTGATAATAACGTTGAAAGAGCACGTTCAACAAAGTATTAAAATCAGGAACTTATGTACTTACATTTGTTGACACTCACAGTACAACACCAAGACAGCAAGATGTTGATCCGGAAATCAACAAGAGAAGAAGGAAGGGAAAAAAAGGGTTTTTTTTGTTGTTTTTTAGAAAAATATGATATATGCTTGTATTTGTATGTATGTAATATATATATATGAATCTATGTATGTATACAGTACATATGAATGTATGTGTGTGTACATGTATATACACAATATGTATGAGTATGTATTATCAAATCATGTGAGATGGGGATAGAATTGAATAAGCTTTGCTTCTTCCTACTCCTTTTTGGACATGTAGAACCGAGGAATGTAACATGAATAATTCTTTGCACAAAGTATACATGTTCGAAACAAATTAAACCAAACCAAACCAAACCAATGTAGAGCCGTTACTGCCCTGAGAGTGTTATACCCCACCGTGATTGGTTGGTTTGTCATCTCCGCACACAACACTGTGCCATTCCTATTGTAGCGTTGCTGGGTGCACTTCCTGCTTCCCAGTGCCTTGTGGGGGATTGTCTTATAAATGCCTCCTAGTTGCATGTTAGAGATGCCGTTGTTGTTGTTTATTGTGCAGTCCCCCTATTAACATTGTCTTGTCTGTTGCTATCTGCTTGTTGTATAGTCGTGTGATGTTTTGTCGTTTTCTGTCTAAAATACCCTGAGTGAGACTGTCATGTTGGGAATTGACATCCCGTGATTCCGCTGTGTTAAAAAAGTGAGAATTTTATGCTTACTATGCTCATAAATAGTGATCTCTTTTTTACTGCCTCGTGAGTGCAACAATATAAATCTTGAGAGCCGCACTAGCCTTAAACTTACATATAAAGGTGGGGGCCACAAAATATTGTCTCGTGGGCCACAATGGTCGCAAGTTTAAGACCCCTGACTTGGGAAACTTTACTTTTTTTTTGGCCGTTATCCACAATCTTTATGTGAAACATGAACACGTATTCCTTTCCTTTGTCTGTGAATTCTAAACAGACAGAAAAGTTAGTATGAGCAAGTTACCAATGGATGAAAAAAAACAATGTTTTATTGTTCGATATACATGCTGTAATCATGCATTTCAGGTAGATTCATGATAATATGTAATACTTACATTATGGAGGGTTCGTTAAAGAAAATCAATAAGTGAATATTCTTATCACTCGCTATCGTAACTCTTAGTGTGGAAGTACAATTTACTGCATGTAAATATGCTCGGAAATCCCCAAAAAGAAACTCAAAACATGCGACTTTATCTTAAATTACATTGTGTCTTTGAACACAACCCCTCATTGCTCATAATAACGCAGTTAAAGTGTGATTCAAATGTTGTACTACTATTAAAGAAACTAGTGTTAGGTAAATAGTTTCAGACAAGTGTGCTATCTTTTAGCTTGATTTAAATTTTTAGTTCATTTGGAGCTGTTAATACTTACCTATATATATATATATATATATATATATATTCCTATCCTGTCTATGAGCTTTCTCGCAATTAAATTCAGTAAAAATGTGTATATTTCAGACCGACATTAATTAATCATGATTAATTAATTTGAAAACTCTGATTAATCTGATTCAAACGTTTAATCATTAGACATCCCTAATTTATATATATATTTATAAGGGGTATAGAAAATGGATGGATGGATATATTCTTGTATAAAATAATATATAATAATTATTAAACTTACTTACACTGTATGATGCGCAGTCTGCTTTCTGCTCTGATCCCTTTGCACCATGAGGCATTCAAGGGCACTCACAATTCTGAGTGTTAGGTGCTAATTCTTTTAAATTTTTATTCCTGTACCCCCATTATTACAATTGCCATACTCCTGGGGGTACGTGTACCCCACTTTGCTAGGGTTCACAATGTAGCGCTTGTCTTGTCGTGTTATTGATAGTCCATCTATAGTCCTTTTTTTTTCTCAGAATGTTCCCTTCCTTGTTAGCATATGAACAAAATGGCAAACTGAATCAGAAGTTCCGCCTGTCTATGATGTAATCAGCGGATGGGTCATAAACACAACACACTTTTATAATTTTACAGTAAAAATTGTACGTGTATAAAATAATTCTAAATGCATATTTACACAATCTGGCTCTGGACGCCACACAGACACCATCTTCCCTGAGTTATTTCTTGAATTTTAGTCTCTCGCTCCTTTACTAAAACATTGGCACTTTCAACTTTCTCTTTCTCCATTTTGGAAATTAATATAATATATAAAATGTGTTATAAATTTTGTTTTTTAAAATAAAATTCATGGATGGCATTGCATCCTGGGGCTCTTTGGATTACTGATATGAATCTCAGACAGCTGTCATTGTTAGTTTGCCAGGTGAGCCAAATTAAAAGAAAAGTACTTAAAATGATGTTCCACTTTAGCATGCCACACATTTCGTGCAATATTGGAAAGAAAAATGATCTATCTGCTGACAAAAGTGTCAGATATTCCAATTCATTGGGCAAGGCATGAAAACATTCAATAATTCACAAAAACGTAAACATGATCATGGTACGGTGAAGAAAATTGTGGCCGATTCAGATAACAGCCGGGATTGTGCTGATACAGGCATGATGAGAAAGGTTTCTGCCAGACAAATTTATCAAATCAAAGGAGCAGCTGCTAAAAAGCCATTACAAAGCAGCAAACAGGTACAGTATTTAAAGCTGCTGGTGCCTCTGAAGTCCCTTGAACCTCAAGGTGTAGGGAACCTACGCTAACCAATATTCAAAAACAAACAGATACATTGGACCAACACATATGTTAAGATTCTTTTTCAAACAATACTATTTACTGATGAGAGCTGTGCAACCCTGGGTGGTCTAGTTGGATGAAGTTGAGTATGGTCAGCATATCTCAACAGGGTTGTGATGTCGGAATCATTGGGAGAGAGCTGGTAGGCGCTTTACAGTTATTGAAGGTGTGAAAATTCCTTTAGCAAAGTATGTAGAGTTAATAACAATATGAAGAACTGTACCTTCTGTACCCAAATGATCTTTGCATGAGAATGCCCCATTTGATTCCATTTGAGGAATAATTTCTTAAATGTTTGTTGTATGTGATGCCCAAATGAGACTAATGACAACCCCTTTTGTGCATTTAAAGTCTTTACTCAGCTAAAAAAAAATCAGGCAATACTTGAATCAAGTATGAAGACTCAATGTACACATTTTCGACAATATTGCTTTAGTTTAGTAGACTAACAGCCATTAAGGAGACCTGATTTGAGTCTATACAGTCGTCTCTTGTTTGTCGTGTTCAATTGGTTCCAGACCCAATCAAGTAGGATTCAATATTAAGTATTATTATTATTATTTTTGCAGTTAAAATATTATTTTTACCATTAATATTGCTCTGTACACGTAACATAGCAAGTCTTTTACACTCTTAATATTTGTTTTCAGTAAGTTTTTGATGGATTTTCTGGTGGGCTGGATAGTACTGCTGCGTCATGCCGCTGCTTTGTCTGCAGTGTTTTCTGTTTTTTTAAATTATGACAAATATTTTTATGACTTATGCATTTAACATTTTTCATCAACATATCAAAACCTTTCAGTTAATGGCAAAGTTGCTAAGAGCACTTATTAAATCTACTTTGACTAAAATAATGGAGAGGTGAGCTTTTATGTGACTGCCAACATTTAATTGTACTTTATTTACATATCTACTTAGTGTGCTCATTTGTCATTAAATACAGATGTCATGTTTGAATAGACCACTTACAAAAACTAAGAGGTGAAGCAAATATTGTTTGGGGAATGACTCAGCATCAGCTGGTGAGGGTCTGCTAAATTACAGGCTACCTGGTGAGACTCATGACCCACTGTAAGAAAGACAGTGGGCAAAACCAGCCTGCATGGTGCAATTCCAAGACGAAAACCACTGTTGAACAAAAAGAACATTAGGGCTCACCTCAATTTTGCCAGAAAACATCTTGATGATCCCCAAGACCTTTGGAAAAATACTCTGTGGTCTGATGAGACAAAAGTTAAACTTTTTGGAAGGCCTGTGTTCCATTACATCTGGCGTAAAAGTAAAGCCACATTTCCCAGAAAGAACATCATACCAACAGTAAAATATGGTGGTGGTGATGGTGAAATGGGCTGGTTTACTGCTAAAGGACCTGAAAAACTTGCTGGGATAAATGGAACCATAAATTCTGCTGCCTGACAAAAAAATCCCGAAGGAGAGTATCCGACCATTTGTTAGTGACCTCAAGTTAAAAGGCACTTGGGTTCTGCTGCAGGACAATGCTCCAAAGCACACCAGCAAGTCCACCTCTGAATGGCTGAAAAATAACAAAATAAAGACAAAATAAATTAAAAAAGACAAAATAAAGAAGAGAAAAAGGTGGTTCATGCTGGAACACCCTTGTGGCCGAATTACAACAATTCTGCAAAGATGACTGGGCCAAGATTCCTCCACAGCACTGTAAGAGACTCAATGTATGGCAGATGGTTTATTGAAGTTGTTGCTGCTGTGGGTGGCCCAGCCAATTAGGCGGAAATCTCTTTTTCACACAGGGTCATTCAGGTTTGTATTTTTCCCCCTTAAAAATAATAATAATACATTTAATTAATACATGGATTAAATAATTAAGACAACTAGTAATTCATTAATATGAATTAATTTGTGTTCATTTCTTGAACGCAAAAAATTCCGCATGGCTGCCGGAGGCACGTTTATGGACGCAGCTCGTCCTTTAGCAGTAGTCAAAAGACCTTACCAACACACTTCTGGCCTTCAAAATCAGAACTCTGCACATCACATCTTGTTTAGTTGTAGTAACAAAATAAGAGTGTCATAATTAAAAAAAAAAAAAAGCTCACACTACTATGAAGGAAACTATGGAGGTAATGGCAGACGACTAGATATAGCTAGCTTTGCTGTGCATGTTAAGCGGATCAAATCAGGCAAGCAGTGATCTATCAATCTATAGATATATTGATAAAGTATTTATAGATAGAGTATCTATACAACGATAGATAGATGGATAGATAGAGTATCGACCCATACATTTACATCTTATTTTTATTCATTTTATTATTTAATGTTATATTTATTTTATTTATATTTGAGACAACTACCTCAGGTGCAGTTAAAACTACCGCTTTGTATTGGTTTCACTGGTATTGGTTTTTCTTTTTCAACACAATAAGACTGGAGCAACGAAGATGTTTGCTGTCAGTTGTTTAAAAAAAATAATATTGGCCAGAATCAGAAACGGCAGATAAGACTTTTTAAGATTGGTGATCAGCCAGAAAATTGTAATCGGTGCACCCGTATTTATTATTCTCAGCTAATGAGCAGTAATTTATGTATTGCAATTTAGCCAGGGGCTGTGTGAAAAATGACTCTTGCTTGAAAGCATTTTGACCGACCATTCCACACTGTAACATGCAATTATTTGATATCCATGCATACAGGTTGATTTATGTTACTAGTATTTCATACAAAATAAAGTACAATCACACTCGTGTATGCTATATGCCTCTGTATTTTCTGGCCTCTGAAGTCTTAATTCCCTCACACCAAATGATCTGTAGTGGAGCTTTGTGTCTTGCTGTGTCTTGTGAGCGAGTATGTCTAGATATGGGCTTCTTATTTATGGCACACAGGTTTGCAGAGTAGCAAAGAGGAGTCAGTGGGGGATTTGACCTCTACAAATTTACGATTTTTTATTCTTCTAAATGATGTTTGTCTGAAACCTGTCTTGGACGTAGTCACTTAGATCCCACTACTCATAAAAACACTGGCATTTATAAGAAGGTATGTACATGAGATGTAAGAATATTAGATCTATGTGACGAGAGTATGTAGTAGATGGGTGAACATGGATGGTAGTCTTGTGCAGTGGACATTATATTGTAATGTAATCTCTTCAGTATGTCTTCATCATATATCAAGCTCTCCTGGACTGCTTTGCCCATTAGTAAATCATTAAAAGATTTATATACACACAAACATTCACAGTTAAATGAATATACTGTATATTTTCAGTGACAGCTATATATTTTCACTGATCTTCTGACTACTTTCATTTCTCATAAAGCTTGTACTTGGATCAAGGTACATGTAAAAAAAATAAGGAGCTTATATTTTTCGTCATGTATGGTCTAATCAGGGTAATTTAAGCCGTAAGTTATATTCAGTGTCTCGCTTAAAGTGGCAGGCGTGCCCAGCTTAACAGAAAGTCTGTGTCATTGCTCTCCTTTCTTACATCTAGCCACAATTAGAAGTTTTTCTTGGGGTTAGGGTTAGGCATTGTTTGAATGTGACCAATTACAGTACCAATTCTGTTTCTTTGGTTCGATTCTGGTTCCTAGCACTTCTTGATTTTGATCTTTTTAAGAGGTAGGGGCATAAAGGTTTGCATGGTTTAAATGAGGGCACTAACCAGAGTTCATTTTGGATGAAATACTGGAGTACACTTTCATAAAACAATGTTTTCTTTTGACAAACAGTATGCTCTGTCTGCTGTTCTCCCCGGTCAATTTGTCCAGCTCCCCCGGCAGATCCCGGGGCGTTCTGAGGCCAATTTAGAGACATGGTCTCTCCAACGTGTCCTAGGTCTTCCCTGAGGCCTCCTTCTGGTTGAATGTGCCCTGAACACCTCCCCAGGGAGGTGTCCGAGAGGCATCCTAACCAGATGCCCGAACCACCTCACCTGTCTCATCTCAATGTGGAGGAACAGTGGTTCTACTCTGAGTTTTAACAGTGACTTGTTTGTGGTAATTGTCATCCCAGCCGCTTTACACTCAGCTGTGAACCGATCCAGCGAGAGTTGACGACTTGGCTGCACCTAGAAATTCTGTCCATAAAAGTATTGATCAGAATTGGTGACAAATGGCAGCCCTGGTGGAGTCCAACCCCCACTGTAAACTGGTCCGATTTATTGTCGCCAATGCGACTCAAACTCTAACACCGGTCATACGGGGAACAAACCTACTGAATTAAGTGGTCCGATACCCCGTATTCCCCAAGTACTCCCCACAGGGACACGGTCAAATGCCTTTTCCAAGTCCACAAAACACATGTACAGTGGACTGTTGGCAAACTCTAATGCACCCTTATGGACTTTGCCGAAAATACAGAGCTGGTCCACAGTTTCATGACCAGGATGAAAACCACACTCCAGAATCTGTGATTAGACTATCCGGCGGATCCTCTTCTCTAAAACCCCTGAATAGACCTTACCAGGAAGGCTGAGGAGTGTGATCACTCGACAGTTGGAACACACCCTCTGTCCCCCCTTCTTAAAAAAGCGGAACGACCACCCCAGTCTGCCACTCCAGGGCACCACCTCCGATGTCCACACAATGTTGCAGAGTCGTGCCAACAAGACACATTCAGAGCATCCAAGGCCTTAAGGAACTTTGGGGGGGATCTTGTCCACCCCGGGGGCCCCTGCCAGCGAGGAGCTTTTTGACCACCTCAGTACCCTCAGCCCCAGAGATGGGAGAACCCATTGGAAGACGTGTCGGTGATGTGACGTGTCGGTTGCTCCACCCCTCTCTTCACCAAAGTGTCCAAAACATGTGGCCACAGGTTCGACGACATGACCACAAAGTCAATCATCAAACTGCGGCCCAGGGTATCCTGGTGCCAAGTGCACATGTGGACACCCTAATGCATGAATATGGTGTTTGTTATAGACAATTTGGGATGGGCACAGCACTCCAATAACAAAACACCGCTCGGGTTCAGATCTTCCGAATCACACCTCTCCAAAGTCTCACTGTCACTGCCAACTTTAGTGTTGAAGTGCCCCATTAAAACAAAGGAATACCCCAAGGGAGCACTTTCCTCTCCTCCCTCTGAGGATTCCAAAAAGGGTGGGTATTCCGAACTGTTGTCCCCCAGACCAAAGGTGGAGGAAAACTACCCTTTTGCTCTTTGAGTTAAACTGCATTGTATAGGCTTGGGGCCGGGGAGCAACATGAATTGCCACCCCTTCACGAGGGGGTCCCCGGTGACCCGCATCATGGCAGGGGAAAACTTGGGGACTGCTTAGCCAGCCACTCTTTGTCGGTCCTTCCACTATGACCTGTTTGTCATGGGTGACCCTACCAGGGCATGAAAGCCACTGACAACTTAGTTCCTAGGATCATTGGGACACGCAAACCCTTCCTCCACGATAAGGCGATGGCTCAGGAAAGAGCGAAGTGGGCATTGAAACTATGAATTCTATATTTAAAAAATGTTAACGAGAGAATCCCGAGAGAATTGCAAAATTAGTCTCGGTTCACATCAATGCTGGAAGCTCAATGCGTAACCCTATTAGTTTTTTATTATTATTTTGCAAACAAAGATACCCAGTTGTCCTATGACTTTAATTTGAGGTCTATAAACCAAATGGTTGTTACCTTTTTTTTTTTTTTTTTTAGAACTGGCATCTCTAGCATCTCATCAAACATCACGCAACACTTAGGCTAAAACATATTTTCAGACCTCTTACAATTTATCATCGTCAAATGTTGTCCCTTACTATGAATGTGATAAGTGGTACAACATGAATGAATGCACAGTTTGGTGATGCTGCACTGTAATTGCTGTATAAGTGAAATGGGGATAAGCGGTATAGAAAATGAATGATGGATTATAGAGCAGTACTTGGAGGGGTGAGTCATAAAATACTCCTTAACCCTTCCCTCTTAACTACACATCTTACAGAATTTTGTTGAAATAGCATTTTGTTGTGGTAAAATTGTATTTTCAGCACAACTGCGAAATGTGTTGTTCCATTCCATTCCATTTTCCACCGCTTATCCGGGTCCGGGTCGCGGGGGCAGCAGCTTCAGTAGGGAAGTCCAAACTTCCCGGTCCCCTGCGACCTCTTCGAGCTCCATCGGGAGGACACCAAGGCGTTCCCAGGCCAGCTGTGAGACATAGTCCCTCCAGCGTGTCCTAGGTCTTCCCGGGGGCCTTCTCCCAACTGGGCATGCCCGAAACACCTCACCAGGGAGGCGCCCGGGAGGCATCCGGACTAGATGCCCGAGCCACCTCAACTGGCTCCTCTCGATGTGAAGGAGCAGCGGCACTACTCTGAGCTCCTCCCGGATGGCCGAGCTCCTCACCCTATCTCTTAGGGTGAGTCCACCCACCCTACGAAGGAAACTCATTTCAGGCGCTTGTATCCGCGATCTCATTCTTTCGGTCATGACCCATAACTCATGACCATAGGTGAGGGTGGGAACATGATCGATCGATAAACAGAGAGCTTTGCCTTCCGGTTCAGTTCTCTCTTTTCCACGACAGTCCGGTACAGCGACCGCATTACTGCGGATGCTGCACCAATCCGTCTGTCGATCTCACGCTCCAACCTTCCCTCACTTGTGAACAAGAACCCGAGATACTTGAACTCCTCCACCTGAGGCAAGACCTCACTCCCAACCCGGAGGGTGCAGTCCAACCGTTTCCGACTGAGAACAATGGGCTCGGATTTGGAGGTGCTGAGTCTCATCCCAGAAGGTTCACACTCAGCTGCAAATCCCTCCAGTAAACGCTGAACACAGCCTGATGAGGCCATCATGACCACATTGTCTGCAAATAGCAGAGACGAGATCCTAAGGTCACCAAGCTGGACTCCCTCAACGTCTTGACTGCGCCTAGACATTCTGACCATGAAGATTATGAACATAAATGGTGATAAAGGGCAGCCTTGGCGGAGGCCAACGTTCACCGGAAACAAGCTCGACTTACTGCTGGCAATGCGAACCAGGCTCCTGCTTCCATTGTACAAGGATCGAATGGCCACCAATCCTGTGCTCTCGGACACCACAAGGGACACGGTCGAATGCCTTTTCCAGGTCTACAAAGCACATGAAGACCGGTTGGGCAAACTCCCAGATACCCTCCAGTATCCCTGCAAGTGTGTAGAGCTGGTCCAGCGTTCCACAACCAGGACGAAAACCACGATGCAGCTCCTGTAACCGAGGTTTGACCAACGGTCGTGCCCTTCTCTCCAGCACCCTGGAGTAGACTTTCCCAGGGAGGTTGAGGAGTTTGATCCCTTTATAGTTGGAACACACCCTCCGGTCACCCTTTTTAAAAATGGGGACCACCACCCCGGTCTGCCAGTCCAGAGGTACTGTTCCCGACTTCCATGCAATGTTGTAGAGGCGTGTCAACCAACACAGTCCCCCAACATCCAGAGCCTTGAGGAATTCCGAGCGGAACTCGTCTACCCCCGGAGCCTTGCCACTGGGGAGTGATTTAACTACCCCAATTACCTCAGCCACGGTGATAGAACTGTCCACGTACGTATCCTCAGACTCTGCTTCCTCTACAGAAGGCATGTCAGTGGGATTGAGAAGGGCCTCGAAGTAATTCTTCCACCGACCAACTATATCCACAGTCGAGGTCAGCAAGCCCCCATCCGCACTGTAAACAGTGTGAACTGGGGGCTGCTTCCCCTTTCGGAGGTGTCGGACGGTTTGCCAGGACCTCTTCGAGGCCGACCGAAAGTCGTGCTCCATAGCCTCACCAAACTTCTCCCACACCCGAGTTTTTGCCTCAACCACCGCCGAAACCGCGTGCCGCTTAGCCTGCCGGTACCTGTCAGCTGCTTCGGGAGTCCCGCAAACCATCCATGCTTGATAGGACTCCTTTTTCAGCTTGACAGCAGCCCTAACCCCCAGTGTCCACCATTGGGTTCGGGGCTTGCCACCACGACTGGCACCGACCACCTTGCGGCCGCAACTACAACTTGCTGCCTCAGCAATGGAGGCACGGAATATGGCCCATTTGGACTCAATATCCCGGTCTACCCTCGAGATGCAGGCGACGCTCTGCCGAAGATGAGAGTTAAAGACTCGACGAACGGGACACTCTGCCAGACGTTCCCAGCACACCCTCACTACGCGTTTGGGTTGCCAGGTCTGTCCGGCATCTTTCCCCGCCATCTAGTCCAACTCATCACCAGGTGGTGGTCAGTTGATAGCTCAGCCCCTCTCTTCACCCGCGTGTACAGAACATGCGGACGCAGGTCTAATTAATGTCGATCATAGACCATGCGACCTAGGGTGTCCTGGTGCCAAGTTCACTTATGGACATCCTTATGTTTGAACATGGCGTTTGTTATGGACAAACTGTGATTCGCACAGAAGTCCAGCAACAACACACCACACGGCTTCAGGTCAGGGAGGTCGTTCCTCCCAACCATGCCCCACCAAGTCACACTGTCATTGCCCACATGGGCGTTGAAGTCTCCTACCAGAACTATGGAGTCACCAGCTGGGGTGCTCTCCATAACCCCTCTGATAGACTCCAAGAAGGCTGGGTACTCTGAACTGCCGTTTGGCGCATACGCACAAACCACAGTCAGGACCCTTTCCCCAGCCCTAAGGCATAGGGAAATAACCCTCTCGTTTACTGGGGATGACTCCAGCACAGAGGCACCAAGCCGCGGTTCTGGTTTGGGCTCTGGTTCCAGAGCCCAAACTGTGGGTTGAGGTGAGTCCGACTATATCTAGTCGGAATAGCTCCGCCTCTTCCACAAGCTCGGGCTCGTTCCCCACCAGAGAAGTGACAATCCATGTCTCAATAACCAGATTTGGCCGCCGAAGACCAGGTCGCCCGGACACCCGCCCTCGACCACTGCCCAATTTACAAAGCACCAGACCCTTATGCTTGCCCCTGCAGGTGGTGGGTCTGCGGGGGGGAGTTCCCGTGTGGCTTCTTCGGGCTAGGCCCGGCCAGGCCCCACGGGTGAAGGCCTAGCCACCAGGCGCTCGCCTGCGAGCCCCTCCCCCAGGCCTGGCTCCAGGGTGAGGCCCCGGTATCCCACGTCCGGGCGAGGTGCGGTCACTCCTCTTGTTGTTTTTCGTAGGGGTCTTTTGAATCGAAGCAAAATGTGTTGTGTAAAAAAAATCA
This sequence comes from Oostethus manadensis, assembly GCA_024372805.1. NCBI lineage: Eukaryota > Metazoa > Chordata > Actinopteri > Syngnathiformes > Syngnathidae > Oostethus > Oostethus manadensis. Next base: position 1,617,415 of record QODF01000006.1, read on the forward strand.
ACAGGGATAAAATACTTGCACTGGGAAGGATGACGTTTGCAAACCCCTGTTGATTATGAAAGATTTTCCTTATACATATTATATGATATGAACGATATGAATTTTTATGATAGGTTTATTCCAACAGAGACAGAATGTAGAAAAAAATACATCACATTCTCCCAAGCCTTGTCTGAATCATCCAGGTGTTCATTGGCAGACTTCAGATGGGTCTTTACGTGTGCCTTCTTGAGCAGGGGGACGTTGCACGCGGCAAGATTTCAGTCCATTACAGCAAATTGTGTTAATAATGTTTTTTAATGTGACTGTAGTTTCTTTCTTGAGAGCATTAGACACCGCCTCCGTTTTGGATCTGGGGCTGGTCCCTCACTGTTTTTGAGATGTTTGAAAGGAAGACACTCTTTCAGCAACAAGTGTCTTTTAGGGAGGAGTGCATTCCTAAAGGGATAGCAATCATTTGTGTGCTACATGAGCACCATTGGGGTCAGAATGTTTGCTGGTTGGTCAAGTACTTATTTCCTTCAATAAAATACAAATTAATAATATAACCTAAAATTAATATTTTTTGTCTTGATTTTTTTTAACGTTCTTTTAGTAGACATACAGTAACAATACCATAAAAATCTGAACTCTTCTTATTGTTTAAGGGGGTAAACATCAGCAGGGGATAAAATACAGATTTTTCAGACTGTAGACAGACAACCATTCACAGCCACGTTTACACCTATTGACAATTTAAACTAAATAACGGAACATCCATCTTAGGATGTCGTACCTGGAGAAAACCAACACAAGCACAAGGAAAACATTCAAACTACACATAGAGGTGTTGCAAGATTTGAACCTGGGTTGCCTGACTGAAGCATATATGCTAACCACTTCTCCACCATGCAGCCCCACAAACATAATAATAATAATAGAAAAAGCTTTTTGATCAATTTTCTGTTGTCTGTCTCCACCCATCTTCCCCCGTTGTTTCATTGTTTACCTGCTGCTTTTGCACAGCATGAATCTACAGTATATTAAACACACCAGCCAATTGAGTTGGTTTTTGCCGTGTTTTCTCAGCAGTATGTGTTGTTTTTTTCTCTGATCCTTTTAGAGCGTCAAAATAATAATACATTGGAACGTACAAGTGATTGAGTTGTTCTCTTTCGGCTTCTGTTTCTGCATGTGGCTGTGCCTCTTTGTACTTTTATGAATGTGCGTGCGCCTGAATGCATGTTGGTTGTGTTAGTGTCTGCAGAGAATCTGGAAAAAAGCCTCAGGCAGATGGAGAGGCAGCTTCTGCAGCTGGAGAGAGACCTCGAGACTTTTTCGTCCCCTGATGACCCCAGTGACATGTTCTTCACTAAAATGGCTATATCCTTTTAAATACATGTAACATCTCATGGCATTCCCACTAAGTTGTTTTGAGTTGAACTAGCTAAAACTGGGACTACAGTCGTACTTTGTTTATTGTGGTTATTGAATCTGTGAAATGTGAATTTCCATGAAGTAGGATTCAATATGAATAAATTGAATGTTTTTGTAGTTAGATGACTGTATGCTTGGGCAGAAAAACTGTCACCACCTGGAATTAACTAAGCAAACTGTTAAGTGCTTCCCATTAGACTTACTGCATGGATGATTATGTCAAAGCTAGCAAAAAGTCATTTAACCCAAATTGATGCAGTGAATATTTCCTTTTAATTACAAACATGTCGGAAGAAATATCCTGCACTAGTGGAGAAGCTCATCAGAGTGCTTCAAAAGAGTAAACATCTAAGGAGATTGCTGAAACTAGAAAAATCAGAGCAAGAGTTGTCCAAGGCATTGTTAAAAAGTGGAAAGACAGTGGGGGGAAACTATGAATGAGCGAGTACACCACTTTCTCTATTTGTATCTAAATTATCTGTATCAGTATATGTACTTACAATGGGCGGGGCAGAATTCAAAAGTGGGTGTGTTTTAACCTTGAAATAGATGGGGCTTACATTGGTACATTATTTCAAGTATGAAATTGATATATGTATGGTTTATTTGAAAATAATTTACAGTATTGTGTGTGTGCCTAAGTGATCTGTAGGTCTTGATTATTTATTTTTTTAATGATCTGTGAGAAGTTGGTGATTCATGCAAACAGGGAAATAATCTGTCAACCTTGTTTCCTGTATTTTTCTTAATAACACAGCGTTCAGTTCTACTACCAAAATTTTCAAACTAACTGTACATTAACAGCCAAACAGTGGCAGTGACAGACATTGGTCATTGGGGTGGCCAAGTTGTGAGACTATTGCTTACAGGGGAGTGGCCATAAGTTAACACTTGAAATGCTTCCACGTAGCTCTGCCACTGGTGGACAGATAGGGGGACAGGTAGTGACCGATGCAACAGAGCTGTTTACTTATCTGTCTTGTCAAATGCACCGCATACGTTACAAAACAAGTTTACCAAGTAACTTTGGATGTTATACCTACTCTGAATGTTGGAAATGAATGTGTGCTGGAAAACAGTAATTTTGTAATTTGTCTGCCTGTTAATTTTGCACACATATTGGCTAGAGTTTATAAAACAATTGCATTTGGTTAATGTAATTATCTTGCACAATTGTATTGGTTATCAAAGACTAGATAATAGATTATTAGCTTAGTAGTAGAAAACTGAAGTTGTCAACATTTGTAATTTAAAATGGAAGCAATTGGAGACAGTTTTAAGTCTTTTAAATCTAAGACTTGGATTATTGTGGAGTTTGCTTTTTATAACTATCTACTTTTTTGTAACAGTGTGTTACTTTTGAACCCAAAATACCAGTAATTCTGCTCACTGATATGCCCTGGTATTTACTTGTTCACTGTGTCAAAATGACAGCTGTGAAAAAAGTCTTTTCAACAGGCAAATGGTGACTTTACTATAGCACAGTGATGTCTATTGGTGCAGTACAGTATATATCATTTAATATGGTCCTGATAATTGCAGAATTCAGCAGCTACTGACATGGTAAATGTAATGCAAATAACAACCGGCCTTGCAGGTGGTTGTTGTTCTTTGGTTGTGTATGTGTTGTGGTTTTTTTAAGAAATTAATGCAGATGTAATAATGTCTGTATACTCAGTGTGTGATGAATTTATGGCTGACCTTGACCAACACCCTCACAGCTTCAGCAAGGTTGCACGAGAGCAGTATGGCAGGCTGGTAACTATGCATAGCAACATGGAGACCCTTTACCTGAGTCTGTTGGAGTATTTTGCTATTGATCCAAAGAAAACATCTGTAGAGGAGCTCTTCACTGATCTCTGCAACTTCCGTACCATGTTCACAGTGAGTACCCTATGATTTACGTGCATTTTTTAAGCACTTTGTGTCCTATTTTGTCCTAAAAAAAAACAAAAACCCAGCAAACGCAAAACTTGGGTAAAGGAGAATCTTTTTTTAACTATTAGAATCTGTTGCTTTAAGCATAGGTGGAGAATGAGAACGAGAATGAAAACCTTCTGGGGTTTTATATTATATATTTATATATGTTTTCCCGGATTGAAAAAAAATTTCACACTGTGCCGGATTTTAAATAGATGCATCCAGACGACAACGGATCACTGTATCAAAACGATGTTACACACAAGGCACACCTGCGTGTTGCCCTGTAAACTGTTGCATTTAAACATTGTAGAAATATGTATAACATTATAAATTAACACGTTAAAACTGAAAACTTTGAACACTTAGCAGCAACAGCCTGAATATGACAAATTTACCTGTTTAATTGTGTGACTAAAAACAAAATAACTTATCCACATTTTCTACAGAAAGCACAATGTACAGTGGTTGCAGTGACAATATCTGCAGCAGTGGAGAAAACCCGCTCGCTAGCAACAGAGATAGTGAGCTGAAGCTATAGGTGTTTGCACTAAGCAGGTTTTCTTTCTTTTAGATGTAACATTCACTGCCAGATGATACCGTTTCAAGTGCGCTGACATGTTAGACGTGTTTCCTGCAGCAAACCCAATCTCTGTGGAAGAATGTCGACACTCAACTTTGGATTTATCCACTTGCCTTTGTCCATCTGTCGTTTTAACAGGGAAGCCAAAGTGTTCCCAAACAGGAGACCGTAGTGAGATGTTAGGGTCTTTCAGCTCAGCCTTCTCGCTGGCATTTCAGTCTGTAGTGTCCGACGCTTAGAAGACCCCTTGCGGATACTCGGCCAGGACTTTTGTTCCGCACGCAGCCCTTATATCACTCTAGTAATGAATTTAATGAGAAAAATGGCATTAAATATAACCAAAAAGGCACAGAAGTGGACTGAACCGAACATGCAAAACCAACACGGTTCAGTACAACCCAGTTAACCGTTACACCCCTAGAGAATATGCCATACTAATTCAATTAGTATTGAGTGCTAAAGACACAAAGCATTGCAACATTTCTGACTTTTAATAAGCCATTGCAGCTACTATGATGGCTCAAGTGGTCAATGCTTTAAACAAGGAGATGGTTGATATTCGCAACTTTAATTTTAGCAATATTCTGTCAAAGTGTTTCTATGCAAAGTTTAGGAATTCATAGACTTTAAAACCCAGTGTTTGTGCAGCAGCGAGTCCGCTCACCATATCAGTCCACACGCAGCACATACAGTACTCTGGCCGATGCTTTGATTGACCGTGTTTGGGGTGGCAGGGCATGATGTGTTGCCAAAACACCACAAATGGTGATGGGTAGCGAGAATATATTTTTAAAAAAAAGGCAGAAATAGCGACAGACAGATGCGTCAGAAAATGCACTGCTAATACATAGATATGAGATGAGAATACAATGACTGGATGAATGAGAATATTCACAGGCATTACATAGACAGTACTTTATATCTGTCTATGGAATAATAGCAGTTCTGGCAGCACTGGTGTTCACGATCCTGCTGTATTATGGTGTATAATAATGATTTATTTCATTTACAGTAAGCTTTTATCTCTAACCATTTTCAAGCTCCAACCTTTTTAAATAGTAAATCAAAACTGAATATTTTCTTTAAAAATAATTTAGCTCTGTGTCGGTTCTGGTTGTTGCGGAAATCTTGATTATTACGGTTGTTTATAATATGGTTGAAATATGTTTGTGAGGTTCTTCTGCACCCTTTCTTATATTCCCCACCCCCCACCCGTCCCCTTTTCAGGTCAGGTCCAGCATCGAAATGTGGCGCAACAAAATTCATAATAAACGCAGTCAAATGTCAAGGGAGACTCATTTGGATTATGAAATCTCCCTTGGCAAAGAAATTTTGCTCAGCATTTGAAGGCAGCTTGACTCCCATTCAGCTGTTATGATGCTGGACAAGACACAAAAAATAAATAAATAAATAAATAAAAATAAAAAATAAAAAAAAACTCTGGCACTTAAACACTTAAATTAATTTATAAATTACTGTAAATACTTTTAGTGATCCCTTACAAATTATATATTGTAGTAATATACTGTTTGTATATTATTATGATGTCAGGTGGTTGTACAAAGTAGATAAATTAGTAATTTTTAGTAGACAGTGCAAGGTACTACTTAAAGATCATTGTAAAGACCAGTGAAATCATTTTAACAAGAGAAAACTGGATAGACTTCTGGTATGTAGCAACTATTGTTGTTTTTCTAAATTACAACTACTGTATGGTTAGTACAGAGTAGTGATGTTATTTCTCATTTACCCTGAGCTCCTGTAAATAGCTGAAGTGCGGGAAAAAACTATTTTTGAATGCAGACTGCTGTAAGACCAAAATAATTTGACATATGATAACCAGGTGATAACCATGGTGCAGTTGTTGGATAGAGAAGAGATTCCTTAACACTCAAAGCAAAACTGCTGATGATCTAGGATCCAGTAAAATGGAGGATCTGTTTTTTGGGCTAAAGGGACTTAAAAAGCAGTGTGCAGCTGCTAAAGGTTCTTGTACAAGGAAAGTTAACCTTATTTTTCAGCGGGCAGAGCTAAAGGGATTTAAAAATCAGTGGGCCACAGCCTTCACAAGAAGCCAGTGAATGTGTTATGGGTGAGAGTTCAGCTAAAGAAAGGTCAGTACAACTCACACCAGTCCCAGTCCAGTCCGTAAAGATTTAAGCATCTAGTTCACTCATTCTCAGTGGAAGAGACTGCTACTCTTCTAAAAGATCAGAGGTTGGTGCAACCACCACCAGTCCCAGACAGTCCAGTACCATCTTCAGTGCCAGAAAATACCACAGATCGGCATTTCTGTAAGCTCAAAAAAGCATTGTAGAACAAACTGATCGACGCAATATGCATTGTTTAAGTAATCTTGATAACGCTTATGGGAGAAAAGCAAGCGGTTTCTGAAACATCAACTTAAGCGAGAAACCCTGAAACCAAGTGCATCTTGTGCAGCCAAGGTCGACATAAAGACATAATCTTTCTCTGTAGGAAGTTCAGAGGACTTGGACTGTGTGAAAATAGAGTGGCAGTTGCAAATCTAGGGGCCTGGCAGCAGATGCACAACAATGAGAATAGAAAAGCAAGGTCTATCCAGCTGAAGTAGGATGCTGAGGTTTTGGGGCTTTTTTTAGCATCAGGCTTCTGAAAGACCTTGGCGTTCATGGACAGGCTGTGCAACGGACAAATAGAAACAGTTTCTGAGGCAGATGAAAGAAGCATCCAGTGGCTACGGACTATGTGAAAATCCAATCACTAATGTGCAGACTTAAGACAGAACAAATGGTTGCATTGTTCAGGCAGCTTTACAAATAAATATTTTACATTTTATATTAAAGGTCATACACTCTAATATTTCATTGGACCTTTACCTTTGATTACGGCACACATTTGCTGTGGCATTGTTTCCATAAGCTTCTGCAATGTCACAAAATTTATTTCCATCCAGTGCTGCATTCATTTTTCACCAAGATCTTGCATTGATGATGGTAGAGTCTGACCACTGTGTGAAGCCTTCTCTAGCACATCTGACATTCTGTCCACTTGGGAATCATCATCTTGCTGGAATTTCTCCACTCTGTGCAACAGCCCACGTTACTTCCCAATCAGAGAAGTAAAATTCCACATATTGAGAGCTAGCTTTTGCATCCGAGGATCCGAGCACCAAGATCCCCGCTTTTGGATGCCACCCAACTCACTGAGCACATGACCTCTTTGGATCTCTTTTGAATGGTGATCTCATTGAATGGGGCGGACCAATGTTGACTCTATGAAACATTGTAACTAAACCAACACAAGATGGTTCCGTTTCCACTTATTTATGTGTCAGTTTGGTTATAGATAACATACACCACAGTCCCACGTTAACTTTTTAATATGAGTCAAGGGCAAGATGAAGACAAAAAAAAATGAAAATGGGTTTGGGTGCACACTTGAGCCATGCTCCATGTTTCATTAAACAAGTTCATCGATAAAGTCAGTCCTTAGGTATGTTGACTGATGACAAAGGAAGATAATTTAATTCTGTCGATTTCTGGTAGATATATGAATACATTATTTGAATTTACAATGTTAGGTGCTTTTCTGTCCTTGGGCCACATACTAAAGCTTTAGTTGTTATCATATAATTTATGATATAATGAAACTTGCCAGTAAAGGTAAATAATCCAAGTATTGTCAGGACTTGTAATATGTGGTCAAACCTCCCAAGGGTAGTCATTTATTACAATTTGATAGGCCAAGGTGTAAACAGCTTATGCCCTTAGTAATTTGTTCAAATGGTGTCTTCCCACCGTCACATCCTGCTGGGAGCCAAGACGAGGTCAATGAACGTAGGCAAGCAGTAAATCTCAGCATGGTAACCTCTTGGTCAAATCTGTGTCAGCATTTCCCCTGTTGTGCCAAGGTCCATGTTAATTCTGTTTCAAGACCACTGCCTGAAGTAAACTAAGCCTTGAACTGCACATGTGTGCTTAAAATGTGTGTGTATGTTTGTGTGTGGAAAAAGCTAAGCAGCTTGGCCTACAAAAAAAACAGCAAAATGACATACGCACAGAAAGGCATAGACACAGTTGTACACACACATGCAGCATGCTCAGTCACCCGTGGGAAGGAGACCCAGGGCTGGGCCGCACATCTGACAGGAATCCAATTGAGCGTGTCTAATGGCAGACATCCAGGAGAAGAGGGGGAAAACAGACCTGGAGTGATGAAGGAGAGCTGAGAGCAATAGCATCTCTCTCTCTCTCTCTCTCTCTCTCCCTCTCTCTCTCTCTCTCTCTCTCTCTCTCGCTGTTTCTCTGCCTTTTGCTCTGTCTCTGCGTGGCATGACTCGCCTTTTTTTGCAATGGTGGTATTGTCATCACTGTCAAAAGTAGACTCTTATGTTATAATTCTTATTTTACTTTGTTTTTCTTTCGGAAAAAAATGTTTACTGAATTTGGTTTGTGCAGTTTCTATCTAACGTTATTTATTTACTTGTTGTATGGTTACCAACTTGTTTCCCACATCTTCCCACCCAGTGTTCACACATTTCAGAAGTCATTCCAGGTGGTCTCCCAAGACCAAAGTTTGCCGGGAATTAATTTACAATACTGATAATTACAGTACCTTTATTAATTTTAAATGATAATGTGGCCTTAGGTTTTGTTTGAACAAAACGGTTCTGAGGTATTGCCCCTCTCGTGCTGCACTCTCTTTGTGAAGTTAAGTGTGATGCACTCTTAAACAAGACCACTTGTTGTATTGACCCCTTATCGACTACACATTGCTTTCTCGTGCTGCTGGCAGCAGAAGGGTTCTTTTTTCCCCCCCACTGTGAATCTGCACATATCCGCTGTCTAGCCTCCCCCCCAAAAAAAAGGCTTCCGCTGGCAGCAAGTTATTTAACACTAACTGATGCAGCGAGTAGCTTCTAATTGTAAACCAAGTTGGAAGATACTGTACATCCTGTGATCATGGAAAAGATGTTAATTTGTTTCGGAAAGGTGAAAGGCATCAAGCATTGTTAAACATCCAAAGAAATTGCTAAAACTAGGTTAAAAACCCTCCAACAAGTTGTTAACAAGTAGGAGCAGCGTGAGGAAACTTTATGCAGTGGATCAAATCTCTCGTCATCAAAGATTTTAGCAACTCCTAACCTGCAGAGATCTTTACAAGGATTGCCTCTGTATATTTTGAAATTGTTTGTCATAGGTGAATTAGAAATGTCATGGTTGTAAGTTTTACATTACTGAGGTATCATGGTGATAAAATGAGTCTTGGATAACATTTGGTGTTTTCTTGATTGATGATTTAGTCCTGGATATTGGAGTTAAAAAGGACAGAAAAAACTTTAATTAGTTGTTGTAATGAGTGGCTCTGATATTGTCTAATTACATCCTGTAAAATTATTTTGCAGTGGAAGTCATGGTTGATTTGCTGTTTGCAAAATCCGCACACAATTTTGCTAGACGTATAATACAGTGGAACCTTGGTTAGCATCATTGACTACGTTTACATGCAGTCAAAATTTGGGTTAAGGTAAATATTCCAGTTTCTGCAGCATTTGGAAAAAAATGTTTACATGCGTGAGCAAACAGCGTTATTGCTGTGTACATGGTAACTGTAATCAATCGGGATATCCCGATCAAAACAACGACGCACGAACTACATCTTGGCGCACGGAGAGTGTTGCAAGCTGACAATGCTAAGAAGAATATTAATGATAAAAAATAATTAAGAAACATATTTGGACACACATGGTGTATTACAGTAACAACACAACAACTTGCGCTATATTGTAAATTAACTCAAAAAATTTACGCACACTGAGAAAAATGATGGTGTAATCTTTCTACCTTAACCGAAAACACTCTATTCAGGGTGGATGTTAACCAAGTTTTCACCGTATTGACCAATTACAGGAACTTTGAAGATACAACAAAAGTCATTTTCTGCCCGCCACCACAAAGCAAGAAAATAGGCTATAGCTATGGGCCAAAATTAATTAAATGTGAATAAAACGTTCATGATGTATTAAAATCTAATATATTTTTTGGGTCTGACACCAAAACTGGATTTTGAGCAGATAATGCGTTAGCCTACCCAGGTCATTGGGAGGTCAAGAAGTAAACTTCTCTGCTTTAATTAAATTGTCATCTAGTGAATCCTGCACAGCAAACACTTTTGCAGAAGAAGAAAGAAAGATACATAGTAAGACCATACAGCACAAGAAGTTGTATTAATAGTAAGACATATTTGATTTATTATTGTTTAGCTTCTGTTAAACTTGACATTAACTAGTATTAGTTATTACATAAGTAGTATAGAATTATTAAAAACAATAGTCGGAGACTCTAAGTCTTGGTCTTGCTTAAAAATACACATTTACCGTAATTTCTGGTGTCTAAGATACTAAATTTTTCTTCAACTCTGAACCCTGCGGCTTATACAGCGATGCAGCTAATTTATCACTTTTTTTCCAATCTTGTGACATCTCCAATACTTTAGAACTACTGCTACTACTATTCCACTCATGAATAAGTGAGTTGCTATATCTTTGGCAGGAGCCAATCATAAGTTATAAGGGAACTCAGGGCGAGCTTGTCAACCCTTTGGAAATAGCAGGAGGTCATTGCCCAGTACAACAGTTTGACTCACTGTCATCTTACAAAGAAAGTTAAAATCACCACGCAACAACCTAACAGTCAAAAGGTATATAGCTAGTAAATATACAAGACAAGTACAAATACAGTACATACATACATCCATTTTCTTCCTAATAAAGACAAGAATAAAATATCCTGACGATCAAAAATAAGAGTAATGGACTTACTGCACAAGTAAAGTAATACAGTCGAGTAAATGCCAGTAAAAAAGTGTCTGGCCATTCTTTTAACCACAGTTTGAATGGCTATACACGGTGAAGCGCCCCCTGGTGGTGGCCAATGCCGTGGCCATTGCAGTGGTTAACCACTGGCCACAAAATGATCTGGCCCTTGTTAGCAGGGTCAACCAACTCACCTGCTTTACCTATAAATGTGTGAAACAAATTTTGTACTATTTGACACAAACCTGAATTTAACCCTTTAGCGCCAAATGGCACGAATATGTGTCAAATTGTTTGACTCAAGCAACCAGCCAAGACAGTGTCTGGTTGGAACATATTCAATACTGACCTACGAACCGTCGGCAAGCACTTGTTTCTATCAGGATTGCTCAGTCACGGAATTATTACTTGCTGACACAAGAGGATTGCTCCGTTTGCAAAGTGATAAATGCAAGGCTGGACAATAGACTTGCTGTATATAAGGTGAGTTGTGCTAAGATAGAAATACTCACCCGCTTATTGTGTGCTTTTACAGCCTACGTAATGGTGTGAACTGTGTGTGACGAGTATTTTTGAAGTTTATTATATTTCGGCAGGCCTAACCCTAATGCTAACTGGTACTATAAAAACGGCTTTCAGGACGTTTTTTCTTTAGGCAATTCTTTGTGTTTTGCCTAGTTAATATCATGCTGGCATATAAATGCAACTTTGTTTTTATGCAGATCAGAATGAAACTTGCAATATTTTATGTCAAGCTCTCAGGTGGACCGTGGATCAGTGATGACCGCTGTCTCAGGGACATTGGGTTAGCAAAGAAGAATATGCTCCCAAGCCAGGTGATGAAGAGAGCAGCAGTGATGAGGAGGTCCAGGACCAAGATGCTAGAACCAGTCTGTTGTTGACAGTGTGCAGTTTAGAGCTGTTAAATGGTTTGACAACAGAGTGGTGATTTTTGCCAGCACTTTTGCCAGTGCCTAGCCTGTTTCTGGCACAGAGTGGTGGGAGAGTAAGCTAAAAAAGAAATGTCTGTGGAGTGTCCTTGGATCCTCATCCTCTGCAACAAGTTAATGAGTGGCGTTGATGCACTTGATGCACTAATAGCCCATTACCGCATCCACGTCAGGTCCAATTCTTTCACTTAGTGGACATGGCGGTTCACAACAGCGGGTTTTTCTATCAGCATGGTTATGATACTATGAATGTTCCACAGAAGAATCACAAGGACTTGCAAATTTCCAGAGTGCACGGGCCACACAGGCATCAAGTGTACAAAATTTGACGTTCACCTTTCTGTTATGAATAAAACGTTGCTTTTTTACTGTTATGTTACTGTGTTACTATTGACAATTGTGCCTGTTGTTGCAAATTTGCAACCTACTCAAATTTGCAACACACCCGTTTTTTTGTGTGCTGTAGTCAAATTAACAATGTCAATAAAATTCAGCAATACTTTGGTTTCATTATTTTAATTTTTCAGAATTTTAATAACCATATTCAGTTCCTCAAATTCATGTTTGTAACAAAATTTACTATACTAAAGGATTGGTATCAAGTCGGCAAGACTATTTGAAAAAAAAAAATCGGATCAGAAGCCAAAAAATGTGGGTTTTGACACAGAGTGAACCGATCTATCACTGAATAAGTGAGTGCCGTAATATAGAGATGGGGGTAAGATTTAATAAGCTCTGCTTCTCACTACTCCTTTTTGGACATGTTGAGTTGGGAATTCAGGTAATTTTAGTACTGTGTACTACGTTTTTAGTACTGCTATTTTCTTTGGAATTGTCTCGATGGGGACTCTTTTACTTTATTGTATTATTGTTGTGTTGAAAATAAAGCAAAAAAATCAGGACAAGATGTCAGTGGACACGGGACAGAGTAAACATTAAATAGTACAGCATTCAGTGCTCCCAGCTTCTATGGTATAAACCAATGCCCCAAAGTCTTGTTTAAATCTTCCCACTGACTCAAGTGCAAGTTTAGCAAAGGTCGTACAGCCTTCCACAGTGTGAGTACAACTGATTGGAAAGTGCTTTTAGGTACTCATATATGTCATTCAGTGTATGAATTTGGAAGGAAGATTCATGTTTATACATACAGTATAATACTGTACTCTGTATTCTTGTTTTGTTTCTCATCCTACAGCAAGCACTCAAAGACAACATGAGGAAAAGGGAGTCTGAGGAGAAACAAAGAAGAGCACAGGCAGCAAAAGAAAAGGCTGAGCGTGAAAAGCAAGAAAGACAACAGAAGAAGAGGGGGTTGCTGGAGCTTAATGCAGGTAGACACCAGTCAATCTTTGGCTGTCAACTCCTGCATGCTGTTTAGACTTTTACATGACTATGTGCTAAATTAAATTTGGGTCAAATAACAATGCACATTTTTGTCCATCACTCTTTGACATCCATGTTGAATCGTGGATCCTAAGTTTTATTTTGGACCAGTAATTCCGCTTAGTAGATTTAAAAAATATATATTATGTTTCATGACTTCCATACTTACAAAGTCTACACAGAAGACCTGAGCCAACACAGATTTGGATCTGGAATAGTATCACTTGAGGTAGAAGTGCTCATAAGTGAATATAAAAGTTGAGATTTGTAACTGATTGTCTCACGCTGACTAATACCATAGAAAATGAAGTAAAGAAATGATGACGTATGGTCAGCTTCAACTTTGTGCAGGTGTTGTTACTGAGTTTTAGCAGAATATCTATATACTTTATTTTACACTTGCATAACTGGCCACGATTACTGTATGTCCCAGTGAAAATCTAACCAGAAATTTGGCATATGTTACTTAAACTTGAAGTTGTTGTTTTTGATTCCTCCCACCCCACTCTAGTGTATTTCTGCTGCCAAGAGCTTGTCCAATAGTGCAGCAGCCAGACCTATTTCCAATGCCAGAACTAAGACTGGCAGAGACGTAGTGCTCTTCAATCCCACTTCCATACTAACATCTACTGTATAGTTTCCATGTGCCAACTATTGTAGAATGCCTGCAAGGCAGAGTACACTTCCATTTTCATTTGGCTAAATACAATATATACGTGAACACTTCCCTTTTCTTCACGATTGTTGATGTCAGTTTAAATTAGATTCACAGAAGTTAAACAGAAAATTATGATTAACAGTTATCCAAATGAAAGGTAATCCTTTAGGTACAAGTGAATGAAGGTGTCTTATGTCTCATTACAGGAGTGTGTAAACAACGTCCAGCATGCTGTTTTTTTTCTAAAAAAAAACCCCACCAGAAACATGGTTCAAGTCAAACATGCAACTCATCTATGAGCAAATGATGGATGAGTTGATGTTCTGTGGATTGTATTACGTAATTATCTGTACACACTGAATATCACCACTGCTTCGTGTCAGATCTTACTGATGACCAGTACTCTATATTTATAAATATATTTTTCTCCATGTACTCTATTAGTACGTCTTTCACCAAAAAGGTTAACATACAATAAAATCTGAAACGTTATAAAAGTGTGCAATTTTACGTTGGCAAAGTCCAGAATAGGATCTAAACATGTTTCTTTTTAGTGCTCCACCCATCACAATTTTTAGAATTGTAAACCTCTTTCAATCCATTTTTTCGTGGCATGGCCAAACTGGATCTTTTCGGCAGTATATGCCAGAAAGACAATGCAGACATACGGTATACACATGTACACGTGTGCACAGATTGTGAGAATGAAATGGATATTTGATAGTGATTTGGCATTTTGCCACCGACTGATCAGTATTTACCCATTCTTTCACAACCCCTTTTGCCCTTTTTCTCTGTCTGTCTCTGAGCATATTTATTAACGGCTTTCTTTGTCTTTGTTAGTCAGGGAGGATTGCTCTCAATGGAGATTTTGTATGTAATCATAAATCATTATCCACAAATTTCTTAAAAACTCCAAAAGGGCTCAGCATCCATACAGTACATGCTGAAAGATACAGCAATGTAAGGCAGGAGAAAAAGTTGAGGGTTTATTAACCCGTGAGAATCCAACGCTTCAAATGTCCTAAAATTGGCTCTACACACCTTTATCCTTGACTTAAACCATTGGTTCTCACCCCACCCCCACCCCCCAGGGGGCCCGCCCCACTATTCGAGAACCACTGCCTAAGAACCACAAGCCTAAATTAAGCCCTAAATCCAAGGTCACAACTGGTTGTGCAGGCTCCAACGATCAGTCAACGTGCAAAAAAATGCAGGAAATGCAGAGGGAGCATGTATGACATGCTGATTTTTGAGCTTTAGACTAGTCTCAAACTGGAGGGGTGCTAATGTGTTTTTTTTCAGGTTACAAGACAAACTTTCATCTCATGTAGGTTTTGCTCCTGTTGGGTTTATATATATTTATATATATATACATATATATACTGTATGTATGTATGAATATATATATATATAGTATGTATGTATGAATATATATATATATATATATATA
>QODF01000006.1:1632617-1711065 GCA_024372805.1 Oostethus manadensis
TATATATATATATATGTGTGTGTATATATATATATATATATATATGTGTGTATATATGTGTATATATATATATGTATACTGTATATACAGTATATGTGTGTGTGTGTATAATTATTTATTTATACCCCACTTGTGAACTCCTATGTGTGTCGTGTGCCACATGTGCACCCCACACATGTAATTAGTGTGACCAACTCACGTTCAGATATTTTGTACGTCCTCCATGCGTGTCTAGATCTCATTCCTTCATGGTCACCACAACTACATTATCCATGAACAAAAAAAAACACAGTTATGTGGGGAATGCCAAAAACTGCACGGCCAAAATAGTGTGTCCGGTTGTGGTCTAGGCTTAAGTACTGTACTGTATATGAAACATTTTGGACTAGTAGTCATGTAACTATCCCAGGATATATATATAGATTCCCCCAAATGGCACTGTATCAGATAAGCACATGTGAAGGAGCTTGCTCAGGAACTTTTTTTTTAACAGTTAGGGTCATAGCCATTTTGCAATTATAAACAGATATGGTAGTGTTCAAAATAAAAGCATTTCAATGCGACTAACCAGATTAGTCACGGTTATTTGTATATTTTTATTGCTACATGACTAACAAATTACCAGTAGGTGCAGTAGGTTCTCAAAACAAACAACACCCAGCATTCATGATATGCATGCTCTTAAGGTTGTGCAAATGCCACAGCAGATATACACCAGCGCTATTACCTATTGTGCCGCTTGCGAGGAAACGGTAGCTCTTAGCAGGGGCCATTAAGGGGAACTCACAACAAACTTGTCAGCCCATCAGAAATCGCAGGAGATCATTACTCAATACTACCGTAAAGTCAAACTCACAGTGTTAAATTAGATAGCAGGCTGTTGTTTTTGTTGTTGGCAGGCTGTTGACGTGGACATGTACAGCTTATAGCCCGGTAATTGTGCTCTATTCATATAAATCATAGAATATAGTACTAACTGTTTTCAAGTAATCATTTTTTAAGGTGTGGCGGCTTTTATTTTTTTTAGTGGCACAATCTATTACATGTTGTGGAAACTATGTTATTGATGTATACTCTAATATGATTCTAGTAGTCTAATTTGCCACCCACTGACTAGGCTATCTTCACACTGATATACAGCATGCCATCTATATTATGTGATCAGGCAGTCAGAAGGAGACCTTCATCTTTACCCATTTTCATAGAACCCGACGGAGATTGAAATTCAGATTGGATTGTCCTTTTTCCTCCTGTAACTGATGCCATCTATGACAAATCTGTAGCATTAACTCCCAGGGTAGGCCAGGCCAGGAGCTGGCGTTTGTGCAGAAACAAATTGCACAAAAGAGCATTATTTAACGTTCCCTATATGACTACTAGCTAAAAACTACAGTATTAAGACATCAAATACTGAAACAGCCAGAAGTACTTGTACTGAAAGGCTAATAGGATCATTATCAAAGGGGTTTATTGGTTTCGTTCTATGTAACATGTAAGTGCACACAGTAACCGCCCCAAAACAAACCTGGGAATTGGTACAACCAAATAAAAATTATGTAGTTTCTGTGCAGCCCAAGTAAAAAATACAACAAAAGAATACATGCATGTGTGTACAGTCCTCTTATGCTTTGCGCTTTGAATTTCATGACTTCACTTCATCACATTTTTAAAAAAAAAATGCAAAATGAATAAATCATTGCTGTTTAATGGTTGAAAACTGCCTGTTAGTAGTTTAAAAATTCATTCATTTCTATACCGCTTATCCTCATTAGGGTCACGGGGATGCTGGAGCTTATCCCAGGAGACTTTGGGCGAGAGGCGGGGTACACCCTGGACTGGTCGCCAGTCAATCGCAGGGCACATATAGACTAACAAACATTCACACTCACATTCATACCTATGGACAATTTAGAGTTGCCAATAACCTAACATGCATGTTTTTGGAATGTGGGAGGAAACCGGAGTACCCGGAGAAAACCCACACACGCACGGGGAGAACATGCAAACTCCACACAGAGTAGCCCAATGAAGATTTGAACCAAGAACTTCCAGGTCTCCCAATTGTGTGGCCAATGTGCTAACCACTCAGCCACCGTGCGGCACCAAAAATTGCATATTTAAATACATTTGATGTAGTTTTTGTCTAAAATAAGCATTTTCAAGCATAAAAATTGCGAAATTAAATATAGAGAAATATTGGGCATTCAGAAGACACATTCAAAGACAACTTGATCATATGTAGTAGGATTTAAGAATAATACAATTACTTAAAGTCACTAGTACATGTACAAAGTAAATTGACAAGACAGTAAGTAGGGCCCTATGGAATCTGTTTTATTTTTCCCCCAAATTGCGACACAAATTATGACACTCTTATTTATTTTTTTTACACTGAAGACTGAAAGTGTGTTCTGTGTGTTAAGAATGTCTGTTGCCGGTTAAGACAAGCTAGAAGCAAGAATAAACATGCCTCTCATCCTTATTTTACTCAGAACTTCTATGGTAGCAATGGGCATTGTAGCAAGCAGTAAAACACAACACACTGTAAACACACTCATACAGCAGAGTCGCACACGTACAACCTCACTAGCATGCTCTGCTAAACTAGGCTAACCCTAGCATTCACGCTCCATAAAAGAGGTTTGAACATTTTTTGCCAACTCTTGCCCGCCACCACAGGAGTTTAACGATGCCTTTTGACAATTTGTTAGTTTGTATCACGTTTTGTAGTTGCCGTTTTGATTAAAGGACAATATAGGCTCATTAGAACGATACGATTCAAAACGATTCAGTAACTTTACATTGATTCAGTAAATTTTTTGCCAAAAATTCAAGAAGTCTGACAGTGGATGGTGCAGATAAAGTTTACTAAATTCCCTTTTCTTTTTGGTAGAGAATCAGGTATACATTAATTACAGTATGTATGTAAACAAAAAGGTAAACAACAATTAGCATTAAATAAGTTATTTTGCACCACTGGATTTGAATGCAGATAGATATTAAAGTGAATTAATATAATACGTACTGTAACGTTTGCACAGGTGCTATTAAAGGTACGAGAAGGTGTTTGATCAACACGCTTATCATTGCAGGAAAAAAGGAACATAAGCCAGAACAACAGTGGCTCCCAAACGACAATCCCCAATTCAACCAGAACACAAACATGCACAAACTTAACGCTCACTATGTACTGTACCTTTTATCTTCTCCTGATGCTCCCATCCATGAGTTTCAAAGACGTCCAACACTCAGTATAAATCCCATACCAAATTGAAGAGGAAGAAGTAATCTAGCTAACAAGCGGGTATACCAATGAAAATACATCCCATATCCTATGAAAAATTGCATATTTTTAGGACGCCCACACGACTATTTCTAACAAAGCACGCATGCTCAGTCATTATCATTAAAAAAGCTAAAAAAACATACATCCATATAAAATCTGCAGTGCTGAAATCCACTACTTTATTTAATAGTATTGTTTAAATTGTTTACCTTTCAAACGATCATTAGATCGATATATGTTGCCTGGAATGGCAATTTGTCGAGCACAGATCAATGTAGTTGGATCGTAGAAATATAAATCCATACATCGATCTATTTAATAAATCTTTACACCCCTGTTATTTTCTTTTATTATGTCTATTATATAGTGTATTATGAGGGTAAATGTGAGTATAGGGATGTTATTTCATGTCAAGAGGGTTCTAGTAATGTTAAAAACCATATTTAGAAGGTCATAAACAGGTTTTTAATGCTGTTACTACAGAATTATTTACTTTATAAATAAGGAATCCTACCTTACAGAAGTTCACGTAGTGTGGAACCAATTCATCCCTCACCACATGGCGGTTCGAATTTTCAGCTTCACTCTATCTTGGTTTATCAGATAGATAGATAGACACATACTTAATCTTAACGTAATTAATCTCTGATAGAAATCCCCATTTCACGCAAACACTATCAAAACTATACTAAGAAAATCATGCTGTTTTGTTTCGTGACTGAATATGGCCTAATTTTAGTAAGAAATGAGCAAATTCTACTTATTTTGCCTAAATTAAACATTTTCAAGCATACAAATACCTAAATGAAGTAAAATACGAATATAAGGCATTCAGAAGATACAGTTAGACATGATAACCTGTAGTACTCTACACTGTAAAATCATAGAGTGTAGTAATATGTATTTTGTCTCTGTTTATTATGCTGACTGATTGATTTAGTAAGTAGTCATGACGTATGGGTACCAATGGGTGACAGTTCAACATCAATTTTTATCTCAGTGAACTGATTACTGATTTTCTGCATTAGTCAAATGGAAAACGGTCTGCTATTTAAGTGTTTTAATGGTCAACATTCATTGTGCTCTGGTATTTAATCATTGCCATAACATTTTCTATGCCAGCTGGGTTTGACAGACTTGCCCACTTCTACCTCACATTGTGAGGTAGTGTCATACCTCGTTTATGAGGTGGCCATAGCTGTTACACCGGCCTGGATTGTGGCTAGATCGTCTTAACTAACCCTTGTTAAATAGACATTACTTTCAACCAAAAGAGTTAAACACAAACTTCTGTGTTCCAATACATACTGTAGTATTGGATGCTAGAAATGACCAGCTACTAACTAAAATGTTTTTGTTTTCCATTTTCTTAACTCACAGTGGGGCCTTTTTTTTAGATTGAATAATCTGTTAACCGGAAAACATCACTTTTTGGGAAATTTAGCAATAAAAACAACATTTATAATTAAAAACCTAACATTATGTTTGTAAGGTACCATACATTAACATTAATCACATTGATTTGCGTTACGTTAAATGTACCATGTCTCTGACATTCTGCTCCATTCAGGGTGTCTGTACCATTGTACAGACACTGTACAATGACATGGTACGATGGTGTCTGTACCATCGTACTGACACAAGTATCGTGCTGCAATGCATACACGTCACAGTGTTCAACCTGCTGTATAGCCTAAAATTATGCTGCAGTTTCAACATTTCCTGTCTTTTTAAAAATGTTGTTGGCCTTCTCTTTGTTCGTGTTGTTTCTCGGTCTCTTCGATCTTTTCCCACATTCAACTGAACATCTGCTTTCTTCTTCCTCATTTGCGTGGATGACGTAGGCGGGTTGTTGACGTAAGCGGTTCCTTGAGACAGAAAAAAAACCCACATAACCAGTGTTGAGCAAAATTCTCTAAAAACTCCATTTATTTACATTTGCTAGTCACTTTTCAGAAAAAGTAATAAATTACTAATGGTTTAACTCTTTCTTAAATGTAGTTGGTTACCATTGAAAGTAATCATTGTTTTACTTCTTTTGAAAAATTGCTTGTGTTTTGTGTTGATGTTGAGTTTTGATGTCCATGAGTACGCATTGCTTGTGATTGGTGGCTAATGAAGAGGTATTATGTGGGTGTGGAGAGAATGTAGAGAATGTTGAAATTGAGCACTTCTGTTGATATGTAGGGTCTGAATGAAGTTAGAAAAACAGTGTCAGACCGTGACTTGACACTGTGAGTAATGGTAACAGTGTTGACAAATTTGAAATAGTAATTACCAAATTAACCGTTACCGCAAAACCATAATGGATTTAAAAACAGTGTTATTTTTAATGCTGTTATTCTCAGCACTGCATATAACACAGTTTGGGGCGAGCTGTGCACATCACAAGAGTGATCAGTTTGTGCTGCTTCCAAAGCTGGGAAACATCTAAATATCCCAGTTCTCTTCCTTTCTTATTCTCTTGCCAGATTACCAATGCCACTGTTCATAATAAACCCATAACAACATTACTACTCGCATGACTCCTCCAATGCTAACCATGTGACATGTTTGCTGATTATGTTCTAACTCTTCAAGCTTGTGGGCGTGTGCATTAAAATGTGTGTTAAGATTGTGTCACTGAATACTTTTTATAAAGGAGGTATCTTTCTTTCTGTGATGGTTCTGACTGATGAGTAAGATATGACCTCACATACAATACATTATTGAGTCTCAATTTTAAAGAAGTTTCTGTTTTGGTTTGTTTGTTTGTTTGTTTTTTGGGAGGGTTACTGCGGTGACCCCCTGTGGCTTGAGACAACCTTGGGCCGTCCCTGAGTGTTGCCTCCTGTTGAGTGCTTTCAGTGCATGCAGGAATACATAGCCAATGGTGGTTATATGTTTTGCAAGCATTTAGATACTAATAGGCATAATAATTATCACAAGAACCAACTGAAACACTGCATGAGCAAGCACTCGGCGACGGAGGCAAGGAAAAACTGCCTCTGATGTAGAAACCTTGGACATAACCCAGGCTCTATGGGGTGGCTATCTATCTCAACCAATTTAGTTGATATAAAAATAGAATAGAGGCATACATGGTAGATCAAGCCAGGCGTTTTAGTCTTAGACCAAGGATACATCAGTGTATCAAGGGACAGTTCTAACTATATGCTTTAGCAAAGAGGTGGGTTTGACTTGTGAGTTGATTTTTAAATAAAGAGACGGTGTCTGCCCCTGGATTGGGTCGAGAAGATGGTTCCATAACAGAAGAGCCTGGTAACTAAAGGGTATAACTCCCATTCTACTTTAAAAAATTCTATGAGTCACAAGTAACTGTAAATTCTGTGAGTGCAGTGTGCTACCTGGTTGATTGGATTTTAGGAGCTCTTTAATATATAAAGGTGCCTGACCGTGTAGTGCTTAAAGAAGAAGGATAATTTTATACTCATTTCTAAATTGGTTACCAGTGCAGTCAGGCTACTGGCGAGATATGATCTCTTCTTCTGGTTCTTGTTAAGACCCCTGCGGCAGAATTTGGGACTGGCTGAAGGGTTTTTAAAGATTTGTTAGGGCAGCCTATTAACAAAGTGTTAGAATAATCCAATCTGGAGGTCACAATAGCATGAACAAGTTTTTCTGCATCTGGCAGTGGCAGGAATTTTTTTTATGTTTCATAAATGAAAAATTGCTGTTTTGATACTTGTCGTATTCGGGAACTAAAGGAAAGGTCTTGATGGAAAATGACACCAAGGTTTTTGACTGTAGTGAGTGCAAGACCATCAAGGGCAGTAATATAATTTGCAATCTTGTATCTGAGGTGCTAGGAACCAAGGACTATGATTTTGTTTTTGTCTGAGATTAATAGTAAAAAGTTTGTGGTCATCCAGCTCTTTATGACTTTCAGATACGCCTGGAGTTTGGTGATGCTGACTAGTTTGGTTGGGTTTCATTGATAAGTACAGTTGTGTGTCATCTGCAAATGAAAACCTTAGAAATATGGCATACAAAACCTTTTTTTTAACAATGTTAGAGCCACCAAGACATGGAATCACACATATAGACACCTTTACATTTGTATGTATTATGTTGAATATCGATATATGATATAAACTACTGGTCAAACAGCTTTCAATTATTAACCCATTTTGTGGATCCTGATTATTTTTCAGTTTTGGGTAAGCATACCTTTATTTATTTTTTTAACCTCTGGCACTTCACCACTTACCTTTGTACCATACCATTTCAAGCTATTCAGTAAACTTGAAAAACTTGAATTTCAATAGATAACTGGGAAAATTAGGATGTTCTTAAACATTTGACAGTGTATCCCGATATTCTTTCCACAAAGTGACTTTAGATAAAATTAATGTGCGTTTAATTAAAAAAAAAATACAGCAAAACAGAAATAAACAAATGAATAAAATAGTCAGTTCTCTTTCTGAAATAAATATAGAAAAAGTAAAATATAATCCTCAATCAGATGGAGCTCCGCTCAAGAGCCCTGAAACTTATAGCAGAGTGAGACCCCCTTATTAAGATACAAGAGAAAAGTGCAAATCCAGTCTATATGGATATGAACAATGTGTTTTTAATATTGTGCTGTAATTAAATATTAGTCTTTTAATAAAATTGATTAATCGCCAATACCTATCTTGGGGGGGAAAGATGACTGTCATGTCTCAACAAACGCAGGCAGGCAAACACGAGCTCCCTCCCCTTCCTTGCGCTTATCTAATCAATAGTCTGAAACCAGCCAGGATGCATTCACGGCCTTACAGAAAATGATTTTTCTTCCCACTTTGTTAAAAAAAATATTTGAGCACTGCGACAGGAGACACGGCAAGGAGGCCGAAGAGCCTCATGCGGCTCCAGAGCCACAGGAAGCCCACCCCTATCCTGGTCAGTCCTGGTCCAAATCAATGTGAAGCAAATAAACAGTCAGTGTATGCCAAACATACCAGAAAAGAGACGAAAATGCCAATCACTGTTTTCCAAAGTCGAAGCTGATGCGTGTGAATATCTGGTTTTGCCGAAAACACTAAGATATGATTTCATGAATGAGTAAGGAAGTTCCAATGTATTAACATTAGAGATATTGAAATTAGAGAATATTTAAAAATTACTAATTAATTTACAATTTAAAAAAAATTATAAATTGAATACTAAATAAGAAAATGTATATTAAGTGGAGAATTGATTAATCATCAATTAATTGATTCATTGTTGAAGCACTAATATGTAAGATCACATATTACTTATAATGAAATGTGCAGTTGTGCAATGTGTTTGATATACTATTCTGTCAGTGTCAGGTCCGAAGTTTGCAACCATTATCGAAAGGCCCACAACAAAAAAGAAAAAATAACTGGATTTTCTTCACTTCTTCAATAACCCCTTATTCTTCTGTTTTCAGAGAATGATGAGACAGGTGTGATGGATAGTTTGCTGGAAGCCCTACAATCAGGAGCTGCATTTAGAGATCGCAGGAAGAGAGCACCGAGAACCAGAGGTAAGCCTCCCTTTATTTTACACACACCTACATTGGACCAATTGTTTTGTGCATTGCTTAAAAAAAAATCAGTGAACAAAATCAATTTTTGGTTTTATTAGATACAGTCATTAGACATCAGAAATCAAACTAAAAGGTTTAAATTTGAAAGCGATATTTCAGCACTTTTGTGTTGTTGTTAAACACACTAGATGTATCTCTCTTTTTTTTTTTAGACCTTTTTCAGACCTTTGTGGTCAATTTTAGTGCTTGTTTGTGTTTGTCCGTGTATTCACTACCTCCTCTGCAGATAACCAGCCACAGACCATCAGCCCCAGCTCCTACCGCCAGGTTCTCAGGCCTGTTAATTATGGTAAAGCTTAAAATTTAGCTAAGGCATCACGCATGATCAACACTGTCTACTTGTTCTTATAAATCATCAATTTCCTCCTGTCATCCGCCATTAATCCTTCACGTCTGCCTTGCTTATGTCCACTTGCTTACTCATTTTGGTGACCCTTTGTTAAAGTTGGAGGGCAATCATGAGGCAGTGTTGTGCTTGTAGTGAGCAAAAAGCCGATTCTTTTAAATCAGTGTGTCGGCTCTTTCCGTGCCATGGTTTGCCAAAGTCTCTTAATGTTTCAATAACTACAGGATTTAAATTTTGTGCATTTAAACCTTGTGCATTGATGTTACATGGTTGATAGCAATTTTTACTATCCTGTTGTTTTTTGGACAAAGTAACGCCTAATTCCCATCCCATTTTAGCCCTTACCCCGTAGGGTTTTGTGCTTTTACGGGAATCAAGTGGTGTCCCAATTCTCCTTACATCAAGGGGTAAGCGCTATGGGGTTTACAACCATAGCAACCAGGTGGGACAAGAAGACTTGAAACAAAGGGGTATGAGGAGTTTACTCACATACCACATGCCAGCTGAAAGAGTGGAGACTGAAAGAAGCATATGAATGTAAGTAATCAAGCATGCTTTTCACAGTAAGGTCCTGTTTTAGTAGATAATCGGTCATTTGCCACTCCACATAAATATTGAACATTGTAGTGAAGTCTGTTTGCTGAGAATTAGATAGATACTTTAGTAATCTCCAAGAGAAATTTAGGATTAGGAATTATAGCCACCCTAGTCCAACAATTGTCATGGCGAGATATGTTTATTGTATCCAGTATATACTGTAGTCTGGGTGGTCAGGAAGTGAGCTAAATAAAAGACGTTAACAACATGGCCATATGTGGACAGCACACCACATTATGTGTTTTGAGTACGCTATTACTATACTACTATTATTGTATTTACATTGACTTAGTAGTTGTACCTCATCAATCACGCATATTTGTTATTCGTGCAGGAGTCAACAGAAATCAGCCCTCTGCTACACCATGCAGCACTCTAGGACCATTCAAAAGCTGCTATGCGAGTATGGAGAGTCAAATGCAACAAAATGTCGCTCTAGGCTTTTTTACAAAAGAATCTGAGACAACATTGATGACAGGAGGAGACTGAGGCCAAAACAGGGAGATTTGTAAACCTTCAAATTATGCTTGATAAAGTGTATACTGTATAGTACATTAGAAATATTTTCTATTTTTTTTCTAAATGTTGTTACAGTACTGGTTGTAATCTGTTATTTATTAGAGTTGTTTTGTAATAAATGTCACAGCTTGTAAAAATGTGTCCCTGTTTTAAGGTTTGTGATGTGTAGAGAAATGCATGCAGCTAACTTAATGGGAGGAAACATTCATTATGAACATGTAATTGTTTCATCTGCCTATGTCACAGCCAGCAAGTGAAGAGTGAGGATGTAATGGGAATCAAGTGGTGTCCCATTTTTAGTGCCTTCTTCCCCTTGGCTCTCGGTTTTAAGGGGAAGGGGTAAAACAAAGGGGAAGGGCTAAGTGATGGAATTGGGATTTAACCTAAGAAGCTAAACATTTACCACTTCCAAGTGGAATGGGACAAGGTTTTTTTCAGTCTATCATTTCAGAAAGGCTAAGAATCACAATGTAGTAAGGGATGACTGTTCATACTAGCCAACATAATCTTACTTTTAACTGTTATCCCATGCAGTTGGCAGGTTTGACCTTAATGTTGTGGGATATGAATATGGACACCTGTTATCTATATATTACTGGAGAAAAATAACCAAAGCGAAACATACTATGTTTGCATTATGCTCACCAAAATGGCAACAAAAAAAAAAGTTGCATTATTTAGTTTGTGTTTTATTTCTGTTTTGGGGCTATTTTACGGCTATGGCTGTTAAGTTGACCATCAAAAAGTGTAGCATAGCAAACATCCAATTATAAACATCTCAAAGCTTCTTTGCTGTTATTACTGAACCACTTATGCTGTAACCCTTTTTATCTTTCATTGCTTACAATTTGAATCCCCAGCCTGCTGTGGTACAACACACATGAATAAAATAATTCACACTCAGTCCACCCACATCTTTGATGGCAATGATAAAGGGCCCTGCTCTGTTGTTCTGCTTTGACTTATCTGAAATTAGATTGAAAAGTGATGTAGGGCAGGGAGATACACAGAGTGGGAGGAAAGAGACAGATCGGGGTGGCTGCAACATAAGTAATAAAGAGAAATGGTGAGAGGACGAAAGACTGATCTAGTTGGTAAGCCTGTAACAAAGGTAGACAGAGTGAAAACTGAATATCAGCACTCACTCTGGTTAGGTCTGTGTATTAGTATGAGAAAAATTGCTCTTGACAAACCTTATAAACGAAGGGATGAATAAATACAATACTGAAAGTGTGTTTAGTGTTTATTATGTCTAGTATGATATGTGTTCATTGTGAATTATGAAGGTAAGAAGGCTCTGGAAGGGTGCAGGCTGTTGACCGATAAACCTGAAGACTTCCACCTGTCACTGCAGGCATAGTATTCACTGCCAACCATCCAGAGCAAACACAGCTAATTACTTCCGTCTACCCTGCCCAAACACCAGCTCAGCCCTCTCAGTGCTCATTCATCTTAATTTTCCCCACTGTACCATCTGCCTTCTAAATAACACTCCTCCGCATTTCCCTACCATCCCATATCCCTGCTGTCTTCTTGACCTGACAGTCGCCCTCCCCAAACATAATTGCCTGTTATTGGTATGAAATCTCAACACTCCTTTTCTCTCAGCCCACTGCTCATCATTCTCTTTCCACCTACCTCCTAAAATGTACAGTATGTCTTAAATTTCCACGTATGTTTCTGGAGTGAGTCAAAGCCAGAGTGTGCTCTGTTTGCTTGAAAGGTGATTGGTTTATTTTGTGACATAAGTACTTAAACCACTCATTGAACCTTCATGGAACATATATCACATATCACCTTTTTGAATAAAGTGGAACGCGACAATATTTGTATGATTCAGATTTCAATGAAAAATGTAGCCCAAATTTTACCTCGGTTTTTGGACACTGCCTCGGTTATTCTACAAGGTTGTTTGTTGTCTAACAAACTCTTCCATCTATCCATCCATCCATCCATTTTCTTCCGCTTATCCGAGGTTGTTTTGCGGGGGCAGCAGCCTAAGCAGGGAAGCCCAGACTCCCCATTTTGCTGGCCACTTCGTCCAGGTCCTCTCGATGTATCCCAAGGCGTTTCCAGGCCAGCTGAGAGACATAGCCTCTCCAACCTGTCCTGGGTCTTGCCCGAGGCCTCCTACCTATTGGATGTGCCCTGAACACCTCCCCAGGGAGGCGTTCGGGTGGCATCCTAACCAGATGTCCGAGCCACCTCATCTGACTCGTCTCAATGCGGAAGAGCAGCCAATCTACTCCGAGTCTCTAGAACGTAAATAAACAGGTAAATTGAGAGCTTTGCCTTTCAGCTCAGCTCCCTCTTCACCACAACCGACCAATGCAGAGTCTGCATCACTGCAGAGGCTGCACCATCTGTCCATGGCGTCTGTCCATCTCGCGTTTCAATTGTTTCCTCACTTGTGAACAAATCCCAGAGGTACTTAAACTCCTCCACTTGGGGCAGGATCTTATCCCCGACCCGAACATGGCAGTCCACCCTTTTCCGGCCGAGGACCATGGACTCGGACTTGGAGGTGCTGATTCTCATCCCAGCCGGTTCACACTCACCTCCAAACCGATCCAGCAGGAGTTGAAGGTCATGGCTTGATGAAGACAGCAGACTTGTATTTTACCCAATTGCGCTTTGAATCTTGTGGTATTAATATATTACAATATATTATTTTAATAATGGATCTCAGGGTTGTGACTTCACTCCAATGAGGCAGCAAAGGCAATAGCGACAGAAACATCCAATACTGTTAGGCCAGTCCCGATAACAAATTTTACTGAACGGTAAATGTCCTACAAATTATTGCAGATAAATAATATTATTGTCAACATTTTTTGTGAACATTTTTTCATTATTGTAATGATAAAATATAGCATTATAATGCAAAGAAAAGCATATCAAAAGTAAAAGTAGTTAACATTGTAATTTTAATGTAAATAACAGAATAATAAAAAAAACAAAAAATACAAAAAACAATGAAAATAAAATACTCTATTTTAGCAAGAATTACAATTAATTAAAAATCACAATCATAACCAAAAATATATATATATAAAATAGTCTTAAGGAAAAAAAAAAAAACAAATTCAATAAAAAACCCACACAATAATAAAAACAATAAATACAATGGCGTATCAAGTCTCTGTAAACAAAACCGCACTTCAATAAATAATGAACACTGGGTATTATTCCTTAACAGAAACGCTTAACATACTGTATAGCAAACAACGCTGTCTGTAAGTGTGCACTGTTTTTTGCTGTTTTGTGTATATTTACTTTGCTGACCAAACACCTCAGTCGCAAGTGTTGACTGGTGGCTCTGCTTCAAGTTGAGCAGCAAGTTTTCTTTTTTCCAAGTTGGGAGAACTGGACAGGATGGCTGTGTCTGAGGCGGTCATGCAAGTTGGTCGTATCCCCCCTCTGCGTCATATCGATTCAACCGCTCAACTTGTCCATACTGTTAAAAACCGAATATCTCTACACTAGGGCATTGGCATTCGTCTTAGAAACCACTGCTTTTGTGCTTTCATTCATATTTGTGTTTGCTTGCTCAAGACACTGGCTTACAACACTCTGTGTGTCTGCTCAATAGGAGTCCTACATCCACCAATTGAGGAAAAAAAAGACTGAATGATTGACATGACGGTTCTCTCACTCTGTTCATTCCGCTGTAGAACTAATGCACACAGACAGATGCAGATTGAACGTTCTTGTCAACCAGCTTATTTGGTAAAGAGAGAGGGTGAAATCGACAATTTATCGAGGTCGACAAAATTATCGACTTATTCGACTTACTTATTATTAGTATACATCTAAAGTTTATCTAAAGAGCTAAGCCGGAAGGCAAAGCTCTCTGTTTACCGATCGAGCTACGTTCCCACCCTCACCTATGGTCATGAGTTATGGGTCATGACCGAAAGAATGAGATCGCGGATACAAGCGGCGGAAATGAGTTTCCTCCGTAGGGTGGCTGGACTCACCCTAAGAGATAGGGTGAGGAGCTCGGCCATCCGGGAGGAGCTCAGAGTAGAGCCGGTGCTCCTTCACATCGAGAGGAGCCAGTTGAGGTGGCTCGGGCATCTAGTCCGGATGCCTCCCGGGCGCCTCCATGGTGAGGTGTTTTGGGCATGCCCAGTCAGGAGAAGGCCCCCGGGAAGACCTAGGACACGCTGGAGGGACTATGTCTCACAGCTGGCCTGGGAACGCCTTGGTGTCCTCCCGGTGGAGCTGGAAGAGGTCGCTGGGGACGGGAAGGCCTGGACTTCCCTACTGAAGCTGCTGCCCCCACGACCCGGACCCGGATAAGCGGAGGAAAATGGATGGATGGATGGACATCTAAAGTTTAGTATGAACCATACTGTATTTTTCTTTCTTTTCTTCTTTTTTTTTGTAAGCTGTTTGAAAGGAAACGTAACCTGCATTGCGCCATTATGTGAAAGGAAATATTAGATGAACTGGTCCACCTACAGACACATATCAGTTGTAGATGTACTGTGCTCTCCTTTTTAGTGGATTTGGATTTAGCTGAAGCTGTTTTAAAATACTGAATGTTGTTGTCGTGATGAGCGTAAACGGCAATGACCTCCACCCTTTGTTGAACACAAATTAAGCAAGTCATCATCTGCCTAATCTCTTCTTTATATCAATTTTATTTGTTCTTCAGCACACATTCACTTGTACGCATAAAACTACACAGGCATTCCTGCAGACTCACACAGGATGAAGATAAGAAGGCTTTGTGGTGGCTAGCCTGGGTTAGGATAAAGCTTTGGGGTCTCTGGGCCCCCTCTGCACTCTAAATTGGATTGGGCTCTTCAGAATGATAGATCGATGGTGGTTAGCCACATGGGTGTAGGAGACTTATTGAATCTATAAAGCAGCCGTAGCTTTTTAACTTTGTCCATCTGAAAACATCTCTCAAGGCAATGTCTGATTATCTGTTTTTACAAGCCATCATTTTAAGCTGCTGTGTGCAGCTACATATGGATAAGAATCAGTAGTAGTCAATTGTATTTATTTTCTTCTCAGTGTGTATTGTCAAGAGAATAAGAGCCAGAAATAGATGTGTATGTAATGGTGATGAGGTAAAATGCCGAGGCCACAGATATACCTTTTGCCTTATGGAACATTGGCCGAAAGTATGTTTTTTTCTACTGTCAGTATGTGACACTGACAGTTTGTTACGGTCCCTGTAGCTTCTGTGCTGAAGGAAACGTAACCTAAAAGGACGGACATGATGGATGATTAAGAGGGATTTTATTTTTTAATGGAAATAAATATAAATAACAGAAAGTCAACAGGTCCAATTAGCCTAGGTCCATTAAATAAGGGAGATGGGCGCCTGAACGGGTTAGCCGGTGGATGGGCCGGTGTGGTGAGGCAAAGATGGAGTGGCAAGGACGTTGTGGTTGGAGCTGTGGAAGAGCAAGAGACCTGGACCTGCAAACAATAAAGGTCACGTTTTCAAACAGTAGTTTGGGACTCTGGTGCATGGCATGCAACACCCCCACCGCCAAAAGGTGAACGTCGGGAAACGGTGGCTTGCCCTCTGTTAGTAAGTGCACGACAAGGCATCCGTAGGGCAGCTTCCACTTAGTACTCAGAAGTGAGCCCATCCTATGAAACGACAAGGTCGAATAAAGAGGCGAGTGTTGAACCACACTTATGCTCAGTGATTAAGAGTTCACGGGACATGTATGCAACACCCAAGGTTACTAACTGCCTCAGCAGGTCCCAAACGGCAGTACCCTTATAGTTTTAGCCTTGGGGGCCAAAAGTCTTTTGTGCACGTATGGTGTGGCCAACGATGGGGGACAGTGTGTGTACTCCATTTCAAGGTCTACTACTGTATAAAGCTATCCTCCAAACCATCACATGGTGTATCCTTGTTAGCTTCAGCCATCGCACGCATAATAGCTCACACTGGATGCACTTTTGTTGATTTCCTTTGCAATTGACTTGTCTTCTTGGAGACAAGCGGCACAGTAGTCAGCTCCAAGTATACTAATATTTTACCCCAAGCCAAATCATTTTGTTTCTTTAAGCCTCTTTAAGGTCCTCACCATCTGCTCAAATAAAAAAAAATATTTGTCAATGTCTCTCTCCGAAAAAATCAGTCTTTGACATGCTACTTGGCCGTTTTATGCCATGGCGAGCAGATTGACGTCTAATGGCTTTATCCATTTCTAATGGACACAACTCATACGCATTTCTACCTGTAGCTGTAGTTTTTGCAGCTCAGGGTCTGCATCCACAATAGGAGCAGATACTGGAAGGAGAATATTTTTTTCACCTTGTGCAGTGTGCACCAGATGTTTAATAGTCTGTTTCTCATCTTGTTTAGACACTTACATTTTTAATTAAGGAGCCATCGAGAACAGATTAGCTTTAGTGCATTTACCAAATATTTTAAGGCTCAGATCAGCCAAAAAGTTACATTCCACGAGGTCTCTGCACATAGTCTCAGCACAAAAACAAAAAGAGTCCAGTGCAACAAAGGCTGCGTTGGTCCTTAGGTACCTAGCGATTTTAGTAAAGAGAAAAACACAGCAAAAGTTAAGGGAAATACCGAGAAATGAAGTTTTCTAAAATAATTGCACAACCATTTAAGCATACCAGAGTGCCCCACTATTTATGCCTGCCTAGTGAACCTGACTTATTCCTGGTCTTCACGTGGTTCAGCAGTGGTTGTTATGCATCTCAAACTAGCAGGTTTAGGGGACAATCAGCGAGAGACGACCCACAAGCTCCCGCGGACGTGCTCCCTAGAAGACAGCAAGTAGTGACGACCAAACCATGTCCCAGCAACACTACTAAAACAACAAATAGGTGAAGTCCAAAGGGATAACACCTTTTTAGCCTAACAAGGGGTAGCAGTTGCAAAAATACTTAATGTAAGTAGTGCACAAAACGTAATTCACCTGTACGTCCGGTTTGTATGCCAAAAAAGTTTCCACAGCCGAGAAAAGTTTCCAAAATGTCTGCCAAGCTGCGTGCAAGTGTAATCGCATCAAACACATCACAGTCATGCTCGGGATTCCCAAGTGACGTACGATCAGTGAACCTCACCTTGTGCACGTCACTGCCTGTCCAAAAGTAGATCAACTGTTAAATAATATAAAAACATTTTTGGGGTCCCAAATATCACTTTTAAGAACGATATTGATTTGAATGCAATTGACAGTAAAGATTAGCAGGGGAAAAATCAACCAGAGGTGCGGCGTTTTAACAGGTAAGATGATTACTTGCTGCAAACATTTTCAATTTCTAGACAAGGGAAGGCAAAAAGGTTCCCAATAATCCCCCAATTAGGTTAATGTCCCCGTGCTGGGTAGGGTAAGTGGGACACGTAACATAAAAGGACAGACGTGATGGACAATTAGGAGGGATTTTATTTTATAAACAAAATTAAGGTTTGGCGCCTGGCAATAAATATCATACTATCATTCATATATATATATATATATATATGTGTGTGTGTGTGTGTGTGTGCGTGCGTGCGTGCGTGCGTGCGTGCGTGCGTGCGTGCGTGTGTGTGAGACGAGTGAATGCATGCCATGTTTTTCAAGCAAAAGCAATTCACGTCTGAAACACTTACGGTTGACACTGGCAACCGGGTGTCAATAAGCACAGCTATGACAGTGACATATTCACAACAATAACATTCAATAATATTGTGTTGTGAAGAGTATGGATGGTTTTATTGGCAGCGATAGCGACAATATATAGCACATTAGCCGCCAGGTACAGCTGGCTTATTTGGAGCATATTAGCAGAATAAATGTGAATTGACTTACTGCTATTTTGGCACTCTTTTCCATTGTCAAATGTCTGATTTTTGACTTTTTATTTCCATCTGTGGGGCAGCATGGAAACATTTGTCCCACAGAGTTTACCGATCATTTGATAGAATTTCACAGAGAACCAAAGCAAAATAACTGGACGATTAAAAAAAAAAAAAACACCTGCAAATATTTCAATATTCACACACACATCCCAACATACATGCTGGCTACATGCAAAAATGGGGAAAATTGCAAGAGACGCGTGGTCCGCACTGATTTTCAAAACCACAGACAGCACACAACACTCTGGATCTCCTAACATTTGTGGACACACGCAAGAATGTGAATGTCATGAATCACTTGCTCCATAAGTACACACTTGCAACTCCTCTGACACTCTACTTCATTGCAGCCAACAAATTTGCCCAAAATTATGGAGCCCGTGCATGTGGTAACATCTACATTAGGTTGTAGGGACTGCTTAAAATAAGAAATATGCCTTTAAGTGTGACTTTTCACGGCTGGAATAACGAGATGAATGTGTTTTGGTGTCATGAGCACTTTAGATGTATACTAAAGGGGCCTACATCTTAGCAAGAAATGACTGATTAAATTGACACTTACTTTTATTTGTGTACTATGAATAAAATGTAGGCAAAGACTGTCAAAGTGTGATTGCACTGAACCCAGGACGGTCTCTCTGAAATGTTAGCCCTTTGGATTGGTTAAACTTGATTGTCATAATATATTATCTACACATCACATAGTGTACAGCACATGCACTTCTTACTGGTATTGAGGAGATTCGCCTGGTGACTTCCATCCGGACGTAAACCGGTGTCACACTTGACTGAGTGTCGGCTGGGGTTTGTCGTGAACGCCTACCACCGCTGTAACACTGAGGATAGGCAGCATTGGAAATGGATGGATGACTAAGTAATTAAAAAAAAAATGACAGGCTGAAATTAGATACTGTTTTCATTTGAAAAATAAAAATAAATAAATACCAATAATTAATTGGATAACTGATTTATCATCAATTAATAGTTGCAGTTTTAATGATACACATCTATTTACTGCATCTGAAAAAATTCAAAAATATTTGAAATGTCAAATCCATAGGACATCCTTGAAGTCAATCAAATACAATACAAGACAAATACAATTAAGTCAAGGCCAATTGAATTGTGCGTTGCAATTCTGCCACCATCAACTATGAAGAATCAACCTTTTTTTTGCAGAAAAATTAGCATGTCTGCTTCTTTCTGGACTTACAGTGTCTTCAGCTGTGGAAAACACCCTCTCAGACAGGGTGTAAGATGCCTACACACATATCCAAAAGAGTTATTGCATGCTGTGTGTGCAAAAATTTCTGCATATTGGTAGTTTTTCATCCCTTCAATGACATATTCACATTTGAAGTACTGTATTACTTTAGACACCCACTCACCTATGAATGTAAAACGAATAAACTAATTTATATTCTGTTCAATGTTGCACTGCTATCCATCATAACATTTTAGTCAAGTCTATAGCCCATCAGGCTGCACAAATAACCACGTTTAGCTGTATTATTAGGAAGGTAGGCTGTAATAAATTGGTTGTGGATTGTGAAGCAGAAGATGGTGTAAAGCTAAAGACTCTAACTCCTGTTCAGAATCATCTTTATTGTCCATGTATGCTTACACAAACAAGGAATTTGACTCCAAAACCGGTAGAGAAGGTTTAAGAACAGGAACAGGAAAACCAAAAAGGAACAAGACAAAAATTTTAAGGGCAGTATTTAATAGTGTTACCTTCCATTTAGTGTTCAAATGGGTTTTATGGCTACAAGTGTGTTTTCATTTGGTGGAAACAGGCCAAAATTGTTCTTTTGGTGCTAAAGGTTGCCGACCCTTGCCCTAGACAATTGGCGTACCCCTGGGTGTACCCCACTTTAGAAACCGAGGCTGTATTGCAATTCAGTCAGCTTCAAAATCCTTCCTAGTTTTTCATTTGTATACTTTCTCGACCTCCATCTGTGAATACAAACACTCTACGTTTCCAGTAAAAGAACCAAAGCCAGTATCATTCATTTGGTAATGAAGACACAGGTGGTCACTTTGTCCCCTCCATGTCTTAAAGCATCATTTACTTCCTTTTTTTCCCCTGAGGTGTGTACAGTACATATATTTAGAATATAATCACACATTGCATCCTGGCAAATAATGAGTTGGAACATAAATTAATTTTCACCACAACTTTGTGTTAATAAAATTTTACAGCATTCTTATCTTCTGGTTACACGCATTTGTCTTCCCCTAATTATGAATACCAACAGTCATTTAAATTGAGCTGAGTGATAGAATGGCAAGTTTAGGACAAAGCAGATCACAAGAGCTACATCAAGAAATCACTAGTTGGGTGAGCGAAGAAGGCTGAAAACTCCAGGACGACCTCCGTGGCCTACAGGCAAAGCAGTACAATCCCACGTCCTCCTCCTGCAGCCAGGTGGCTAAATACTCCTAATGCCCAAGTAGCTACAGGTGCGCCTCGTGACGCCGCCCTTCCAGGAAGTCACCGAATCTAAAGAGGGGACAAGAAAAAAAAGAAAAAGGGTAACCAAAGCAACAAAAGCAGAACCTAACAGAAATCTCTGTTGTACAAAATAGTTTTTCATTTAGGTGTAAATTCCTTGAACCCTCCATACTCTATAAAGCCACACTTGACATTTCTTTCTCCCCTAGCCTGTGGAGACTATAAACTGCTTTCCATTTCAGTTGAACCCATTAAGGTCTTTACTTTTCTACTGCATCTGCTGGCCTGTCATTTGGAAATGCCCTTTAGAATGTTAACCATCCCTGTTAAGAATCACAATATAGCCGAAGAAATAAAGAGGAAAGTGACTGCTTAATATCAGGTTGTTTTTATTAATGTCTGCCTATTTAGGCAAATTTTGCCTTTATGTGCAATTTACTATACAGGTTGTATAAGTATTTGATCCCCTGCCGATTTTGTAACATTACTTCCTGACAGGGATGTCAATAGTCCAGAATTGTTAATGGTGGGTTTGTTGTAACCGAGGGTAAAAAACAAAAATCCAGAAAAATAAGGTTGCAAATTAATTTGTATTTCATCCCCAATGCAAAATGTAGCTTAGTACTTGGTGGAGAAACCCTAGTTGGAATGCCCGCCAGTTAGACGTATCTTGTTTTTGGTCACCAGGCTTGTTAGAGAAACAGCCACAAAGCAGAATGTTTCCACTTCCAACTTTGAGAGTAGAGATTGTGTTTTGGCCCCCGTTTTGGTCTTATTTGACCACACATATTCTCCAAGCTAAGTCTCAATCATTTGGGTGGACCTTTTCATGTTTGTTTGTTATGTTTTTTGTTTTTTTTAATCAGAGGCACCTTGCCGGCATTAAACTTTGCACCTTACACAATACTTTTTGTGAAAGTAAAAGTAATTTCCGTTTTATGTCGACAATTGCTAACGTTGACATCAGTCAGCCCATACAACAGATACGGTATTTGTTTTGAGGATGATTTGTAGACCTGGAGAAAGCTTATAACAGGGTGCCCAGAGAGGAACTGTGGTATTGTATAAGAAAGTCTGGAGTGGCAGAGAAGTATGTTAGAGCGGTGCAGGATATGAACAAGGACTGTAAGACGGTAATGAGGTGTGCGGCAGGTGTGACGGAGGAGTTCCGAGTGAAGGTGGGACTCCATCAGGGATCAGCTCTGAGCCCCTTTTTGTTTGCTATGGTGATGGACAGGCTGACGGACGAGGTTAGACAGAAATCTCCATGGACTACGATGTTTGCAGATGACATCGTGATATGTAGTGAGAGCAGGGAACAGGTGGAGGAGAAGCCTGAGGGATGGAGGTTTGCCCTGGAAAGAAGAGGAATGAAGGTTAGCCGCAGCAAGACGGAGTACATGTGTGTAAATGAGAGGGACCCAAGTGGAAGAGTGAGGTTACAGGGAGAAGAGAAAAAGAAGGTGGAGGATTTTAAGTACTTAGGGTCAACAGTCCAGAGCAATGGAGAGTGTGGAAAAGAGGTGAAAAAGTGTGCAGGCAGGCTGGAATGGGTGGAGAAGAGTGTCGGGTGTGATAGAAGAGTTTCAGTTAAAATGAAAGGAAAAGAGTACAAAACTGTGGTGAGACCAGCGGTGTTGTTTGGTTTAGAGACAGTGCCCCTGAGGAAAAGACAGTAGGCAGGAGCTGGAGGTAGCAGAGATGAAGATGCTCAGGTTCTCTTTGGTTGTGACCAGGATGGACAGGATCAGGAATGAGCAAATCAGAGGGACAGCATATGTTAGAGGTTTTGGAGATAAAGTCAAAGAGGCCAGATTGAGATGGTTCGGACATGTCCAGAGGAGAGATAGTGAATATATTGGTAGAAGGATGCTGAGTTTTGACTTGCCAGGCAGGAGGCCTAGAGGAAGACCAAAGAGGAGGTTTATGGATGTAGTGAAAGAGGACATGAAGGTAGTTGGTGCAAGAGAAGAGGATACAGAAGACAGAGTTAGATGCAGGCAATTGATTCGCTGTGGCGACTCCTGAAGGGATAAGCCGAAAGAAAAAGAAGGAGAAGAAGACATCAGTCAGCCAATTGTGTGAGAAAGTGTTTAAGAAGGAATTGAACAACAATTATTGTGCATAAGTTTTACATATATGTAATGTGAAACTCCAATTTGTTTGATCAATCTTTTTTGACAAATCGTGTTGATAGTGAATTAAATGTGTGACTGACAGAATCATTCATTCATATTAATAGTCATAAAAAAACATTTATAGAGTTCTAAGTGGTATAAAACCACATGCATATTTAGAATAAATTGGAAAAGAACCTGATTATTTTTTTGTTGAAAGGGAGGTAATGAGTTTTTCTAGTTTCAAAGATAATTGTAATTGAACTTTTAAAATGTATTTCACTGACTACTGTTTGTCCATACAGACAAAGATAGGTAAGAGTATAGTTAGATTGCGCATGCCATGCAAAAACACCTTAAGCCAATCTGCCTGTTCAGACAAGTATGCTGGGCTGGAAGTATTCCGTCCCAATGCCATATTTTTATTCTATTCTCTGCATGTATCTTCCTCTTGTTACATCCTATTTGTTACATCTTGATACTTTCCAGTTCAAATTCCAAAATATGTGTCCAATTCTTGTTTAAGATTTCAAATAGATTAAAATCAGACCACAGACCATAATAAAATCAGACCATGACAAGAATTGTCAAGTGAACCTATAAAGAGGCACAAAAAAACACTACGATACTACAAATAGTAGCTTGCAGAAATTGTAGTACTAAAGATGTTATGACATAGTATGTGACACGTTAATCTCACGGAGAATGTGGAACGTGAATGTTAACTAGAGATGGGATGGAATGGGTGAAAAATGATCTGATTTGTAGTTGCAAGCCGGTCTTATATGCAAATTGCCCACGGTGCCTTCTTATTTCACCACCTGAGTCTGAGTTGTCCACGCTGCCTTCACATGTATGAATAATGGCATCTCTGAGTTTGAGTTGTCCACAGCAGACTCAGTTCAAATGATCACAGCTACTCGATAGATGTGCAGCTAAGTTAGGGGAGGAAATATTAGTCAGTGCCAGACTAGACTTTTTTTTTTCATCCCTGTATTATGGACGGGGAGATAAAGTAGAAAGTACCGCCCTAGTGCGACTGACGGAACTGGAGCCACATTTACAGTTTCTCTAGATCCGGTTCCCTTCAAAAAACCATAAATTACATCCGTAACGTCAGCTTGCTAAGTGAAAGAGTTATGTTATCAATAATGCTTTTACACAAATGGCTAAGTATAGCAACATTTATTATTATTATTATTATTATTATTTTACATTTAGCATACGTACTGTACAAGAGTAGACATTTGTCAGCACACATCAACCATGGTCAAATGTTATGCTGAGAGGACCTTCTTATATTTGAAGCAAACTTTAAAATCCATGAATTACTTTTGAATAATTATAATAAAGGACAATAAATAATAACTATATAATTATAATTGATGAAAAAGATAATACAGTAGTTTACAGAAACAAAAATAATAATATAATAATATTAATAATAATAATTGAGTACAAGCAATGTACTTCCTTGTAGTACTGCTTCCTTGTACAGTAGTGTTCAAAATATTTTTATTCTTATTCATATTTTAATTTTAATGATTTAAGGAAGAAGGTTTTAGTATGATCTCTCTAAGCGGCATTTTAAAAATGTAGTTTCATAGTTTTTTCTTCATACTTCTACACCAAGTTAGATATATCAAAGCCCAATAAAGAGTATGAAGTCATTTTTGGTACAGAACAAATATTGCTGTATTCAGTATTGAGGTATTTCTTGCCACTTTATGTTATCATTATTGTGAGATTTCCAGCTCATATTGTCATCTATTATGACCCCCAGAAAAGTACAAATTTCCGTTCCCCCTGTCAATGTCCACATCACCTATTATATATATGTTTAAATATATATTTGTATATATAGATAGCCATACAAAGACATTGTGAATCAATGAAGTGACGCTGTATGTAAGTGTAAAACAGTACATTTAAAATGTTTTACAAGGAAAGTAATTGTGTCCACCCTGTAACACAGAAAACTGTTCTTGATGGTAAGATGCTTTTTTCCAACTAATTATTGTAATCACTGGCCTTCAAGCTTGTCACTATACTGTGTCATATTTAAAAACAGCTTGAGGTAGGAAATGACAAAATGTAGCACCTTTTAGATTTTGAATGGATAATTATCTGTCTGGTGTAGCAGAGACAAAATGATGAGCACCAAAATAGATCAATTGTAATGAAATGTCTGTGATCTGCTTTCCTGGCAGTGAAATGGAATCAAATAATGAAACACTTAACGTTAAACCACTGCTCTTTTTATGTGCAAATTCTGCTTCACACATTGACAGTTCACTTCAACTCAATAGTTGTTTTGTTTTTTTGTTTTTTTAAATCATACTTGTCATCTTTTTATTACATGAAAGTCATTACATCCTTGCTAGGTCCCAGTTGCCGTGACTGTGAAGGATTCATACTTTGATAAAAGAGGGTAAAGGAGTTGCATCCACTTTAATAGGCTTAAGTGAACAACTTTGAAGATCCAAACTGAATAAATAAATAACAAAAAAAAAAAAGAAAACAACCACAATCACAGCATCACAGTGAAGAGGTATGTGACAGAAACACAGGACATTTTCGCAAGCAACAGTATTTAAGTGCTAGAGTAGAAAGATCTAGTGGGAAATACAGTAAATTAAAGCAAATCAATATAATAAATATTGCACTGTTCTGTTAATCGAGTGGCCTGTGGTGACGGTTGGGTTATGGACAATGAGCACGGTTGCATTTTATTGATGCATTTTGAATTGAATTCCTGGAAGCTGAAAATATCCCACCTCACTCTTGATGATATTGGTGGATAAGGAGGAAGTCTTGTGGGAGAGAGCGTAAGGACAAGACAAGTCTGTGAGCTGACACCAGTCCTGTGTTTGGATTGACTATTCCCATTGGCGTAAATGTTGGCAATATACTTTAAAAGGATGCCAAACTCGGTGTGACTCAAAGAACGCTACATTACATTCGCCGCTGCAAGTACGAGAAGTTTGAAACGGAACAACAACAAGGAACTCTCCCAATGCAAACATGTGTGAGAGTATACGGTATTATGTCTTATTTTCTATTACCATGTCAACTGTTGGACAATGGATAATATTTGTGTAGAGGTGACTAAATGGGTGTTGTCACATGTCAAGAGGTCACTAATAGTGTTAAAACCCCATATTTAGAAAGTCATACTGTAAATACTGTAGGTTTCCTATGCTCTGACTGCAAAAATATTCCCTTTATAAATAAGGACTCCTACTTCACACATGAGTCTGGAACCAATTATCCGCAAGGAAGAGAGATGAATGTATTACATTTTAAATTATATTGAGAATCCTACCAAACTGTGAAACAGATACTCAGGTTTTCTGTTTTTTCAGTAGTTTAGGTTTTTAAACTACTATTTTGCTGCCGTTGCTAAATGCATTGCTCATGTGGGGTTTCCGTTGGCTCTCTGTGAACTTTATGTGTAAAGTGCCATGAGAGGACTGCTGTTGTGATTTGTCGTTATACAAATACATTTGAATTGAATATCGTACGGCTCAAAACTCATACATACTCATACACAATACAGTATTGTAGTAATGGATAGTGTTCATCCATTGAGAACAATGTTATAATATTTTCTTGGAGATAGAAGTATCTATCTACAGTCTATGTTCTGGCTCTTGACGAGCAGAGAACTGAGTAAGATACTTTTAAGTTGTGTTGTTTTTTTGTCACCCATCAGTATGCGTAAAATATATGCTTTTTACATAATGCATATGTATGCATGACTCTAATTGACAGTGTGTGGGCTTTGTGACACACTCTCATGAGAGTTTATTAAAACAGCAGGACGAGTGCAGCTCTTGATAATCCCACACTATAGCATTAAAGAGCAATGTCTCATTTCTTCAAAGAAACTCAGACTCACAGATCTGTAATCATATCTTGACAGTCACACATGCAGTACAGTGCAAGTACAGTTTATTAATCCCCCACGTTACCAGGCCAGCTCATAGTTTAAATAAGGATTTAATATAGTTTTGCTGTTTAAATGTTCTTATTATAAAATTATGCACATGCCATGATGCTAATCATGTAACATGAAAATGAGTAAAATTAGATGAACTATACATTGTATCTACGATTCTGCTTACATAGGCAGTCAACAGAAAGGAGTACTGTACCTGGGGGATAGCAGAACCACTGAAATGTTCCTAAATGAGTTTTCACGAGGGCTGTGTTTTGCTAAGCATAATAACTGTAGGATGGGAAATACAGCCAGACAGTTATTTGCTTTTCTAGACCACACACCAGGTGACTATAGGAGTCACGGCCTTCACTGTATAAAACTTGTATACATTTTATATATTACAAAAATAAATAATATTATCAATATTATATAAATAACAAAACAGCAATGAAAGTGCAAATGGAGACAATGTGTAGGCCTAATTTTAAGGGTCGGGTATGTGAGGATATAAAAAAGAATTGTTATTAGCAGAACATCGTCTCTAAGTGTTTGTCTTCAACACAACAACCCACTCCATTTCAATGCGACACTGGCATTCATTGGATCTTTGCTTCTCAATTTGTTATGCATCTGTCTCTCCTCCTAGATCTTTGTACCACTACATGGGAGGTTGTAAATAAATACGTCCCAGTCAAGCACAATCCTAAAAATCTAGTAAGCCTGCATTCAATATACTGTGCAGCATTTCATGATTTACCTGTGGTTCCCTGTCTTTTTTCACTTTAAAACTCAGCTGAAAACATTACGAGAAATTACACTTCTTAAAAAAATACATACAAAACTGTCAAAACCAAACATTTTGTCATGATGTGTATGCGTGCATGCACAGTTTCATACATTTAGCTTTTGCTACTGAGTTGAACTGGTAAAACTAAATATTCCCTCTACATTTTGTAAAGTGATGCCTACCTAGAAATGCAACTTTATTTTATTTTGCTGCCACACTAGTATGTATATCTTATCCAAAATGGTGCCACTCTCAACAGACGGAAAGAGAGCACAATCTCCACACGTCATGGGTCCACGCTGAGAAAAGAGCCCTAAATATACTGCATACCCTTCACCAAAACCAGGAAATCATAGAAACACCATTTGTGTTTGTTCCTGGTAATCAGACAGTGGTGTTGGCCAGTTCGTTCTTGATAGCCTGGCTGCCGGTCTTCATTAAACAGTTGGCTCAGAAATGGCTGCTTTGTGTACACATTATGTGTGAGTTGGTAGAAGAAAAAAGACAAATTAAATATTGCTTCATGTCTCACGGTATGCTCAAATTTAGGTTTTAAACTGCCCGTTACAATTTCAGGCAGGAAATTCCTCAAAGGAGAGCAATGGAAGATTTGACTTTGGTTTGGTTATTGAGTATGGACTGAAAGTTACTAAACCATTTAGGAGTGTGACGATGTATCAGTATACCAAACTATCACATCATTTCACCTTATGATGAATTATCAATACGCTCTCGCCACGTATCATTTAAAAAAATAATTATTAAAATATAGCTGCTATAAACTTAGTTCACGTTTCCTCAACGGTGAATCGAGTCATCATTTTACTTGTCAGACCCGCTGAAAAATGGGCTGAAGTCACTGAGGAAGAAATGACAAACGGTGCCATGGCAGACACGGGTGATGAAAGCAAAAAGATGCGCTGCAATAGTTGAAATCAAAACTGTAGACTCACTTTGTTTTTCATATTGTGGCTGGGATAATGCTGGTTATGGACTTTTTCTAGTTTGTAAGAAAGGTCTCGTTACAAAATATGACAAAAGGCGGCATGACAGACACACAGAGACAAATGTAAATTTTTGTATTCTAATAGAAAATGCTGTATTTGTGTGTCTTGTTTATGGTATGTTGCAATAAAACAGTGCCATTGTGTTTGCACAATTGCTGTTTGTACTCTGGTTCAATTGTGCTGCAAAATGTAAACTATGAAATTGATATTTGTTTTGTTTTGTTTCACTTTATTGCCGTATCGAGATCGTTTTTGTGAATCATGTCTTGTGTATTGTATTGTAAGGTACCCAAAGATTCTTAGCCCTAAAACCATTCAACTCAAAGAAGGGGGGGTGTAGCTCCTC
Source organism: Oostethus manadensis (assembly GCA_024372805.1). Lineage (NCBI taxonomy): Eukaryota > Metazoa > Chordata > Actinopteri > Syngnathiformes > Syngnathidae > Oostethus > Oostethus manadensis. The sequence goes on from QODF01000006.1 coordinate 1,661,424, forward strand.
TGGCTTTGAGTATGAAAAAGCGGTGTTCACAGATATGAAACCATCCGATTGCAATGATATTTATATTTCTTGTTGAAAGATTCACAGTTACAAAGTCAAAGTCACACTACTTTTCTCTCCTCCAAAAGGTAGCGTAGGGGAGTTATACCGTATTTTTGCTGCAGACAGAAGACATTAGGGTTTGGCATGAAGAGATCCAGATTGAAGTTGCCACAGATATAATCTAAAGTATAGATCTTCTTTTCCATATAAATGTTGTGATGTCAAACCCAAGTGTTTTCAGTTTACAGCGTAAGTAAAGGCATTGGCCTCACTGGCCTAATACTTTTGGAGGGAAAGCATATGGCAAACCTAAAAAAATCAATTTCACAACAAACAATTGCCTCGTGACTGTGATACTTCCACATTGCTTTTTTACCTCTTTTGACTTGTCTTAATGTTGACCAATGTGTGTTCAGAAACATATGCTTGGGAACTATTGTTTTTCTCACCACCATTGATGCATGTCATGTTTCCCATGAAGGCAGCAATATTGCATTTGTGACACTAAACCACCCACTCACTTCTCTCTCAGACACACGTTCTGTATTGCAATCTTTTTCCCATGTTGACAGAGATGATGGTTGCAGCACTCGCCAAGCAGCATTTTGGCCCACCCCTTATAATGTCTTAATCTGATTCTGTCTATGGCAACTCATCTCAAAGCAAATGTTCTACATTTCAAATATGTTTCGACCTTACATAACACTCTGACCAGGGTTTAAAAAAATGAGGAATACACTGTGGGTTTGCCTTTTATTTTAATTAAAGAAACATATACAGTGGACACTCTATTAGTGTCATTAATCCGTGCCAGAAGGTCCCACTAAACCAAAACATACTCTAACCAAATTAACATTTTCTATGAGAAATAATGCCAATCCAATTAATCTGTTCCAGACACAGAAACATTTTAACACAAAACACTTTTTTACAGTTCTATAGTTCATAGTTATAGCTTTACATGCAGACAACTAAAAGGGATAAATTACAACTTTTAACGTCAACTTTACCTTACTTGATTCAAGACCTTTGTTGAGAAAGACAGTGATGAGGCAGGGAAGATTAGGAGAGGAGATATATACCTTTGTGTTTTGCTGAGTTTTTTCTTAAGTTCACTAGTGTTTTTTAACTTTTGTTATCAAAGTGCTGGCATTTGCATCTTGCTTTGGCTCTTTTGTGAGTTTTTCTGCAGCATGATCAATAACAACAGCAGACTTGCACCATAACTATGGTGGTTAGCAAAGAATTACAGAGTCAACCAGTCATGACGTCAAAGGGGTGACGGAGCTGGGGGACAATTGCTGTGTCTCATTTTGGGCTCTGCATACTTCAGAGGACCCGACCTATGCGGTCGACGAAGGCCCGGGTCCCTTTGTGAACCCTTCTACCGCGTCTAGAGCAATGTGAAACGGGACGGTCTGTCCTTCGGAAAACACTTCCTGGTTGTGTCGTGTTCGCACCTTTTCGCTTTTTGCCATACGCTGTCAGGTCCGCAGAGAAAAAAAGTTAGGGATCTAACAAAGTATAAAATAATAGTGGCAAAGTTGTTGTTATATTTATGTTGGGAATATGTGTTGCTTGAAACTTAGAAGATTGATCTCCAGATCAGAGACAAACCTTGTATTTTTAACCATAATAATACATTATAAAAAGATACTTTATGACTTCTACCTAGTTAGGACATTTGTACAGCACTTGGTTTGGTTTGGTTTAATTTGTTTTGAACATGCATACATTGTAGAAAGAATTATTCATGTTACATTCCTCAGTTCTACATGTCCGAAAAGGAGTAGGAAGAAGCAGAGCTTATTCAATCCTACCCCCTTCTCACATGATTTGCTAATACATACTCATACATACTGTGTATATACATGCATACACACATATATTCATATGTATACATACATACGTACACACACACACATATATATATATATATATTCCATACAGACAGATACATGCATATATCATATTTTTCTTTTAAAAAAACTTTTTTTTTCCTCCTCCCTTCTTCCCTCTTCCCCTGTTGATTTGTGGATCATCATCTTGCTGTCTTGGTGTTGTACTGTGAGTGTCATTAAATGTAAGTACATGAGTTCCTGATTGTAATATTTTGTTGAACGTGCTCTTTCAATGTTGATATCAATGTTGGTATTATTGAATGTAATCCCTATTACTCTTTTGTGCGTTGTATCCTCTTTTATCCTTGTTGTCATGATTATATGATGTTTAGTATGTATCCAGATCGTTGGTATCTTTGGCAACCAGCACTCCTGCCATGGACCTCCATGTAGCCCGACGTAAATTTTTCCGTTGGTGCTCCAAGTGCTTTGTATCTTTCCCTGCTTCCTCAAGTCTCGTGCTTTCTTGGCAATGTCAGCATTGCGTTTTGTCAGATGCTCATTTAAGTAGACGTTTGGGCCTTTCAAGTTCTTCCTCTGTTTCAGCAGTGCAGTTTTGAATTCCCTGTTGATAAACTTGATGACGACAGGCGTGGTGTTGTTTCTGCCATACAATAAGATGCAAGTATCAATGGTGTTGATATCGATATCCACCTCCTTTGATTATGGGAAGCTGACAATCTGTTGCTTTGCTGAAGGAACATTCATTCCATCTGGTTCTCCTCTGTTATGAGCTTCCCTATCTTTTGACCTGGGTGTAATTCTGAGCCCTGTGAGGATCACATCATTCATTCGTGAATTCTGATCCATCTCCTTCATTATAGTTTTCATTTGCTCAGTGATGATATCCTTTGCTCCTTTCTCTTCCTCCAGAGGGGTGCGCCAGGCGCTATTATCCTTCAATAGTGTCCTGATATCATCCTGTAGAGCATTGATGTCGTTGCATAATGCATTATTTACTTCCTTGGGGTTTTTAACCTCCTTGAGGGCAGCACGCAAGGCAGCATTGTCTTCCAATAATGTCTTGATATCATTCTGCAAAGCCTTGATATCAGTGCGTAGTGCTTTATTATCTGCCATAGGGTTTTTAATCTCTTCAAGAGCAGCACACAACACAACATTTTTGTCTTGCAACTTCTTGATTTCTTCTTTTAGAGCTTTAGTTTCTTTGCTCAGTGTTCTGTTTCCTTCATAAGGTTTATGACATCACCATGGACCCCTAGGATCTTTTCGATGAGACTGTCATTCTGTGACTGTACATGTTGAATCTGTGACTGCAAATGCTTAAAGTCTGGTTGTGCTGCAGTACACTCCTGTATCTCCTGCCTCTGGATCTCCTTCTCTATCTGTCTTAACTTCTTAAAGTCTTGTATCCAGGATCCCCATACATTTTCCTCTTCTTCTTGTTTTCCTGATGTACTCAACTCATGGCTGTAGTCGTCCTCCCCCTCCACATTTGGCAACAAGACTGGCGCTTGGGATTTTGAGTCCATGTATACAGTGCCAGTATTCTTTACAATTGTAACAGAGGCTCGCTTTCTTTTATGTTTTCTTTTGTTTGGCATTGTTGCTAGGCAACTGCTTTGAACTTCAGTGATTAGCCGGTTAGCTTGGCTTCCTAGCAGCTTTCAGGACATGTAACTCGTTGATTTCAAGGAATGTATACCTCTCGCCAATACAAGTTAAGGTTGAGGGAATCAGCAACCAGTTGCGATCTTGTGTTCATGAAATGTATTCAGAAAAGCACCAAAATAGTTGTAGTTTATTGTATCCTCAGCAGAGCCCTTGCCTTGTACATCCTCTCCCGTCAACAAAGGAGGGGGAAAAAAATGTTTTTTTTTATTGCCTTTACATATAGATTTTAGGATAAGCGGTATAGAAAATGAATCAATGAATGAATGTTGTTTAGACATGCACAAGCTATGTGGATAATTTGATTTATTAATTTAATTAATTATTTTATTATTCCTTCCTACTGAGACTGCTGCCCCCGAGACCCGGACCGGATAAGCGGAATAAAAGGGAATGGAATGTATTATTCAATTATATTTCAAATCAGGGGTGGGCAATTATTTTGACTCGCGGGCCGCATTGACTTAACAAAATTGGCTGGGGGGCCAGACTACATATTTGATACATGTACACAATTTATTCTTATAATTCTAACAGTCCACCTGGAATTTTTTTGTCTTATTTTATTTATAAAAGCATCATGTGTACCTTTTTTCAGGAGCACTTTAAACATTAGACCAAATCAAATAACGAAAAAGAAGCAAAGTCATGTTGCCTGCTTGTGAGTTAAAAGTTAATATAACACTTTTTAAACATCTGGCGGGCAGCATTCAAATGCCTGGCAGGCCGAATGTGGCCGCCGGGCTGTAGTTTGCCCACCCCTGTTTAAATGGATGGTTTTTGATCATCTTTATTGGGCACGTCAGACCATTTAAAAAGTATTTTTATTTAATAGTTATATATTAGTTTGTGCAAGACTTTAATTGTACTCAGTTTGTGAATGATTTGTTTTTCTTCTTAGTTTGTGTTTATATAAAAGCCTGAAAAGCATATCGACGGTCAATCAGCTTCGCAAGCTTACTTGATGGATGATGTGCTGCACATCAAGCCTCAAACACGCTGGTTTTACTCAAAATGATGTCCCATGAAGGCACAAGTGATCATGGTCCATACAGCAACACCACACACTCTCACTAAACTAATGCATTTCTATTGTTGTAACCTGTAAATACTAAAAACTTGGAGCTAATAGCAGAGAAGGACACATTCGTCGGCCGCATTTTAAGGACACTTGGAGCTTCTTCGAATTGGGACAGCCTTTGCGCACTGCGATGACGTCACGCACCCTGCAAATGCGCACTTGAAGGATGCAGACCCTGAAATGAGACACAGCTAATGACTTCCGCTTAAGGGGTTCCGTTTTGTGATTTAAAAAAAAAAAAAAAAAAAACATTAGATTCACGTGTATTAATTCAAGTGTATTAATAACACGACTAGTGGTGCACCATACTGTAAGCTAACCAGGAAATCTTTGACGTAAACAAAAAATAAAATATATAGCGGGTGTACGCTAAACAAGGTTCGTCTTTATGTATATACCAATATTCATAAAATAATACTATATTTGATTAGTTGATATAATCATTATTGTCTTGTAGCTCATGTCTCCGATAACTCTCGCCCCCTATAAGATGAATCTTTTATAGACTAGGTGCATTTGAACAAAAATGGATTGAACATCGGTTTCTAAATCGCAGCGTTTCAGCAATCCCATATACAAGGTAGATATGCCCTCTTGGAGCTGTGATCCGCATAGAAGATGACATCAGGGTCTATTTAAATGCCAAGTACCATTTCCTTGTAAAACATTTGGTTATTAAAAAAAAGCAATGTTTTGGAAAGATAACAGACTGACAAATATAGCACTAATTATCTGTTCTGAATCAAACCAGCAAGTCAACTTTGTTTATGTAGCGCCAACTCACAACAGAATTTATCTTTAGGCTCTTTACATAATGAGCAGATCGTGCTTCTCATACATTCAAGAAAACCAACTGAACCCCAAATCAGCAAGCACTTGTCAAAAGAGGCAAAGAAAAATGTCTTCTAGAAAAGGAAAACCCTGACTCTGAGGTGGCTGCCTGTTTGAACCAATTGGGTTGAGTCCCTGTCATTCAGTAATAGATAGTAATAGATGACATTTTTGTGAAGGATTGTCTCAAACCTAACAGTGCAATAAGAAGCCGGGAGAAAAGGAAAGTGTTAAGTGTCATATTGGTTCAAACGTTATTGAGTTGTCTGGACTCAAGTGTTGCCAGGAATTAAATTAAGTTTACCTGATCTACAACAAGGGGCCGGGAGATTTGACTAAGACTCTCTGCAGAGATTAAACTGTTTTTTATTTTTAATCAAATGCTTTATTTTTTTCCCTCTTTTATTGCATATTTTTAAAATGTGCCAAGGACTAAATTCCACAAGATTGTTTATCACCTCTTGCAACTGTGTCAGTGTGATAATTTTCCTAAATGATTGAAATACATAATTCATTGAATCGCATGAATGTTCAAAGGGTTGCACAAATGGTTGCGTTAACATATTTGAATGATCTTTCTGGCATAATACAAAATTATTAGGGATGTCCGGTATCGGGCTCTAATTTTGTTGGTTGCGCAACTTGAGCAGGCTATGCAGTGGTGATTTTGTCTGGCATAACACAGTGTGCAGCCAATTTGGTAATTTGGTAGACCGAGGCTTGCCGCAATGGGTATGGTGGCGCAGCAGGGGAAGGTGCTGACTGATTCAGCCTGGTGTAGTGACAACTTTGTGCCAAAATGCTTCACCCAAGGTGCGCTGAAAGCTCGCCAGCTCCAACCTGGTCTGCTCTCGGCGTAAGGCGAATCGCAGCCGGTCTAGTGGTAATTTGTCTGACTGGGGCACACATCACCACACAGGCCGGTTTACACAATGTCAGGCACATTTGAATGTATTCCACAATCACAACAACCACTGTGTAAAGTAACTATCTGTATCAGCACAGAAAGATGATTGATCTATATTGACTGTCCCGTCTGCTTCTGTCGCGCCATTTCCACCACCTCGTCCGGTGCTCTGATAAGGTTTTTTTGCCCTTCTTCTGACATCAATGAACCATTTTTTACACTGGGCAATGGCTCTCAATACTTGTAATCTCCTCACAGACCACTTTTGCATCATCAGGCCGTGGAGGTCTGCTCGCGTAACCATATGTAACAAAAGTGGCAATTCGCCAGTGGAGCATTTAAAGGTGAGAAGCTCTTTTGATTGGTGAAGATTTGACCCGGCTGTGTTAAACCCAGTCACACCTTCTCTCCTCCTTCTTTGCCACTTGCGCCATTAGGAGGGACAGAAGTGTACTCACGTCAGGCTGCGCGTGGCACGAAATTAGAGCCCATTGACTTTTTTGCCGATATTGACTAACTCTCATTTTCCGATTCTGTTGTCTACCGATTTTGAGTAACATCACATATCTCCTGTCATGGAATTAAAACACATCTTTGTCGTATTTTTTTTTTTTTTTTTGGGTTGATTCTTTAGTGTCAATTAAGTGTTTTGTTTTTGTTTTTTTGTCAGTGCCGTCTGACTCTGTTGCTTGCACTGGCAGTGTAGCACCACACTGTATTTGTTTCCACACCACACAATTGCATGTACACAGTAGTTCCAGGGCAACACTAACACATTTGACACCATCAGATTTTAATAAAAATGCATATGCACATAGATATTAAAGTGCATTTGTATCCTACATACAGTATATCCTGCATGAATTCTTGTCCTGAAGCTCCGATCAATGTGTTTGAAAGGCTTAAAGTTGGACCATAGTCATTGTCATGACTGAATATGGTTCAACACTCAGTATAAATCCGGTACAAAATTGAAGAGGAAGAAGTGATCTAGCTAACGAACATGTATACGAATGAAAATACACCAGATATTCTACACAGATTGTAACATTCCTACTTGGAAATAATTCCAAACCAGACAGAAACTTAGTTAAGTATAGAGCGAGCAAACTTGTTACTAGCTATCCACGGTTGTTTACAAGCATCATGAAACGGTTTGATGAGGTCATCATTTGCGCGCCGGAAAATACAAGAGCCCATTGGCTTATATACAGCATTTTTTTTTAAATCGGTTTTCATTATAAGGAAAGAGCATGATACTGATATTGACCGATATAAAATTTTTATGCCAATATCGGACATCCCTAAAAATGATTTCTCCTATCAGGGATCTGGATGGGAATGAAAATACCATTGAGAAACTATGTGTAAATTGATTATAAACTGAACTGCTTCCAAACAAAAACAATTGAAAAAAGAGAAAAGAACACGAACGCAATATTGATAAATATGAGATGACAGGAAGAAAGAGGAACGAGGGAGAGAAATGTAACAAGGCCAATCATGCCCCAGTGGTTCTTCTAATCAGGCAAACAAGGTCACTGTCCTTCAGAGCCAAACTGGCAGACTGAGAATGCATCTCAGGCATTCTGTCTCTCCCCTTTCACTGCATTTTTCTCTTTGCTATTTGACTCTCTCATTTAATCCTACATACCAAACAGACATCACAAGCAGAAGTGCACACTCCAGCAATCGTTGTCTGTTACTAAGGGGAGAGCACTACTTACTTATCAGTCCAATAGCTAGAATACAATATACTGTATACATTGGTGTCAAAGGGTTTGCCCCTTTCTGATTTTTTTTGTTTTTTTAGGATGTTTGTCAGATGTTTCACATCATCAACAAATGTAAATATTCGTCAATGACAACACAACTAAACACAAACGTTTTTTAATGAAACATTTTATTATTAAGCAAAATAAACATTCAAACCTACATGGTCCTGTGTGAAAAAAGTAAACCTAATAAGTGGTATTAAGCTTTTACGCCAACTTGCAATGAGTCCCTTGCGCTGCGGAGGATTTTTGGCCCACTCATCCTTACAAAATTGTTGTAATTCAGCCACACTGAAGTGTTTTCCAGCATTAACCACCTTTTTAAGGTCATGCCATAGCATCTCAATAGGATTCACGTTAGGACTTTGACTAGGCCAAAGTCTTCATTTTGTTTTGTTTTTTCAGCCGTTGAAAGGTGGACTTGCTGGTGTGTATTGGATCATTGTCCTGCTGTAGAACCCAAGTTCCTTTCAGCTTGAGGTCACGGACAGATGGCCAGACATATTCCTTCAGGAAATCATTCAGAATTCATGGTTCCCTTTATCACAACCCTGAAGTAGCAAAACAGCTTCAGACATCACAATGCCGCCACCACCACATTTTATTGTTTGTATAATGATGACTGTTGTTTTTTTTCTGAATGCAGATGTCATGGAACACACACCTTCCAAAAAGTTTAACTTTTGTCTTGTCAGACCACAGAGTATTTCCCCAAAAGTCTTGGAGATCGCCAAGATGTTTTTTGGCAAAATTGAAACAAGCCTTGATGTTCTTTTTGTTCAGCAATGGTTTTGGTATTGGAAATCTGCCATGCAGGCCATTTTTGCCCAATGTCTTTTTTATGGTGGAGTCACAAACACTGACGTTAACTGCAGCAAGTGAGGCCTGCAGTTCTTTCAGTGTTGTTGTGGGGCCTTTTGTGACCACTTGGTTCAGTCGTTACTGCGCTCTTGGGGTAACTTTGGTTGAGACGAGGCTTAATGTTATTTTTGTTCCAGTGTTTTTGTCTTGGAACTCTGCCATTCAGGCCACTTTTGCCGAGTGTCTTTCTTAAAGTAGAGTCATGAACACTGAACTTAACTGAGGCAAGTGAGACGTGTAGTCCTTTGATGATTGTTGTGGATTGTTTGTTAAGTTGTCACTGCGCCCTTGGGGTAATTTTGGTTGCTGGCCACTACTGGAAAGGTTCACCACTGTTCCATGGTTTTGCCATTTGTGGATGATGGCTCTCATTGTGTTTTGTTGGAGTCCCAAAGCTTTTTCAGACTAATAGATCTCAATTCTTCTCAGTTACTGTAAATAATGTTTTAACAATCACTTTTTCACACAGGGTCGTGTAGGTCTCTTTTTTTTCTCCTTTTAATGATAAAAAGTTTTAAAAATGTAATTTTGCTTTCAAAATTGTCACTGACTATTATTTAAAGTTGTTTGATGATGTGAAACATTTTAGTGTGATAAGCATGCAAAAAATAAGAAGTCAGGGAAGGGCGCAAACAATAAGTACACTTAAGTATAGGTTTTCGTTCTTAAAAACAGAGCTTTTAGGCCGAAGTGGAGAATTTCAAAAAACAGTTTCAGGGTTTGTGTGTGGATGGGTACAACTGAAAAGTTTGGTACAAATTTGCCATCTCCTGTTGTTAAACCTTCTTTGCGGTAACAACAAAACAAGTTCTTGACTTACAGGTCTTGGTTTCATTTCGTGCAGAAGTAAACACACCTGCGTACACGAGTGATAAAAAAAGAAAAGAAAAAAAGATTTTCTGAGCTAAGTGATTTTTTTTTTATTAAATAAAAATACCACTGTACATCTAATATCTCACTATATTGAACACAGGCCAAGTCAGCAATGGGTTTTTTTTTAGGCTTCTGGTTGGAAAAAAATGCGATGACTGCTGGTAAGGGTGTTTTTATGTGGACAGGATAGAGATTTTTGAATCACCAGAGAGGGATAAATGTGTGTTTATAAAAATGTATGTAGACATGGCCGTATTCCCAAAATCAGCTGCGATGTGGCTTACTATTTAACATTTTGTAGACACAGCAGTAAGCAGCACCAAACTATCTTTTCAGGCCGCTGGTTCTTTTGGCTCACCGTCTCCCAGCCTCCTGTTTGTGTGCTCACAGCTGTGATGTCAGTCCCCCTTCTGCTCAGTGTTGACACATACAGCATCATAAATTTTTGCTAATCACGTGCGGCTTTCACAGAAAGACGGACAAGAACAAAAAATGGTCACTTTCACTTCAAAGAGGCAGCTCTAAGAACGAATGGCCCACAACCACTATATAGCAATTGAATCCACGCATATTAACCCCCACATTAGTCAGTACATGTGGCTCCTCACGGTTTGTGCAATCCCAAAGCCACCTGTCTATCTATCTATCTACTGTATTTATCTATCTATCTAATCTGTTAGTGATGTTTTAATTTTATCTTAATCCTTGGATTTTAGGCAAACAGTCCAGGGTGTACCCCGGCTCCCGCCCAAAGTCAGCTGGGATAGGCTCCAGCGTACCTGCGACCCTAGTTAGGATAAGCGGTATAGAAGATGAATGAATGAACATACAGTAACATCTAAAAAAAAATGTCTTACCCATCTGAACTAGGTTTACAGATTACACAACATGTCATTGTCAGTATATGCAAAATAATTCTTGCAAACATAATACTTGGTGAGTGAATAAACAATTGTAAACTAAAATAATCATCTATGGTCTCCACATATGCATGTAATTTGCCTTTATACTATTTAACTCCACACAGGTTGAGCCTTCAGTTTTCCACTCTTGGGTGTGTGCTTCTTTGGAGATCACACACACACCTGTTTAGCATTTATTAACATATACATTCTCTACTATCACCAATGTCCTTGGTCTCTCGATATTTGTCTTGCTATCTTGAGGTCTTGTGCGTGATGAACTACACCGCTTGAGGTGATTGGGTTGATGTGTTCCCAAGAGCCATGATGTGTACAACGTCCTTTTTGTACACATCATTTGTCTACTGCATCGATTTAAAGGTCATTAAATGGAACAAATCTGTCTGGCAATCAGTTTTAAATGCATAGGCAATATGAATTTGGCTCATACACATTGCAATGAATGGATATGTCCATGTATGTGTGTTTCTTGTGTTTATATTGTATTATATGTTCTTCAGAGGATTGCACAGGCCAGTGATGCATGTATTTTTAATTGCTGGGCCTGTACAAGAGCTAGACAAGAAGCTAAGGAGGAGCCCCAAGACAGGAACAAAACTCAACCATGCCACTCTGGCACTTATTTTCCAACTTTCTAATCTTCTCACTTTTTGCTGATGTTGGTGGTCCTTTTTTATGTGGCATGCCCTTAGTTTCTAAGGAATCTTGGACTGCAGCATCTCTTTTGTTGAATTTTGATTCTGATATGTCTTGATTTGGTCATATTTAGGCATGTCAAATACTGGTAAATGGGCACAAATGCTTCTGCCTACAGGCTTCTGTATGTGTGTCACATTTATTCATCATAAACTGTATTATATCTGCAATCAAGTGTGCATAAAATAATCCCATTTTACATCAGTCAGTGGGTGACTTTTTCTTCTACATGATATAATATACATTATTCCAGCTAATTATTACCACCTGTCATAGAATGGTTTCACTCTTTTGGTATGTAAAGCATTAAGAACTGTCCATTGCAGTGACAAATGGACTGATTTCTATATGACAGAAAGCAAGCAGCCACTGAGCATGCATGTGTCACTACACAAACAAGCTAACTCCTCAAGACCCGAGTGTCTACCTGCAGCTAAAAGAGAAACGGCACTCTGAGGACAAATTTATAGATATTCTGGACAGACAAGACTGGTGATTAGAAAGAGGAGTGAGGGAGGCCACCACTTATCATCCCACATTATCTACCTAAGAGATTCAGTAATTTATCCTCTAACAAATAATGTTTGGTGCCTTCATGACCGTTGTTACAGCTGAATGGAATACTACCTGCCCCCATCCTCCACAACGACCCCCCAGCCCCCGCGCGACCATGCGCCACAAAATAAAAGATTGGAGCCTGTTTTAAACTTACCACGTCCGCGCAGCTCCAAATGACAAATGACGTCATTTTCGCTCGGTGCACCCCCACATTTTTCCAACTACGCGGACGGAGACGCGCAGAGACAAATGGCAGACGAGCAGGAGATTGTCGCAGCTGAAGTACAGAAATAGCGGCATTTATATGACTCGTCGTGTAGAGACCACCTGGACTTGTCCAACTCGCTGAGAAAGATCCGGGGAAAAAAAGGGATGACGTTAAGGGTGCATTGAACAACGTATTCCGAGCGCACGGATACACACGGAAACTTAATGAGAGTGTCGTTGGAAGACTCGCGCTAAGTCAGTAGAGATTTTCAATACACCCAAAGTGGCAAAAAAACCCATAAACAAGGCGCTTCGTTATTAAAGCCGCTGGGTTCCGTGGGAGTGGGGGGGGGAGTAGCAGTTTGTAGTCCGAAAAATACGGTAATAATGAAAAGTGTGCATGCTGGCCCCGCACCCCCCCTGTCATTCACACAATTTGTGGTTTAAACATTCCACATTGAGTAGCAGTGAGCCTTGATTGCATTGCTGGCCCTTTCCTTCGGAACCACTGTTGGCGACAAGCAGTCTTGGAAGGTGGAAATACTGGAAAAGTATGTTAAAAGGACACATCAGTGGCATAATGAGTACAACAAAAGATTGAATGACTTGAAAAATGTAGGGAAAAAAGTGACGCAACCATTCGGCCTTTTTTTGTGCGTATGCAATCTTAATAGATGACATCCAATGATGAAATGTCATAAGCAGGCAGCAGTGCAACACTTTCAACTAACTATTGCTCTGCATTCAAATTATTCTTCATTTCTCAATTTATTTTCTATTCACTTCAGCAGAATCGCGAATGATGTCTTCTATATGGTGGTTTGTTAGGAATCAAGGATGGCTGCGAGGTTGTGAGAATTACTAGAGCGTTACAGTACCGCCAATAAAAGAAAGCAAACTGTGAGTCCCTGAAAGCAGGAAGGAAAGAGGAAACAAATGAGACGGAAGAAGGAAGAAGTGCAAAGTTGTTTGACAGAGAGAGAGTGCAAACTCTGTGTTGATGGGGACAGGCTGGTTACCAGATGGGTTTTGTCAGAAAAAGGGGAGAACAGAGAGTGAAATGCTGAAGAGATAAGGCCCGATGTGGCTGTCTGTAATGCGATATGGCAGATGCGATTTTATTTTTAGGACACAAGGCCCCAGAACGATAGGTTTTATAGGGCTTTGAGTGGGTTGATCTTTTTAAATATTCAACTTCAATGAAATATAGAGCATGACTCGAGGCCGTTTGGAATTCATAAGTCTGTTTGGCGGGACTGGCCTTGCATGTTGAGATCTGTCAAACACAACCACTCATCTGGCAGTAAAAACAATGGCAAAAAGAAACACTTCAGAGCGAACATATAAAGACAAAGACTCAATGATGTCTATATGAGGCTAACATTTTTCACCACTTCTGATTTTAAAGGAGGGTATAATCTTATAATGTGCATTTTCATTTCAACTAGAGGAATGGATGCTTAAACATGGTTATGATCATTTGTCTAGTATGTTGTATGACACAGTACACATCATATACATCAGTACATCATATAGGCTAAGTGAGAGAAAAAAACTTTTTACCCCCATCTTGCTAATCCATCCATCCATTTTCTATGCCGTTTATCCTCATTAGGGTCATGGGGATGCTGGAGCCTATCCCAGCAGACTTTGGGCGAGAGGCGGGGTACACCCTGGACTGGTCGCCAGTCAATCGCAGGGCACATATAGACAAACAACCAGTCACACTCACATTCATACCTGTGGACAATTTAGAGTCGCCAATTAACCTAACATGCATGTTTTTGGAATGTGGGAGGAAACCGGAGTACCCGGAGAAAACCCACGCACGCACGCGGAGAACATGCAAACTCCACACAGAGATGCCCAACGGAGATTTGAACCCAGGTCTTCCAGATCTCCTGACTGTGTGGCCAATGTGCTAACCACTCAGCCACCGTGCGGCCCCATCTTGCTAATATACCTTCCTAAAAGTACATTTTTGCATCAATGCAGTTTGTTAATGCAGTTGAATTCATTTTTATGTTTGAGCAAGTAATATATCAGTATCATGACTAGTTTGCAGTCATCATGTTAAAATTCCAAAAATATTTCAGTCTCTCCATTTTTCAGATGAAGTCCATGTTTACATGCACTCTCTCTAAAAACGATGATGGGCCAAATTATGTGTGCCTCCAATACACTAGAGTGGTTCTACTGTAAATTATTTTCTGTCATACTCCCCCTACGGACCAGACATTTTGTCACGCCCCCATTTGACAACTGATAATATCTATTTATTTATCTGTACTGTACAAACTGAACTTGAAACTGAAACCAGTCAAATGAAATGTTTAGTATAATACATTTGGACATATTGACAGGATTACACTAACGTTGAAAGTACTTCCTGCTTCTCACGCACACCACTGACAATTCAAAAGTTGAACAAAATCTAATTAAGATGTATACATGCATTTTAAAAAGTTGGTTTGAACCAAAATCATGCAATGCAATAATTAGTTTTTTTTTGTGCATGTAAACATACTACACTGATAGAAAATATGGTTTGAATAAAAAGGTTTGGTTTATGTGAACATGTGCGTTGGTACTATCACTGCTGGGGTTATTTACCTGGTGTTAACCACACAGACGACAGGTAGCAACACCTGAAACCAATACATGTTTAATTCAAGTAAAAGACTAGCAAATACACTGACAATATTTTGTCATTGCAATAGCCCAAGTTTATTAGAAAGGGCGAATAGAAACTGTCTGCGGGAGAGATGGAGACGGAGATCGAAGCTCTTAGAAGTCATGCTGTCCCGTTGTGAGAAAACATTCTCAGTCTACTACCCTGCATGTATTGCAGATATGCAGGGTAAAGAGTAAAGCAGGAATAAAAGCCGTCATCTGTGGGATGTGTGTGTATGAAATGATTTGTAATATCACGGCTCAGGTGGTAGAGTGGTCATCTCCCAACCTGAAGGTTTCTGGTTCGAGCCTCAGTCCCCCCGTGACTATACTCAAGATACATAGACCCCTGTTGCTCCTGATGCTGCGACATCAGTAGATGAATGAGATGGGGGGACAGCGTCAAACTGCTTTGACTAACTTGAAGGTAGAAAAATATTTAATTCCATACAATAGTTCCAAACACAGATCACATTTTGTCATTGGGAAATTGTTGCAATTACCAGCACAGGCACAGTTTCTTTTTCTTTTGTACTATATAATTAAGATGTCCTTCACAAATGTGAGTGAGTCACTATTTCCTTGAGCTGTTACCGCTGTGGTTGTAAAGCATTTTGTGTTTTTTATTCCCTCAAAGCAACACTCTGTTTGTGAATGATAATCAGGGCAATAATTATCTGATGGAACTAAGCAATTTTTCTCCATCTGCTTCAGACGTTTGTTGTTTTTATTAATATTAACTTTGATTAAAGTATAAAGTCTGGCTAGAACAGCCACTGCTTATTAAATGCAGTAGCAACAGTAGATTGGTTAGTGGAGCCATTACACTTTTAAAACACATGAATGATATCTATTTATGTTACATTGTGTAGGGTAACAACATGAGCTCCCAAAAAAGGAAAATGTGTGAATCAGTCACTAATGATAAGTCTGCATTCTTGCACACACCCTGCCGATAATACACAATGCATTGCCATGAACATAACACTCAGTAGCCATCTTCCACTGAAAATGCTTCATTTTTTTTATGTAGCAGTAGAGTCGGGATGAGTTGTTTTCTTGAAAATGCTATATTTTTTTTATTACTATTATTTTTCAACAAAATTGTGTTAAGAACAGGCTATGGCAGCAGTACTTGTGGCGGGAAATCAGGCTCACTTTAGAGGCATTGTTTAATGCACCAAAGCGTACAAATGCAATGTCATGCTTCAGTGCAGCTCACTGTGGTTTGAGTTCACTGAGGGGCACAAGACTTGACGGACAGCCCTTTCATATTCTCTAGTGTTTCATTTTTTAGAGGAAACCATCCTCTTCCAGTTCTGGTCAACTTTAATGTGACAGGTATTGTATGTATGTCTGTATCACTAGCATATATACATGCACAACCATTGACTATGTGTCATTTTCTCATATGTTCTGGCACACAAGGGCTTGAAGCCAGTAAAACATACATTTGTTTAATGACTCTGATTAGCAAATAACCGTTTTGGCAACAACTAAGAAGCCAAAAAACAGTGGTGATTCAGTACGGTACAGTCGTTGCTAAAGATTTTGCACCTTCATGTGAAGTGTAAATCAATATAAAGAAAATAATTCACAGGATTGCTTGGCGTACGGTGAGGGTGGAGGGGTCACAACACCAATGAATGTTTGTGGGAATGGGGGTTTGCAACTCAAAAAGTTTGACAAACACTGCAGATAAAGGTTTTCTGGTACGGTTTAAGTTTTATGTCTTTAAGTTTAAAGTTTAAGTCCCATTATGGAAAAAACATTAAAACCCTAATAGATCGATAATGGAAATACAATGATTTCTTCCAATTTAATGGTTTTAATCCCATTCAAGTGGAAAACTCAAATGGTTGCTTCATGGTACAAAACACAATTTGCAAACTTGCTATTCTGTATGTGAACAGCTCCCTTTGCATCTATCTATAACAGCTGCCAACTTTCCTGGATTATGCAGAAGACTCGTGGAAATTGCCCTTGTCTCCCGGCATCTCCCTAAATAAGAAAAATGTCCTTGATTGTGATGTTTTGTGTAGATATAAAATACCGTATTGTCAGACATAAGAGGAGGACAAAGATGTGGATGATCAACAATCTCTTTATTGAACCAAACGCATTACTGTTGTCCACAGCCAGGCCAAAATCATATCTGCAAATGTAGCTGTTTTCTCAGCATGTAGCCGTCTTCTCTCACCCACACCCACACACACCGGCTCTATCGTTCTTTTCTTTGCCTTCCTGGCCTCCTCATCCAATCACCAGTCAGGACTCAGCCTGTACACATTAGCAACCTCACAGACAGTCAGAAATTATAGAACTTTAACACCACCTACAAACTAGTCATGGTTTTTGGTGTGTGTACTGTGTATGTACAGTACCGCGTCTGTAAATGCACATTTTACCCTGCTAACTTCAACTAGTTGTGTAATTTCACTCGGAGAACTGCATATTTTTGTCTGACAACTCTCCTCTTAAAGTGATCAAATCCTGCAAACTTCATAAGAGTGGAAAGATGGAGAGAGAGAGTGATGAGAGGAAAGGCTCATCTGAATTGTGTTTGAAGTGGCAAATGCAAATGGAGCAAATGATCTGATGAAGGGAAAAAATGAGAATTTCACCCTGAAGCTATTTGCAGATAGAAGAAAAAAATACATCTGTGCCGTTTACATTTCTATAAATGTATCTTATTAGGCATGTAATCCTTATTCTTAAACCTTTTGTAGCATAATCAGTCATTTTATTATAATTAATTTGCTATTCTACATGCTTTGTCAGTTTAAGAACTGATTAAGAACTTACAAGAAGCGATCACATCCTAAACCATAAGCCATCTATCCCATGACCAACTGTCCCAATTGTGGGGGGAAGTGTACTGAAACTGAGCGCGAATCAGGGCATTCACACTTACCAAATGTGCTAAACTTGATGTGAAATGTGCCCAAGCACAGTACGATTGGCCTACAGCAGGTGGGTCTAACCTTTTCCTAGTGAGGGCCGCATATGGTGAAATGAAATTATAGAGGGCCACTTTGATAGTTTACACTTTGTGGACAAAATTATGAAGATATATATATATATATATCTATATATATATATAGATATATATATATATATATATCTGTCTTAAACAGGTACGGAGTAGAGTTTCAAAATTCAAAAAGAAGTGGGAGCGAGAGAGAAAAATTGTTTGAAACATTTTTTGCAAAAAGTCAGAAGGTTCAGGGTTTGAATCTCCATTGGGCATCTCTGTGTGGAGTTTGCATGTTCTCGCCGTGCGTGTGTGGGTTTTCTCCGTGTACTCCGTTTTCCCCCCACATTCCAAAAACATGCATGTTAGCTTAATTGGTGACTCTAAATTGTCCATAGGTGTGAATGTTTGTTTGTCTATATGTGCCCTGCGATTGACTGGCGACCAGTCCAGGGTGTACCCTGCCACCCGCCCAAAGTCAGCTGGGATAGGCTCCAGCATACCTGCGACCCTAATGAGGATAAGCGGCATAGAGATGAATGAATGAATACATGTGGAAACATAAAAGGAATTAATAATACAAAAAACATACAAATGTAGTCACATTGTAATTCAATTTTGTCTTAGATTTTTTTGTATTGTCTTTGGGGTTTTTTCCATTTCATTGTTAAGTTTCCTCTTGTGTCTTTGTCATTTTCATTTACCAGATGCCTGACGGTAACTGGAAAAAGCAATGTGTACTCATAGACCCGCCTACAGCCTTTGCTAAGGGCGGATCCTTCTGCCAGGGTGACTAGTCAATACGTGGTCACACTATTCCAGCTTGCAGTGACTATGTAGTAGCTACGTTGAAATGTAGCTCTTAGCGCGACTGACCGGAAGCAGGTGACGAACAGGAAGTAACATCATCACGCCACCGTGCACATACTTTGCGTGAACATCTTACAAGATGGAGTTCATATTGAAGTTTCTAGGAGAACCGACTGTAAGAGGCTGGGTGGGACTAGTCACCGTGGCAGAAGAACATTGCTTTTTCCAGTTAGCGTCAGCCCCGAAAAATGCAAAGAGGAAAAGCAAATAGAAAAGACAAGGACACAAGCGGAAAATCAATGCTAAAATAGAAAAAACAAAGGTAATACACAAAAAGCAAAGACAAAATGGAAAAAGAATATGATCAGAATAATTTTTGTATTGTATTGTAACATGCATGTTAGGTTAATTGGCGACTCTTAATTGTCCATAGGTATGAATGTTGTCTGTATGTTTCCTGCGATGGACTGGCGACCAGTCCAGGGTGTACCCCGCCTCCCGCCCAAAGTCAGCTGGGATAGGCTCCAGCATACCTGCGACCCTAAAAGCGGTATAGAAAATGAATGTATATTTTTGTATTATTGATTCGCTTTATATTTTCATTTCATTTTGGCACTTCTGCGATTCCATAGAAAATAGCTTTTTCACCAACGGTTCCCACAAAGATGGAGGCATGCAATTCTCCAAATATCTGTGGGAAATGAAGAATTAAGATGACAAAGTAATTAGGAGAAGAACTACGATTCCAGGGAAGCCCTGTATGATTGAACACTTTCTATTGATTAAAAAACATGCCTCAGTACCTTTGTGCCGGTCTGGTTAAACGCCCTCAAATCTTGGTCCAAGCAATTATCTGACGGCAACTTCCACTTGAGCGTCAGCTCATGGATTGATTTAGCAGCCTGGAGATGACACATGCCTCACATCTTTCACTTTACAGCTTCCATAATACACACCGAGGAGCTTTTGGTCTTCAAATGACTTGTGAACAAGGTCACCAAACGGGAGCTTGAGATAGATCTTAACCTGAAAGCACTTTGATCGTCACCCCTTCAAGGTTCATAGTTGAGATGAAAAGGTGTTAATAAAGGCATTACATCAAAGGTACTGATATATTTTGCTTGCTGTTTCTTTCATTAAGAGTCACTTCTTTTTGCATGAAGTAAGAATTCATATTTAAATACTTCATACCAGTGGTTCTCAGTTATTTTCTGTCAGGCCCGCCTGGGGAACAAGCAAATGTTACATTTGTTTTTCCTACATGAAGAATTTCAAGCATAAAAATGGCTAAATAAACGAAAATACAGCTATGTATAAAGATGTATTCATATATGGTGAGGATATGTAGTAGTCTACATTCTATTCCTACAATGGACAATTAGGTGTCAGTAATGTTACTGTATGTTGGGTCGGACACACGCATCAAACTTGAACACCGGGCAACAATATTTTATTGCAAATTTGAAATAAGAACAATAATCCCAAATCAAAATCTCTTCTAAAAACAAAGGCTACTGATAGCCCACGGCAAGATGAAACTCAACACTAGACCTCTGACATCACCTCCTGTCCGCTCGCCATTTGGGTACCCTAGAGAACACATTAATAACACACAAGCCCCAGTCTTACTCATTTCTTTAATGACTTATTTACTCGGGTTATGTCTACTATACAGGGTAATACCAGTGTAAATGTGACTTTAATGGTGTTAGTTCATGTCTAGAAGGCTCTCATAATGTTAAAACCCATATTTAGAAGGTTGTAAACAGATTTTCTATGCTTTAACTACAAAAAGATTCTGTTTATGAATACGGAGTTCTACTTCACGGAAATGTGCTTGTCACAGTCCGATCTGGAACCAACTAACCACTATAAACGAGGGATTACTGTTACCAACGTCTCCTCCCCAAGATGACTGGCCTTTTTTCGGAGATGTTAAAAGTCAATTTGCAAAACAACTGAGTTAATTTGGTACCACTAATGTCAATTGTAGTAGTAATCCTGGCTCTTAGTATGTTAGGAGAGAAAAACAGCAGTTATGAGGGTAGATGTAAATAAGACAGAGAATGAGTCCTGACATTTCAACAGTGGTAAATGTCGAATCACAGTCTACGAAGTTGATCCTTTTTCAAATTTCAGGGTCTTGCTATTTTCTTGGAAACCAAAACCATCCGTGGATTACTTTGCTTAATTTTGCAGCCTGCTTTATCTCGTCTTGTCTCTCGCGCCACTCGTCTCTCTTTATCCTTATTTATTTGTCAGAATTTGTGTTCAGGGATGTTCCTTGTCATTCGTCAATGTGCCCATAAAACACACTGTCGTGACTGACTGGCCACGCTCCAAACTCATTACCGATTGGCTGACAGAGCGGCTCGTTCTGTTCTGCTCCGATGTGTTTGACTCCTGTTTGCCAGACATCTCGTGCTGAGGAAACTTTAAATGCAGTGGTGTCTGCGCTCCCACTATACCTTTTTCTGTCTTGCTATCAAGGTCATATGAATATGGATTCACCCTCTCCTGCCAGCACGCACATACTGATGATGAAGTCTAAGATCTACTCACAGGGATTATAATTCAGAACGCACGTCTGATCTGGGCCGGCACTTTTTTTGCACTGACGGGGGGGTAAATAAGAAGGATGATGCAGTCCACTTTAGGGGAAAACACAATGAAGAGAATGGATGGTGATAGTGAAATCGGTGAAGTTGGGGCAAGCTGGGCTGTGTGCATTGGTGGGGGGGAGGCCATGTAAGAGTAAAATGAAAGAGACTTGAAGGTTAAGAAAAGACAACATACAATGTTATTGAATTTCTGTTCTGGTTGATCAGCCATATCCATTTCATCATACAGGTTGGCTGCAAGCCACGAGCCTGCTGCAGCAAATCTATCACGAGTGTGTGTATTAGAAACACATTGTGTGCCTCCATGTTTCGTTTGTGTGTTTTCCTCCCAACAAACAGCGTGGAAAGTAAATTGATGTGTGTGTTCACTTTGTTTCCCATTACTTAAGTTCCTCTCGCTTCACTTCGCTATGATTCATGTCACTTCATCATGCACGTTTCCCACAGACTGACAATTTTAATTTCATGTTTTCTGTGCTTGTAATGTTATTAACTCCCTCTTTTCCATTCATCTAACAAGCTTGTCGCACTAACATTTCCGCATCGCTTGGTCGCACAGTCATGCTCACCTCTTTGTGTGTTGTTCTCTTGTTTTGTTTGTTTTACTCACAGAAAACAAGAAGGCACCTATACAAAGGTCTCGCTCTCGGCAGAATGTCAATGCATTTTCAACGGGGGTGAAGGCACCGCCCACCAAGGAGCCTGACGGCCATGTGGCTTCGGCAGTTGGGGGCAAAGCTGCGGTGTGTTCAGAGTCAGCACACAGGTACAGGAACACTCCAGGCCATAGTAACGGGCTAGACAGAGAAGGGGTGCTGAAGAAAGACGTCCCGAAGCCCACCGAGATTGACAAAAGGGTTGAAGGGGCGACTCCGGCCTCTCAGCCGTGCACCATTGGGGCTGTGGTTAGTGGCACCACTGGGGAGTCTGATGTAGAGGCTCTGCTGGCAAAACTCAGGGCCTTGTAAAAAAAAAAAAAAGATATTTAGTACATGCCCTTGTACACATTTGATTAATCATTTGGAGATAAGCATAAAATATAGGTTTGAGCCAAGCAAGGAAACAATCGTTGATAAATAGAAATAGTCTTAATTAATAGATTAGAGAGCGAATTTACATACTGTGTTTAAAAGTGTACCAGTTTAAGAAAATGGGGCAAGTAGGGCACAATTAACTAATTACACTTCACATCAATGTCATTAAATGGATTAATCTGTGGAATCTAGTATACTATACTGCTCTGAAATTACAGAGCACTCTCTGATGCAAATGTCTGATTCTCATGCACGCTTTGATTGTATTGTATTTTATTTTATTTATCATGTCATTTTTTGACATCATATATTGGCCGCATGCTTTCACGGGTTTAGTAGAAAATCATACAAAATATGAAGCACTACAGTACTTTACACTCACATTGATTGACACTTAATGCAAACGTCACTACACTTTCTCCGTGCACGCGGGGGAAAAAGTCACCAACAGCCAGCGCAGTGTTAATTAGTTTAGTCATAATATATTCATAAAATGTGTTGTTTGTGTCTTCTTCTAATAAACAGCATATGCTTCACTATGAAGTCCTATTTAAGTCTCAGGAGAAAGAGCTGCGTTTAGTAGTGTTAATTACATCAAACACCATTTGATTACTTTTGACATTTCAATACTAAATAATTCATTTTGGAGTTTTTGTCTTATATTTTGTTTTCCAAGGTTTTTGTTTTATTTTCCTTGTATGGTATTGCATATTGTATTCTCTATCACCGTAAGATATTGTACACTTTTCTAGTTATGACCAAATGACAGTACTCTAAAAGGGAAGTTATTGAATGATTATTTAAATATATTCTGTAGTATCTATACAAAAACAGTACATTTTGTCTTATCAGATTCAAACAATTAAAGAGTAATTAACTGTTATTTTGTGTTGCAACATTCTTACTGACACTTCTTAATATTTGCAGTCACATTTGATTTTGTATTGCTGCTTTTGTAAACCCATTTGCAATAAAATAGTCAATAAATTGCCTGCATTGCTTATTTTTATGCAACAATCTACAATCATAGTATTGTGTAATATTGAGGGCCAATACAAGAGCGGTATCAAAACTCCTATCTTGACAAAGATGTCAGTGCTCAGAGGTACTAATTTAACAGGATGTTTATTGTGGTTTGAGCGGCCCTGCATCATGGTAAGACCTTTTCCTCATAATTTGCCCCTTCAAGCAGCTACATCTTTGACTTGTGCCATCATGATTTAGCGGCGAAACCGGAGGGCCTTCCATCTAATGCAGGAAAATAAAGGGGGAAAACAGAGAGATTCCCCTGTCAATATCTAATAACTGAACATCTAAACAGGTAAAGAACTTCAAGATAGAGTGAGCAGAATGCAAAATGAATCTATGTATCATGAGGACAAGTGGCATAGAAAATGGATGGATGGATATTTTTTGCAATGTCCTCACCATCAGGATAACTACACCTAGAAAAGAGGTAACGTGTAATTTCATACTGAAACAATTCCAACAAATGGAAAACTTACAGTGAAATATTGGCTAGCTTGTTTTTTAGTTAATGAACATTTACGTCCAAATTATGCCTTGGTTTGCATACTTTTTCTGGTTAGCAAACACCCACGTCTTGCTGTGTTCTTAATGTATATTCATATTCAGAAAACATTTTGCTTGCTAATTCATGGAAACAGTAACCAGAAGTCAGCTCTGTCGCCTGTCTATGATGTCATCAGTAGTTGACTCTGTACTTCTTTACTAACACAGTTATCCCACAAAAATGTTCACACAAAACACGTTTTTATAGTTTTACATGCATAGAACAACATCCATCCATCCATTTTCTATGCCGCTTATCCTCATTAAGGTCATGGGGATGCTGGAGCCTATCCCAGCTGACTTTGGACAGGAGGCGGGGTACACCCTTGACTGGTCGGCAGCCAATCGCAGGGCAGACAAACAAGCATTCACACTCCCATTCATACCTATGGACACTTTAGAGTCACCAATTAACCTAACATGCATGTTTTTGGAATGTGGGAGGAAACCAGAGTACCCGGAGAAAACCCACACACGCACGGGGAGAACATGCAAATTCTACACAGAGATGCCCAACGGAGATTCAAATCCAGATCTCCTGACTGTGAGGCCAACAGCCACCCCGTAGAACAATACTGTATATAAATGACAAATTGACAAACATTTAAGGTTACTTTTATCCCCCAAGATATGCCAAAGACACAGAACACCACCTTTGTGTTTTTCTGTGTGTTACTTTTAAAATGTATCACTATACTGGCAGTTGCAACTTTCTCCGGCTCCATCCGAGGTTATTTTGCAGACATGATGAAAAGAAAAGCAGAGACTTGAGGTGAGAAACACTGTTGAAGTGAAAAAAATAACTCATAGCAAAACACAAAGGTGGGGTCCGTGTTGATGTTGCTGCCACATCATGTCTTTGGCACCAAAAGTAAAAATAAAAGGTAAAAATAACTTTAAATGTTCATTTATCTCCTTCATCCATCATCTGTAGGTACTTTAAATAGTTTTCTAAAACAATATAATTATATAAATATATATTTATGTAAAACCTGCTTTGTGTTTACATTTTGACTTACTGAAACACATTAATTGCATTTACATTATTTATTAGAGGAAAAATGCATTCCCTTAATAAACTAAAAAAAGACTGGAATTGATTAATGGCGCTAACCAATGTTTGGTTGGTCCACGGACTCACCAAGCTAGCTGGCTTGTTGCAATGATATAAAAAGGCAGAAAATGTTGATACGTTTTGAACCAATACTTGCATCTCTACATATAGGGTTATGTCACCTTATACAGTACATTAAGAAGTATAACAAAAGTATCTTCCCTTGGATTTTACACTTGATTTTGCTCTTGATAACAAAGACATTGGAACAAACGGGCAGAGGAGTGATGCAAAAAGGGCCTGTGCAAAATTAGGATTCAGGCTGCCGTGCGAGGTACCCGACCTTGATGCATTTGTACCTTGCAAGGGGGTGCAGAGACACTGCTTAAAAGAAAAAAATATTCAGACAACATCTAACTTACAGTGACATAGTGAATGGCATGAACTGGCAAGGTAAATATCCATCTATCCATCCATTTTCGATGCTGCTTAACTTCATTAGGGCTGCGGGGGTATGCCGGAGCCTATCCCATATGATATGGGGCGAGAGGTGGTGTACACACTGGGCTGAACAACCATTCGCACTCAAATTTATACCTTTGGCCAATTTAGAGTTGCCAATTAACCTAATGCCGCACGGTGGATGAGTGGGTAGAGTTGGCTTCACAGGTCAGGAGGTTCAGGGTTTGAATCTCTGTTGGTCATCTCTGTGTGGAGTTTGCATGTTCTCCCCGTGCGCGGGTTTTCTCAGGGCTTCCTCCCACATTCCAAAAACCTGCATGTTAGGTTAATTGGCGACTCTAAATTGTCCATTAGAGTGTGAATGTTTGTTTGTCTGCCCTGCGATTGACTGACGATCCATCCAGGGTGTACCCCGCCTCCTGCCCAAAGTCAGCTGGGATAGGCTCCAGCATACCCGCGACCCTAATCAAAATTAGCGGTATAGAAAATGGATGGATGGAGGTCAGGTGAGAATAAACTCCTGGGTGTTTTTGTTGTGGCCGGATTGACTAACATACGGAACCTGCAGGCAGATGGCTCCTGTGTAAATATGGCCTTCATAATTTTAAGACAAATTATTCAATTTTACAAGAGCATCTGTACAGGGTTGTTGCTTTGAGTTTGGATGACCATTTCACTGAAAAAAAAAATCTGCAAATTGAGACAGAGAGCATACGGGAGTTGGATTCTGTTACACTGAGGGAGCCTTCATTACTCACAGTCCTGTGTTCCAGCCATGAGGTTTATCTATGGACCTAATAAAGTGGAACAAAACATATTGTGCAGCAGATTGCAATCTGGGCTTTTTTGATTTGAGATGAAGTTAAAAAACGTCTGAGGATTTCTGCAGAAGGTGCAAAGTACAAAGCAGATCAGATTTGTCACTATTTCTTTCCCCTCGAGTCTAAGAGTGAACACGGAGTTGTATCTATAATAGCCTCTACCCATCATACTGTGCAATTTTACACCACAATGTATTCTTGTAACGTTCCAGTCCTCTGGGAGAATCATTTTTCATCTACAGAAGCCATAACTTTCTGATTTTGGAGCTGCCTTCCACAGGAGTCAAACAGAGGTGGTTGGAGAGACCTAGAGACTAATTCTCAGGTCCAGGGGCCTCACTTAAAAACTGTGCGGGAAAATATGACTAATAGTCTGCGTACGCCACAAACTCAAAATGTGTGTATGAACAAAAAAGGTGTGTAAGCACATATTCACACAATTTGTGGTTCATAGATTCCACCCTAGCGAGAAACGTGCGTACTTGCGGGGATTTTAACTTTGAGCTGATAAATCCAAATAAACATAAAACAACCGATTCATTTATCGATAGGATGTCCGTTATGAGTTTACACCCAACCATCACAACACGTAGTGCTACGCTTATAGATAACATTTTATGCAAAGAGCATCGAGACTGTAACCACTGGTGGCCTAGTGATATGCGATATAACTGATCTACCTGTTTTTACATTTTATGACTATGATTAAAATTATCATAAAACACCCCAAAAATCTACATTTCAACGATTGCGAACCGAGGAAGCATTAAGCTCACTTGAATCGGATTTATTACAAGATTAAAATACTATACATAGAGTAAAGGATGCAGATTGTCCCCTCAACATTTTTTTAGACATCTTTTGTCTTTTCTGTGTCAAAAATTGTCCGATCCGACAAGTCAGTAAAAATAACACTGCTATAAAATCAAGGGTATACAAAATGCTTGCAAAAAGAAAAATACGTAATATAAACAATTTATTAAATTAAGAACTGACGAATCAGAATATAGATACAAATTGTATAAAAATAAATGTACCAATATAATAGGAACTTGCGAGAAATTATATTATCCCAATTTATTAAATATTAATAGGGTTTGAGGGATAATAAATTCTGTAATTAAAAGTAACGTGAAAAATAATTAATATCCAGATTACTTTATTGATTAAATTACAAACATCTACAATATGACTAAAATAGTGAACAGTTTCAATAAATTCTTTCTGAATGTAGGACCAGATCTTGCAGCAAATATTCCAGAGTGTGGTAGTAATAAATTGGAGTCACTGATAGAAATCAAATGCAATGTTTCTCTCTGGAGTACAAGAGACAGAAATATGAGATTTTGTTAATAACTGTAAAAATAAAACTTCAATTGACTGTTTTGATATAAATATGACGTTACTTAAAAGAGTAATAAGAGGTATCTTCAAACCCTTAACGTTCATATGCAACTTCTCAATCCAAACTGGGACAATTGCTAAAAAAATGAAAATTACAAAAATAATACCACTGCACAAAAAAGGAAATAAACACATGTTTTCAAATCTCTCTACTGCCTCAGTTTTCCAAAATTTTAGAAAAACGTTTTGACGAGGTTACAATCATTTCTAGTTGAATATAAGGTAATTCATAATAGGCAGTACGGTTTCAGACCAGGAAGGTCAACATCAATTCGGGCAATACCTGAAGCAGTGGAAGAGATCACAAATAGTTTAGACAGTAAGAAATATGCAGTTGGGATATTGATTTTTAAAAAAGCCTTTGACACCATCAATCATTCAATATTACTCAAAAAACGTGAACGATACGGTATTAGGGGGGGTGGCTTTTAACTGTGGATGCATAGCTACTTATGAGGGAGACAACAGTATGTCAAGTTGGGGGACTACAAATCCAGATATCTAGCTATTGTTTGCGGGGTCCCTCAGGGATCCGTATTAGGCCCCAAGTTATTCAGTCTGTATATAAATGATATATTTAATGTGTCAAACTTATTAAAATTACTATTATTTGCAGACGACACAAACATTTTTTATTCTAGGGACAATTATAGTAAACTCATAGAAAATGTAAATGATGAGCTAAATTAAAAAAAAAAAGAAAGAAAATAAATAATAAAAAAAAAAAAAAAAAAAAAAAAAAACAAAAATTAGGAAATAAAAAAAAAAAAATAACTTGGTAATAAAGTTAGATGATATTGTAATAGATAAAGAAAATAGATTTTTAGGTGTAACAATTGATAGTGAACTAAGCTGGAAAGCACACGTCAGACACATACAAAGAAAAGTTTCTAAAAGTGTGTCAGTCATCAATAAAGCTAAATATTTCCTAGAATATAATGCACTGCATTTATTGTACTGCTCATTAGTTTTGCCATATTTGACTTACTGTATAGAAGTTTGGGGCAATAACTGCAAAAGTTCACTTCATCCCTGCTCTGTACTTCAAAAGCGTGCAGTTAGAACTATACACAGGGTTGGGTTTTGTGATCATACCAGTACTTTAGGGTGAGGAGCTCGGCCATCCGGGAGGAGCTCAGGAGGAAGAGCTCAGAGTAGAGCCGCTGCTCCTTCACATCAAGAGGAGCCAGTTGAGGTGGCTCGGGCATCTAGTCCGGATGCCTCCCGGGCGCCTCCCTGGTGAGGTGTTTCGGGCATGCCCAGTCGGGAGAATGCCCCCGGGAAGACCTAGGACACGCTGGAGGGACTATGTCTCACAACTGGCCTGGGAACGCCTTGGTGTCCTCCCGATGGAGCTGGAAGAGGTCGCTGGGGACCGGGAAGTCTGGACTTCCCTACTGAAGCTGGTGCCCCCGCAACCCGGACCCGGATAAGCGGTGGAAAATGGATGGATGGATGGATGGACCAATACTTTATTTTTGTAGTTTAAACTGTTATAATTCCTTGATCTATTTTTATACGGCACAGCTCCTAATAAAGCTAATAAAAATATACTTCCCACTAATATTCAACATTTTTGACAGAGAGAGAAGGGGATGTGGTAACTTTAAAATTCAAGCAGGAAGAACCACCAGGATGTCACGTTTAGCTCGTGGCGGCATGGTGAAACAACCCCGGGGATGAAGGGAGCAGTACGTCAGGCAGGTAAGTGTGGGAATAGAGTCTTTTGATAATAAAGCTGCGAGGCAGTGGCAGGAACAAAAACAGGTCCACGGTAAAGCGAAGCACACACGACAATGACCCGACAAATGACTGGCGCACACACCTGAACATAAATAGCGAGCAAACAAACGAGGAACAGGTGCGTGTAATTAACAGAGAAAAAACATGAAACTAGGAAAATAACAACACAGGAAAAAACCCACTCGAACAAAACCCAAAACTGTCACGAGAAAAACACCCGGATCGTGACAGTACCCCCCCCTTAAGGACGAATTCCAGACGTCCTAAGAAGTCCAAAAGTCACCATCAGACGGGAAGGGCGGTGGGAGGACTGGTGGTGGGCCGCCGGCGAGACCCCTCCGGGGGTCGGCCGGGACGGAGACGAAGGCGAGGCCGGCGAGACCCCTCCGGGGGTCGGCCGGGACGGAGACGAAGGCGAGGCCGGCGAGACCCCTCCGGTGGTCGGCCGGGACGGAGACGAAGGCGAGGCCGGCGAGACCCCTCCGGGGGTCGGCCGAGACGGAGACGAAGGCGCGGCCGGCGAGACCCCTCCAGGGTTCGGCCGGGACGGAGACTGGAGGCCTTAATGATGCTGTTGGCTGGAAGCACCGGAACGCATTGCGCCATGGGAGGCGCCACAGGAGGAACTGGAGCCGACGCCCTGGGAGGCACCACAGGAGGAACCGGGGCCGACGCCCTGGGAGGAGGAACTGGAAGAACCTTGATTGAATGATTTTGTCTCACTACATGAATAAGGAAGGAGGTTTTTGAATGTTACCTGGTGTTTCCGATACTATAAGAAAACATTACAATTGAAGGGTCATTACTCATAGCCGTGTAAGTCCGAGATAGGTTGTATATTAATCTTATGGTCATACATAATCCCTAAATCCTGACGTCAGAATCATAGACTAGATTGATCTTAAACAGATGTAAAAGAGATGATGGTAATCATTGAATACATGGAAATATATGCATATCGACATAACTATGATTTTGCTTTCACTTGAATTGTTTTTTCATACAGTAATCACCAGGTTAGGGCAGACAAGCGGAGGCTCAGGCGCAGGAGATCATCCACCTTCTCACAGAAGACCACCAGAATCTTTTAATGCACAGTTTAGCACACATAGCCAGAAGCGGTGGTGATGCTAGAGCGCAGCCCTCTCTGGCAACAGGTCCAAAAAGATCTGGGCCGCTCTGAATGTGGGACACATTCTTTCCAAACTAACTAATTAAATTAAATAATTATTACCATCAACACTAATAACCATTATACCTGGTAATCACAATGATCTTGTATGTATAAAAATAATACATACTGTACAGTACATGTACTGAATATAGCATATGTAAGCTGATTGATATGCTGATATATGGTGATGGTGTAATAATGAGTAATGTTACATGAGTATTGGTAAGAAGTATAGAGTACAACACATTACTGATAATGCATATTGTACATGTGTGTACTATCTTGATTATGTATTATAATGTATAACCAGCTGCATTCCGTGTTACTATACAGTAACTGGCTTTAGTGTAATGAACAGGGGGTGGGAGTAAAAAAGCTTGTCTTCTTTCCACTCCTTTTCAAGACAATTGTATTTTGTTTATATGTGTCCCTTGATCTTGTGTGGCTCAAAATAAATCAAAAAATCGAATCAACTCCGCCTCAGGTTACGCCCTTTCCCCGCCTCCGCTTTACCATAAAAGCTCAATGAAATGTAACTTCTCAATGTGGCGTCCGTATTTAAAGAGCCTTGACTGCATTGGAACCACGGCTGGTGGGAAGATGACGAGGATGAAGAAGCAGGCTTACATGGGATGGAGGTGGAAAGACTGGAAAAAGTACCATCATTAGAAGGCACAGAATACAAAAATTGACTGACAGCACGTCCTCTGCCATTTGTGTGAATGGAACAGACATATCCATTTTTACTGAGCATGTTTTTACATTTTTTCTAACGAATTCCCTATTTTCGATTACGGTAAGTTTGAAAAAAACAAACAAAAGCCAATAATTTGTGGAAAAGGAAAGTGTCACTCTCCACACTAATAAATGCTGTGGAGGTTAATAAAAGTTGTTATTGATCACATACTGGACATATGCAACGAAAAATTATTTTTGGATAAACTGTCCAAATAAAAGCAATTCATGGCGTACTAATGACACGTTATCTTTGTGTCTTGTAAACTTAACCCCCATATAATTGTTTCATGGAAAAGCTGATGTTTGTTAAAATTGATATTAATCAAACACATAATATAATTATAATTATATTTGTTAAATATTTTTTTAAAAAGTATTCAAGCATGGCATTGTGTTTTTTTATATATCTTAATCAGCAGGTACTACACACTGGTTTGTAATGGTGTTTAAGATAAATGACAAATGATATGATATCCATCAGTGTGATGTCAAATAACACGTCAATAACACCGTTTTTGTGCAACGATGGACAAATCTTTATTGGCTGTCATCGCATGTTTATTTCTAAAATATGATTTCACTTCACCACGTAAAATGTGTGTCGCCTTTTTGCTATGTCTCCAAAACCATGCAGGAGATGTCAGCTACCTCGGACAGTTGAAGAAAAAATAGAAAGGAAAATGCTGCAGATTGTAGATAAGTAGTAAGGTTCACAGCGTCTTATATTAATGCAGAAGTGATGGGTAATTTTTTTTATATAATGTTTGATATTTTGTTTTGTTTGCACCTAAGCAGTCTCTCCAGTTTTCAAGTATACAGTCATCCCTTGCCATGTTGGGGTTACAATTTTGCGGCTTCACTCTATCATGATTTTTCAAAAAATATAAAATTTGATAAATCATGCGGTTAGTGTTAATGTGTTAACAATTTTGTGTACAATTAATGTGTGTACAATTATAGAATATGGAAGTTTATAAAAGAAGAGACGCGGCGTGGCGTAACTGTATTCGTTGGCAAAGAACTACAGAATCAACCACTGATGACATCAAAGACATAGGGCGGTTCACTCTGCCCCCCCAGGGTACCAGAAAATGTACGTGAACCAAAAAACATCCTACCCGGGTCGTATGCTCAGCGAGCCTTGGTGACCATTACTTCATTCAAAATGAAGCTCCTCCTAGTGAACATTGGCTGAGTATCCAAGATCTGCCTTTTGTTTGAAAGAAACAAAAGGCAGATCTTTTTGTTTTGTTGTTGTTGTTGCCTAAGAAAGCTGTCGGCATTGTCGGAAAGAGTTGTTTACTTCAAATTCATGACGATTCAGTACAGGAGGCAACAATCCTTTAAATGACTTTCTCCCGGATCACATGCTGACAGGTTTGCATCCTCAATTATTTCCATCAACATTTGCTTTCCCGATAGGTTGTCATAGCTTCACAATAGAATGGTTCCAACGGCCGGTATTGTCAGGACAACACAGAGATATTTCATGCTTGGCTTTAGGCAACGCAGCAAACATAAAAACATCTTTATCAGGATTAAACTTCTACCCATTTTTATTTGTTTTGCTCATTTCATTAGCAGTGCCTTAGTTTCAGTTTCAAGCACAGCAAATTATTTAAATCCGTAACATCAGTGGAAGCAGACAGGATTCCCACATTCCTAAAAACACAAAAACATTTATCCAAATGCCCAGCAGGTAGTCGCCTGACAATTTCTGTGTTTACTGTTCTGAAAGAGAAATTGGTGTAATTGCTGCGTGCATCAATGCCAAAATCCTGTGCTCCTTTCAAAACTTTTGCACCCAACATCTAATAAATTGGACTTCTGAGAGAATGACTCGTGTCTTTCTTTCTCTGTTCTTGTCTCTAACAATCAAAGGTTTTTTTTCCCCTTGCTTCTGAACCGCAACAAAGAGCATCACTTGGTGCCAGAATCTGACTGATCATCCAACACCGAAGCAGGGGAACCTCAACGTGGAGCTCATATCCACGGCAAAACAGTTGGGGAACGATGTCACTGGGACGAGACATGCTCTCGGAGTGTTGAAAAGATCAAGCTAAAAAAACACTGACAATTGATTCCCCCCCAGCTATTATCCCTCCCTCGTTCCTGCATTCCTGTTTGCCTGGTGCCTTTTCCCCGGTGAAATGGGCCTACCTCCATCTGCGTCTTTGATCGCCATTGCATTGCGCCAGTGTAAATGTTTGGCCTCCTTCAGTTCTTCCTCTTTGTTCCTCGGCCTCGGTGTAATGTTTGTCATGTAGTATTGTTAAAGGTATCAAAGACCAAAAATAAAAGTAAAATAAATGAATCCCTTGCCACGCTTCAACGAGTATGAGACATTTGGCAATGACACGAAATATCACACCAGATATTGAGTAACCGCCCTGCGTGTCCCAATACACTTAGTACTTCAGTCTTCAAACAGCACACATTGTGCAAACTGAACTCGAGGTGTTTATTCATCTCTTGTCTCGATAAATTAGGGACTTCTTTTTTTTTTTTTTCCCTTTTTTGTTGTCAGTTATTTTTTACTTGTCGAGTGTGTGGTTGTTTAATGAGTTCCACCGTAATTAGAAAAACAAACAATGTTAGATGACTGGAGAAACACTACACATTGTATTGGTATCCCGAAAGAGCATCTCTCAACATACAGACCTGATGAAAATCTTAGGGCCAGTTGAAAAATTGCTGGAATTTATCTTTTGCACATTTGGATTTTAATGAGGTTTTGGGTAAAGCTACATTATGCAAAAGCAAAAAGGGGGAGGGTGACAAGAGGCACTTTGAAAAAGTCATTTTTCAAAGGGAACATTGCTCCAAGTGGTGAAGATGTCTTCACGTAGGGCATCAACTGTCTGGAACTGATGGCCATTTTTATAAACTTCCCTTGCCATCCATCCCCAAATGTTCTCTACGGGATTTAAATCAGGGGAACATGCAGGATGGTCCAAAAGAGTGATGTTATTCTCGCTGAAGTCCTTCGTCAAGCGAGCATTGTGAACTGCAGCGTTGTCCCGCTGAAAAACCCAGCTGTTACCACAAAGACGAGAACCCTCAGTCATGTTTTATTCTTTAATGAGAAAAAACAAAACCTTGACAGTCCAGATGGCTTCCAACATCACTGGCATGACAAGGATATTCCACCTGAGATGTTTTCTACCCGGCACAGTGGAGGGGGGGTCCATCACGATCTAGGCTGCTTTTTCATTCATTGGAACACTGGAGCTTCAGGTGGTGCAGGCTCGTCAGACGGCGGCTGAAGCCATCTTCACCACTTGGAGCAATGTTCCCATAAGGTTCCTAGAAACACTCATGCCCAAACCAAACCAATTTTTGAAGTGATTAAAAAGAATGGTGGATCTACTCATTACTGAGTCCTACTGAGAAAATGTTTTGTTCTTCATCTAGCAAATGTTACCAGTAGTGCTTTTAAAGAACAGATTGTACCAAAAATCTGTATATTCTTCACAATTATTAGTTAAACTGCACAATAACTGGCATAAATTGTTTTTCAGCCTGAATAGATATGAACATATTGCACATCAGGAAACAGAATACCGTAACTAAAAGTATGTGTGGGAGAGTCCTATGCCCGTGGGGAGGAATGACATGTGGTAGGGCTCCATCCTGCAATGTGGTTGTTGAAGGAGCATCTCGGGGCCCGTGCAGTGTCAAGCAGGAGTTGAGAACGGATACAATACACCTCGGAAAATTGCCATGCAGACTAACACTCACCGCTAAACAAACGAATTGTATCATTTGTTTTACTACTTTAAAAATATTTAAAATCAGTATTTGTGTGGCAAAAAAAATATATATATATATATGTGTGCTCCAAGATGCAGGAACTGTGACGCTGATGCTGTTTACAAATAATTTGGAATTACTTAACCTTCTGTGCGATGTTCATCTATATGACATCCCGACCCACCCACACAATAAACAATGACATGCGCAACAACTTACAAACGAAGCGCACAGTGGTAGCTAAGCTGCTGTGGATGGAACCATAACATCTGTATGGTCTAGAACTGGGGCGGCAGCCTGTACTAAGAGAAGAGCTGTTTTGTCTTCTCTTCCAGTAACAAAAAAATGTTCAGGAGCCACGAAACATTACAGATTTTATTAGATTTTAAAAATTGTAATCTTTTGTAATGTTACCTGTTAGAACCACAACATTCAACATACAAAAGTGCGGCTACACGTGTAGGCCTACTCTGAGCTAATTTAAACACAAACTCATTTGTGTAAAATAAAAATAAAAAATGTAGCCAACTTTAAGATAAAAAAGCAGATCAGAGTTCATATATCTGCATATCAGTGTTGTTTGCTCAGTACCGCTTATTTCTGCACTGAATTGTCGTCAATAATCATTCCATTAATCCCGTTGTTGACTGTCTTTGCAAAGAGACATTCTTTTATTTTCTGAATAATTTCCTTTTAATTTTTTTTATTACAAAAATAGATGTTCTAATATTTTATCAACGATTATTTCATGTACTATCTAACTGTGAATTTGCTTCCCATCCCACGTATAGCCCATTATTGCCAACTTGGTGATTGTCTTGCTAAGTCTGGAGACTTTCCAAACCTTATTTTCTCAGAACGACTACAGAAAAATGTAAAGACTTTTCTCGACAGAGATTTTTCTGGTATTTGCATTATTCTTCACCAAAATAGCAATTTATTGATGCTCGCCGCACCATGAGAGAGCAGTCCGGGCACGGTGAGGGAGGACTACCGCTGTAGCTATGAAGCCAAATAGCCATAGTCCAACTTTACCACTGTGTATTTGCAGACATAAAGTGAAAGCATATATTGTTGTGAGTGCACAGTCAGTCAGTCAGCTGCAGCATCACATAACCTGCCTCTCCTGGAGTCACCATCTCAGCGATTAGCGTGTCACTGGCTGTGAGCACATAGCTACAGCGCACTTCTCATTATAAAACATATTGCTGTGCTCCTGTTAAAGACATTGTTTTTTTTTACTGTGCAGTAACTGTGCAGGTACTCAACTCAAAACTCCTTCACCTTTCTTTTTTTTCACACAGTGAGACTCCCTGCTACACTAGCCTAATCCCCCATCACTTGCTCATCCAATCAGCAGTCAGAAGACAGTCTAGATGCATTAACGGACTTGGCTGTGAGTCAGATATTTCATATTCTTTTTGAAAATGCACAATTCCCTTACTTATGGTGTAAAAATAAAAAATTCACAGCGCTTAGCGAAGGGAGCCGCAACAAGAAGCAAGCTGCATGCGGCTCCAGACCCGCGGGTTGCCGACCCCTGGTCTAGAACAACAGCATCATTAAGGCTCAGTTTCAGTCATCTTTTGTTACAATAAGCCCTTTATTCATAACACAACAGAAAAATTCAAGTGCTATTCTTTATTTCCAAAACTGATTCTGATAATATTATATTCTATAAATATTCTTCTTATGTTTTTTTTCAGTACATATTGGATTCCCTAAGGGATTTGGCCGTGACAACCGTGACAGCACTTAGTGTACACTTTGTTGGCAACAACACGAGCATGCACATCTGCCTTTGATCATCATGGTGATGGCGGTGCAAAAAGTGACAGGCCAAGCACTAACTGTGGACACCCTAAATCTCGGGAGAATCCTTTTCCTGTTTAATGTGTGTTGCACCTCGGTTAACAGCTCTTCTTCTTTTAAACTATGCAAATGTACACAATAATTTGCCAGGTGAAAAGCGGAGTGTAGCACAAATGAAGATGAAGTGCCGTCATACACACTCTCTGCAAGCACGGTCGCATAATGAGCATCCCGTTTCTGCTCACGCACAGTTAAAACACCCTAAACATCACACAGTGGGATTCGATATGTCTCTAAAGTTGGTGAGGCATCTGGTTAAAGACAACGTTACGACATGTTTTCTATCAAAAAAACACATAACCCACCAGAGTCAAGACCTGAATTTTGTCCATAAGAAAATTCCTAAAGACAGGAAGTCATTTGTGATGCAGGCTTGGCCTTTTAAATGCATTTTGTTTTTACTTAAAAACAAATGAATTGGCCAGGTATTTCTTTATTCTAATACTGTATATGGTATGATCAATGCAAATATTTTCTAAAATTAGATGATTAGAGTGCAGACCTTTTGTCTTTCCTTTTGACTGTGTGTGTGTGTGTGTGTGCGTGTGTGTGTGTGTGTGTGTGCAGGAGGAGAGAAAATGACCTGTTAAACTGAAAGCCTGCTGTTTGCATTTCATATAACTATCATAATCTAATAAATGGGAGTTGGCTCTGACGGGTAGTTCTCACCTAATTACATCGGTTTTGTTAAGTACACCTTGGCTTAAGACCTGCGTTCAGTCTTCCGGCATAGCTTCAATAAGGTGCTGCAAACAATCATAGTCACGTGTTTTCCTGCGAGAACAACGCTAAAAACCTTTAATACTTTAGTATGTGGAATCAAATGATGGAACGGATTGAGTCCGGAACTAGTAAAAGTACAAGCAGTTGATTCAAAATAAAAGAACTACTGTGTACATCCCGTGCTATGTCTAATCACCTCTTCATCCATTACATTCATGGTTGCTTCGGGGTATATGTATTGAAGAAGAAAATAACATATATAATTACTCGCATTTACCAGTATTTGTGATGAAATTATATTTTTTTAGCAGCATCATGGTGCCGGTTCCAACAACATTACATTCAAGTAGTATATGAAGTATATTAGGCCCGAGGCAGGGGCCAATGTTTACACCAACAAGCTACAGAAGCTGATATAAGTCTTTTTTTAAGTATATGGGTACAATGGAAAAAAAATCCACCTGTTTAATACATGTCAGAATGTTTCCAAAGAACACACTTTTAAAACACAAGATGGCGTCTGGATGCATCCTGCTGCAAGGATGTAGTGTGTATTGGATGAATAAAGTGTGTGCTTCACAGCTACATGGAGTGGAAATTGGTTATGAAATGACTTTTTCATTTCATTATGTCATATTACTCATAATAAACACCCACCAAGTTTGGGGCACTTTTGGTATTAAATATTCAAATATCACAACCATCATTAAGGATAAAGATTGAATTCTTCAGCATGTTAAAGCATCTGCTCCTATAAAAACTAGAGTAATAATTAAGCGCAGTAATGTTATTATAGTTTTATTTGTCCTTCTTCCTCCTCTACTTCCTCCTCCCAATAAGCCACAAAATAGAGGTAAGGAGCTGTCTTCCTTCTACGGGAGTTCATTCAATCTTTAAACAGACAAACACGATCTAATTAAGGTGTTTACGTGCGTTTTGAAAAGTGGGTTTCATCTAAATTCATACACTATTTCATTTTTTAAAATGTAGTAATTGCCAAAGACTGTGGCCGAGTTCCATGTGTGTTACCACTGAGGGGTCGGACACCCCGTGGCCACTCCTGCCAGCAAGAGTGCTGTGGGAAACTGCCAGCCATTGTGGCCTGCTCCTGAAACAACTTAACAGCCATGTTTGAATTTCTTAGCCCACACCAGCAGGGTCCCAAATAAGAGAAGACTGCTGCATATCTTCAAATTAGAGCAGTGGCATTAACTTCTGTGCTGACTGATACACCAACTGAGAGATGAAGAAAACAGTTTTTTAAAATAAGAACACTGAACTGCAACAACAGTGAATAGGAGCAAATGTTGTCTGGTTTATATTCTGCAGATTTTTGGGGGGGACAAAACCATTACACTATTATTTATTAATCAGAGCTTTTGAAAGCTCCATTGGTTCCCTCAAAATCTTAACTGGTCATCTACCAAGACATTTTTTGAATAATATACCGCATTCTCTTCCAAAAAGACTGTGTCACAAATTCTGTTTAGAAATGTTTGGATAACCTGAAGTCCATCAAACACCTGTAAACCTAGAACAGAGACTGTCAACCGGTCAGATCATTGATTAGATAGGAAATCATAAATGTTCTTCCGGATGATTGGACAAACATTCCCAGGGAAATACTCCAAAATGCTGTCATCCCCGAAGAAGATTGGGTGCCCCAATAGATCTGTGCATATGGTGTATGTAAGGGAAAGGCAGAACTGAAATGGATGTGGGCGGGGCGGCGCTCCCGGGCCCTGGGTTCCAGGGGCTGCCTCTACCCGGATGTGGGAGTGGGGGAGTATCTAACCCCCGGGGGAATCTAGGTTGGGCCGGACTTGCTGGTACGGGGGGGATGGATGCGCGTCTCAGTGCCGGATTGGTGCCTCGGAGGACCTGGGTTGGGGGAGTGTGCATGGGGTTGGGTGGGTGTGGGTTTTTGTGCGCGAGTGCTGGTGTGTGTATGTCAGTGTGTGTTTCTGTGTACGTTGGGTGCAGGGGATTTAACAGTGGTGTGGGCACTGGGGGCAGTGGTGGGGGGTGGGGGGTGTGA
Organism: Oostethus manadensis; assembly: GCA_024372805.1. Taxonomy (NCBI): domain Eukaryota; kingdom Metazoa; phylum Chordata; class Actinopteri; order Syngnathiformes; family Syngnathidae; genus Oostethus; species Oostethus manadensis. Next base: position 1,701,177 of record QODF01000006.1, read on the forward strand.
CTGTGCCTGGAGGGTTGCTGCCTCTCCGAGTGGTGGGGTGTGTTGCCCGGGTTCCTCTCGGCTACAAGGAGGGGTTGGCTGTGGTGGTGTTCGGGGTTGCGGGCCGCCGGGATCTCCTACAGTGGCGTGCCTGTGGGTTTTGACTGGGACATCTGGGAGAGGCTCCTCCCGGACTGCGGTCGCTGGGCATCCGAGGCCTACGAATGACCTCGCCTCAAAGGACGACCCTAGAGAATTAGAGGGTCCTTTTACACCCCTGTTTTCTTGGACGCTGCCTGGTGTGGGGGGTGCTCGGGGGTAGTGGGTCGGTTCTGTTCCTGGTCTCAGTTGGCTGCAGTGCTGGTCGTCGTGTGTTAGTGGGTGTATGTGTCTGCGTGTGTGTGTGTGTGTGTGTGTGTGCATAGGGGTGTGGCTGTGGCAGCTACTGATGGGTTGGGGGACCGCTGTGGGATTCCCGGCGGCCGGGTACGGCGGTATGGCCCCGTGTCTCGAGGGAGCTTGCGGTGGTGCTACTCACTGCATTGGGGGGGGTGGCACATCCAGGTGCATATGTGAAAGTGTAGGTGTGTGGGTGTATAGGGTGTGTTTATGCGTGTTGGCATGTGTGAGTGGGGCAACAGGGTTTGGTGTGTGTACTGGGGCTGGTGTGTGTGAGCACTGGGGGTGGGGTGGACGGGGTTCTGTTAGGGGGGGCAAAATTATGAGCCCTCTATGGGTGCCTACCTCTGGTGTCGGGGTAGGCGATGGCCTGCGGCAGTTGTGTCTGGGGCGGCCTGGAGCTCCCGGGGTGTTGAATGTGGCCCCTGCTTTGGGGGGTGAGTGGATTTTGGCGCGGGAGCTTGGGGACGGATGCCCTGCTTGCCCGTAATTGGTCGTGCCCCGGTTGGGGTTCGTGCCCCCCTGTGGCCTTTGCTCGGCTGCCGAGTGGCGTCCGGCCGGGTCTCCCTTGCACCTCTTTGGAGTGGACTCGCGGTTGCCTCTTGGGGGGGCGGGGTCGGGCTGTTCCCTCTGTGGGGTGCCTGCTATGGGGTCGGGCTCCGGCGTCTTCCTAGTCGGACCCTCGCTTTTGGAGGGAGTGATGTTTGAGATGCATGGCTGTGTTCACCACAAACATCTTTCTTATTCTCTGTTTCATTCTGATACAGTCATTCTGTCACTGCAGAGTAATGTAGATTTAATGTAGATTGGTTGCACGTGTCATCTGGATGGCCATTGTGCAAGAGGTTCTGTTTTTCTTGTTGTTTTTCTTTTATGTTTATTATTATTAGCACGTATGTATGTATATACATATACTGTATATGCACACTATATGTGTGTGTATGTACAGTATGTATGTACTGCCTAGATATGTGTATTTGCAGAGTATGTGTATGTATACGTGTACGTATATGTATATATATATGTGTATGTATTTATATATACATATATATGCATGTATATAAATATATATTTTTTGTTTCTTTCTTTCTTTCTTTCTTTTCCTGTATTTTTGCACATTTTGCTCTGTGACTGTTCTGGTTGTTGCTGAAATTGTGATTATCATGGATGTTTATAATATGGTTGAAATATGTTTGTGAGGTTCTTCTGCACCCTTTCTTACATCCACCCACCCATCCCTTTTCAGGTCAGGTCCGGCATCGGAATGTGGTTCAACAAAATTCATAATAAACGCAGTCAAATGTCAAGGGAGACTCGTTTGGATTATGAAGTTTCCCTTGGCAAGCATTTTTGCTCAGCACTTACAAGCAGCTTGACTCCCATTCAGCTGTTATGATGCTGGACCAGACAAAAAAAAAAAAAAAGAACTGAAATGGAATATCTGAGTTTTGGGTCAGAGCACAAAGAAATGTACTAAAAAGTCCTTACCTTCAAAGGTAACAATTCTCTGTTGACCAATCAAGCAACGACAGCGTGACTAGTTCCACTTCTTTGGGAACATCCACCTCTTCGGGTGGGTGCCAAAAAGGTACACATTCTTCTTCCTATAGGATTTTTGACACATCCTCAGTGAAAATAAGGCTAGGTCTAAACAAAACTTTCTCATCACAGTTTCACTCGGGACAACTGTGTGTTCCTGCATAATTACACACATTATAAGGTTTGCTGCACAACAATCGAATATAATCCAAACACTGTAGCTGGTGAATCTTGCCATAAATTCAATGTGTCCTTGTTTCCCAAATTGCACATGAAAGCATCATTTTGTTGGCATGATTTGGAAACCTGAAGCATTGTTTCTGTAGTGTATTTTGCACGGTGAACTGATACTGATTGTCCATAGTCGCCCAACTGGCAGCTGCATCAGAGCTGGAGTGTGTGGACACAGTGGGATCCAAACAAACATAGCGTGTCTTTGCTTCACGCACAAACATATGTGAGTTTGTGTGCATCCACCTGCCATGCTGTGCTGCAAACTGTTTCTCTCAAGGTGCCCTTGAGTACCACCATTAAACTGCTCATTGAACATTGAGCTCATTGCGCACTTTGTCATGCGACCCTTCCACGTACGTGTGGGGATTGTTCTTAGTGTGGTGCAATGCATGCAATATGTTATGTACAACAAAGTGGAAAGATCATTTCCCCACCGGGATAGATTAAATATAATGAATTAAAAATGAAGATAGAAACAACATCAAGTTAAAGCCACCAAATTAATGGGTACAGTTACAGTTATGTGTGTTGTTTAACAGATTTTTCTGCAGCACGGTTCAGCCCTGCCTACGGACAGGTGGATAGGGGATCTCCATGCTAAACAACCCAAAATAATAATAGAAACAAGGGTGACTGCATTTTGATTATTGAAAACATGGACACTCAGCCTGGCAATGAGACACTCAAATGATACTCAAAGATGCCGTGTCATTTTGATATATTTAAAGTATGCTTCCACTGGATGAATAGAAAATGGTTATATTACAAAATACTATCTACAACCAAATAAACAAATTACAAAGGGAAAAAGAACCTGAGGTCAAATGCTTGTTAAGATTTTCGGGGAATATTTGCCCTCTTAAGTTGCAAGAATTTGGGAACTTACATCATATCCTTAATTTGACAAGGCTTCAACACAACAAGTGCTATTTTTGGCAGCACTAATTCAACAGTGCAGCCTCTTAGGGATTACGCCACATTCAACATGGGACCTTAGGCCGGTCCCATGAAATACATAGAAAGCCAGCACATTTTAAAAGCCAAGACAGGACATATCCTTGTAAAGCATGACATTTGGTCACCCTACCCCACTTACATTCATGTCATGCAGTGGACAGACTTGGAGAGGGTAATGGAGGGGCACCGAGGCTATTACTACTTGACTACCAGCGTGGACACCATACTGTGAGAAACACAACAGCATGTCACAATTTGTTCGTCAGTATTCATTTAATTTACAAGTTGTGTCACACATTACTGCGTGCCGTGACATTCTCAAGAGTATTTCCATTTCACATGTCAGTATTCAGGCCGCACGTTGGATGAATGGGTAGCATGTTGGCCTCACAGGCAGCAGGTTCAGGGTTTGAATCTCCGTTGGGCATCTCTGTGTAGAGTTTGCATGTTCTCCCCGTGCGTGTGTGGGTTTTCTCCGGCTACTCCGGTTTCCTCCCACATTCCAAAAACATGCATGTTAGGTTAATTGGCAACTCTAAATTCTCCATTAGAGTGTGAATGTTTGTTTGTCTATATGTGCCCTGCGATCGACTGGCGACCAGTCCAGAGTGTACCCCGCCTCCCGCTCAAAGCCAGCTGGGGTAGGCTCCAGCATACCCACGACTCTATAGAGGATAAGCGGTATAAAAAAGGGATGGAGGTATGGATGTCAGTATTAACCTCGGCTTGTATGCAGAGAGACAGTGACTTGTTTAGAGAGTTTTTTATGTTAATACAGGTTTGTCATTAAGAGGTTGACAAGATAAGTGAAGAGAATAATTGACTTGTGTTTAATAATTTGTTTTCAAACACTTTTTAGTCGCATTAATTTTTTAAATAACTGGAATACCTTTGTATTATTACCTTTTATCTGCATATGAAGGACATGCAGCCTTTCCTTCTCCATGCATATCACTGCTTGCATGTAAAAGATCATGTGAGACTCAATATTCCTGGTGTATGGTAAAACACCTCAGCTCACTCACGCAGATCTTTTTGACATGTTTGCGCCAACAGAACTGCTCTGTGTTGGCATCCATGTTCACAACGCTCCCTGGAGATCGCAGACAATCTGACAGGTGAAAAAGATGTGAGTGAGTCACAGCCAAGAACAAAATTATTATGATGAGGTCAAAGAATGTTTGCCTATGTATGTGCTCATGGGTTCTAATGTGCATATGCACACACACACGTTACATTTTAATACGCATGTTCAACAAATTGCTTTTATGTAGAAGGGGACAGTGATGCATCTGCCTTAAGAAGGAATAAAGATGTAGATGAGGTTTAGGGCCAAAAGCTACAGCAAGCCAGACAAATAAACAGCTTGTCTCGTCTAATTCAAAAATCATGTAAAGTGTTTTGAAATCTCTTTGATTTCGGGCCTCACTGCTCTGCTATGTAAATAAGGGTGAATAAATGACTTAACACTTCATGAATATGTATGTGCATGTCAAGCATGCCAACGGTTTTCCAACAAGATATGGGACAAACCGGACACTTATTTTGGATATATGCGCTTGTTTATGCAGGCTGTTGATTGGGGGAGGCCCTTTGCTGTTCCAGCATGACTGTGCCTCAGTGCACAAGCAATGTTCGGTTCATTTGAGTTCATGTTAAGTTCTAACATGCATACAAAGTTACATAGGAATTTCACAATTTTTGAATCCCACCCCTTCTTCACCGCATCATCATGCATTCACTAATATTTTTGATTTTGATTTTCTTCACCTCCTGTGTTCATCACTATTTACAGAAAGCTATGGACAATGGGGCCCCAAGCAAAAGCACATCACCACCTCCACAGGCGAGCAAACCCCATCCACCCTAAAACCCAAATGTACACGTCAAGACGACAAGTGCTTCAGCACCCGTGCTCGACTCACTTCCCCCAGCCGGGAGCCAGACAGCAAAACCCACAAGGGTATGTGATCTAGGAATAGATCAACAGATCTGAGGTCTCATCTATAAAAATATGCATGGAATTCCGACTAAAAGTGTCCGTATGCCAGAACCCTAAATCTGTGTACGGACACATGAGATCAGAAGTAGGGGGAAGCCGTTCACAGATAGAGAATGCATTAAAAAATTGTGCATACAAATATGAGAGCATCTATTTGGCGAATTAAAAAAATAAACAGGAAATGATTCCAAAAATGAAAGATGTTCCCCTCTCTGCAAAGACAGTGAAGGACAGAACCAATAGAATGGCAACAAATATCATCAGTAGGCAAACCGATGACTGATTTAGCGCAAGAATATTCAATTACCTGCGGTGAGTTATGTAAACAATACTGAGCAGACAGCACATACGGGGACACTCCAAAAGGCATACCTCGTTTAGTGTTTAAAATATTTCAAAGCTGGCCTACACCTGCACTCTGCACATTTGTTAGTTACATTATGTTGCTGTAACAGGCAACATTTTAAAAAGATTACAACTTTCAAAGGTTTATAAGCTGTGCATTTTTTTGCAGCTCCAGACTAAGTTTATTTACTGAAAGAGGAGGCAAAACGGCTCCTTGACGGTAAAGGCTTTGTGTTAAATAACTCTTAACCAGTTCCATGCCATTCCTCTAAAGCCATAACATTCCAGATTATTAGGAGAGGTACACCCTGGACCGATCAACCTCTCTTATCTTGATACTTTTGACTAAAGATTGACCAATGTTTTTTTTTCAGTGATGATTGTAGTCAAGGAGGTTGATATCTGATATTTGGATATTCGTTAGCAGAATAAAGGAAAATATTGACGAGAAAATGTAGAATAATGCAAACTCTCACTTGTAACTTACTTTAACTCAACTTATTTTGCTTATTCCATGCATTACAGTTCATTAGAGTAAACTGGACATTTACTTGGTTTCAGTGTGCCATTAGGTTTCATGCAGATATGAAAGGAAAATATATTGTGTGAAATACGGTATACTAAAAGCACAAATTAAAACGTATTAAGCGGTTTAAGTCTACCTACATCATATACTGCAAGTGAGCAGGGCTGCTGCTGATGTTTCTAGGACATTAGTGGGCTCACAGTACCGTTACTAGTGAATTGTACATGACTGGGGTGGTAGTTACAAGTTTAACTGTCCACTCTCTGAAAGGTCATCCCAAATTCTCAAATACACACAAAGTAAGGAGACAGCGGATATTCTTTGCATGAAATACATACAGATGTAACGTAAGTCAATAATTTTCCAGATAAAAAACTTCAAAGAGAGTCCCTGTCCTCTGTGACGTCAATCAAAACATCCTGCAAGGACGCATGTCGGCATACTGTTTTCTGTGTAATTGCCTGTTAACGTCACAAGAGCTTTAAGCAAATTTTGGGGAAGTTTTGGAGAGAATGCAAAGACTTTGTGTTACGGAAGGGTGCAGGAATGACACTGCTCAGCGTTAGTCTTTTTAATTGGCCAAAAGACCAAAAAAGTTAGGAAGAGTTGGACATAAAAAGGGTGCCCTCGCATTGGTCATTCTTATGCCTGAAACATTTCAATAAAGATTTCTTTGAGGAAGTGTGCAGCGTTGCCAGAAAGCAGAGATACAGATATATAGTATGTCTGCTCACCCATGAAAGTTTTTCTCCTTTCCACTGTGTCTGTGGGTATGAAGCATGCACAGCTCTCACTGCTGACTGGCTGTTACCCATGGCGTGGCTGTGCGTGTAACTAATCAGATGACGCTGTCGATGGGACAATTCTGGAGACAGGAGTGCAGACGGAAAGACTCCGCTTTATCAGAACCATAGTAACCAAGTTTTAAATGGATCTTGTATGGACCAAAAAAAGGCAGATGCCGATATGTGTCAAAATGCCAAACCGATTATTGGTGATCAATACTTTTTATACTTATGTCATTTGATGTATGTCTGAAATTTGGTTGAAGCAATGACTGATGATCATTTATTAGAATGGTTTTATGATTTTACATTTTTTTGTTTTACATACCATTTATAAAAATTTTTAAATTTTGCCTTATGTTTTTTATTATCCGGTGCATTTGTAATTTTGCCATTGCAGTGGTTCATGTTTTTCTAAAGGCATTTTGACCTTTGTTTATTATTTGTTATTAATACATTGTTCTAATTTTACCATGTCAAAAAATATTTCCAGACTTTTTGAGAACTAAAGCAGCACAGAAATTATTCTATAATTAGCGATCAGTGTTTGTGCGATTTTTGTGTAGTGGTATAACTTAAGCTATTTTCATGTTGCTTGGGACACAGCCGGTTTGAAATGACAGATGGCAGACCTAGGAAAAGATTTTACAGATGTTATTTATAACCTCCTTCACTTGTGGCATATTAATATCGTGAAATTTTACTTTTGCATTTGTGAACAATATTTTTAATTTTTGGATCATTTGTAGCTGTAAGAACGATTAAGTCCATTCCATTCCATTTTCTTCCGCTTATCCGGGCCCGGGTCGTAGGGGCAGCAGTCTCAGTAGGGAAGTCCCGACTTCCCGGTCTCCGGCGACCTCTTCCAGCTCCACCGTGAGGTCACTAAGGCGATGCACTGCCGGAGATGAGAGTTGAAGACTCGACGAACGGGAGACTCTGCCAGACGTTCCCAGCACACCCTCACTACACGTTTGGGTCTACCAGGTCTGTCTGGCATCCTTCCATCCTTCCAGAACAAGGTCCAGCCCCATTCAAGGAATTTGGTTCCAGAACCCAAACTGTGGGTTGAGGTGAGTCCGACTACGTCTAGTCGGAATGTCTCCTCCTCTTCCACAAACCCAGGGTGTTTCCTCACCAGAGAAGTGACATTTAATGTCCCAAGAACCAGATTTAGCTGCCGAAGACAAGGTCGCCCGGACACCCGCCCTTGACCACTGCCCAAATCACATAGCACCGGACCCTTATGCTTGCCCCTGCAGGTGGTGGGTCTGCGGGGGAGTGTTCCCGTGTTCCTTCTTCGGGCTGGGCCTGGCCAGGCCCCACGGGTGAAGGCCTGGCCACCAGGCGCTCGCCTGCGAGCCCCTCCCCCAGGCCTGGCTCCAGGGTGAGGCCCCGGTATCCCACGTCCGGGCAGGTCACTCCTCTTGATTTTTTTCATAGGGGTCTTCTGACCTACCAGGGGCATAAAGCCCCCGACAACATAGCTCCTAGGATCACTCGGGCACTCAAACCCATCCATCCATCCATTTTTCTCCGCTTATCCGGGTCCGGGTCGCGGGGGCAGCAGCTTCAGTAGGGAAGTCCAGACTTCCCAGTCCCCAGCGACCTCTTCCAGCTCCATCGGGAGGACACCAAGGCGTTCCCAGGCCAGCTGTGAGACATAGTCCCTCCAGCGTGTCCTAGGTCTTCCCGGGGGCCTTCTGCCGACTGGGCATGCCCGAAACACCTCACCAGGGAGGCGCCCGGGAGGCATCCGGACTAGATGCCCGAGCCACCTCAACTGGCTCCTCTCGATGTGAAGGAGCAGCGGCTCTACTCTGAGCTCCTCCCGGATGGCCGAGCTCCTCACCCTATCTCTTAGGGTGAGTCCAGCCACCCTACGAAGGAAACTCATTTCCGCCGCTTGTATCCGCGATCTCATTCTTTCGGTCATGACCCATAACTCATGACCATAGGTGAGGGTGGGAACGTAGATCGATCGGTAAACAGAGAGCTTTGCCTTCCGGCTCAGCTCTCTCTTCACCACGACGGTCCGGTACAGCGACCGCATTACTGCAGATGCTGCACCGATCCGTCTGTCGATCTCACGCTCCAACCTTCCCTCACTCGTGAACAAGAACCCGAGATACTTGAACTCCTCCACCTGAGGCAAGACCTCACTCCCAACCCGGAGGGTACAGTCCACCCGTTTCCGACTGAGAACCATGGCCTCGGATTTGGAGGTGCTGAGTCTCATCCCAGAAGCTTCACACTCAGCTGCAAACCGCTCCAGTAAACGCTGAAGGTCACAGCCTGATGAGGCCATAAGGACCACATCGTCTGCAAATAGCAGAGACGAGATCCTAAGGTCACCAAGCTGGACTCCCTCAACACCTTGACTGCGCCTAGAAATTCTGTCCATGAAGATTATGAACAGAATCGGTGACAAAGGGCAGCCTTGGCGGAGGCCAACGTTCACCGGAAACAAGCTCGACTTACTGCTGGCAATGCGAACCAGGCTCCTGCTTCGATTGTACAAGGACCGAATGGCACGTAGAAGCGGACCATCAATCCCGTACTCCCGGAGCACCCCCCACAGGACACCACGAGGGACACGGTCGAATGCCTTTTCCAGGTCTACAAAGCACATGTAGACTGGTTGGGCAAACTCCCACATACCCTCGAGTACCCTTGCAAGGGTGTAGAGCTGGTCCAGTGTTCCGCGACCGGGACGAAAACCACATTGCAGCTCCTCTAACCGAGGTTCGACTAACGGTCGTACCCTTCTCTCCAGCACCCTGGAGTAGACTTTCCCAGGAAGGCTGAGGAGTGTGATCCCCCTATAGTTGGAACACACCCTCCGGTCACCCTTTTTAAAAATGGGGACCACCACCCCGGTCTGCCAGTCCAGAGGTACTGTTCCTGACTTCCATGCAATGTTGTAGAGGCGTGTCAACCAACACAGTCCTCCAACATCCAGAGCCTTGAGAAATTCTGAGCGGAACTCGTCTACCCCCGGAGCCTTGCCACTGGGGAGTGATTTGACTACCCCAATTACCTCAGCCACGGTGATAGAACTGTCCACGTACGTATCCTCAGACTCTGCTTCCTCTATGGAAGGCATGTCAGTGGGATTGAGAA
>QODF01000006.1:1711178-1737161 GCA_024372805.1 Oostethus manadensis
ATATTCAAATTTAGTATTACAGCTGTAAACAAAACAACAACTCAGTTCTGATTAATACCGAACGTAATAAGCATGTGTACCAGTCACCCCCTCTTCAACTGATTGCTTTTCGGTGCTACAAAGTATCTGTGATCGTTTGTTTTATTGTTTTAGTTCCAACACAGCTCAACCCAACCAACTGTGCAAAATGTTACCCCGCCTTAACTGACTCTTTATTAATACAATTAAATCAAGCTTAAATGCATAATTGCCACTCACTGACATCTATTCATCTTTTAGAAATGAATGTCATGCAAATGTTAACTCTCCTAGACAACAGAGGGCCATCATGAGCCAGCCTCAGATTTGCAAAATATACCAATCTTACATCTAATGAATAATGAAATCGAATCATTATTTACCATAATTTTCGGCGTGTCAGCCACTACCTAAAAAAACCAAACTTTGAACCCTGCAGTTTATACAGTGGTGAGGAAACCTTGGCACTTACTTTGGCAGGAGCCACTCATGAGCTAAACTACGACAAGCTTGTTGAACCACTGAAATTTGCAGAAGGTCATTATTCAATATAACCGTCTGACTCACAGTGTCATGTTACAAAGAAGGCCGAAACCCCCACACAGCAACTGGTGAAATTTTATTTGGTAACTCGCTCATTTTAATTTAATAAATTACCATGATGTATTTAAAGGAAAATAACATCACTGTAAAAATTATTTTATTTTCAAGTATGATTTTTAATCAGTCATAAGTCATACTTAAGTAATGCTGTTCTAATTGTTATCTCTTCTGGTCTTTCTGCGTGTGTTTACTTCTCTTGATTGAAATGACCTTTTAAGCATTCTTCATTGAGCTTTTCCACTGAGTTATAAACATCCTAGTTCAGTAAGATCACCGTGACAAGCATGAAGAGCACAGCGACTTCCACTTTTTTATTCCTGTAAGTGGAGGACCAATTAACGAAAGAGAGCTTTGTCTTGCTGCAAAGCAAAAAAAAAAAGATTAATGCACTGAAACTCTTCTCCTTTACTTGAGCACGTTGCACGTAGTACTGTTAAACACAGGGCTGAAGGGCAGCAAAAGCAATTGATGAGTAGTTTTCAGGCATACAAGCATTTTACAGAAGACAGAAATAACATAATACTCTTATCTCGCACTGCGCGTCTGTGTTGAGTCCCAAAAGGCTCGGGTATCTGACACATGAGGGATTTAAATATACTCACACAAAGAAATCATTTGTGGGTCTTGGATATTTTGGTGGATTTGCTTTTCAACTCCTTAACTTGCATGTGGGTAATTACTTGTATGTCAGGAATTACAGTCACTCACGAGAAAGTGAAAGACATCTGAGTGGTTTTGATTGACACTAGTGAACGAGAAAATATACTGTATATAAGGGTTCAAGTGGAAACAAATCCCTCGTGGAGAAGACCAGGTCTCCAGAGGAAATGAGAGTAGAGTATATAATTCTATCTTGGGCACTTTTCTGACCAATGTGTCGACGGTACGTACAGTAGAATTAATGCTGTTCACAGGAACTAAAATGGACCACACGAGCAGCGCCACGTGGCCTTTCTCCTGCCGGAAAAAACTGCTTGTCTGTCAACATGATTGTGCATAGAGTCACCGTGTTCCAAGACAAGCAGACAAGCACCACTTAGAAGATGGCATCCTCACCTACGCAAAGTGTGCATATGTTGGGAGCAGCCAGTTTTTGTCTGTTTTGCCTCACCTGGTATGATTCCACATGACAGCATGTCACAGCTGGTGCAAAGACCAAACCTGAAGCAGGCAGGATACACCAAGTAGGTCAAGCCAATCTTCAAGGCCTTGTAGTCCTGGAAAGACACTTAATATGCAGAGATGGGAGACTCAAGTCACATGACTTGACTCAGGTCAGACTCGAGTCACAATTTTTAGGACTTGTGACTTGCTCGACAAATGTTCCAAAAAGACTCAACTTGACTTTGACTTCATGTTCTTGACTTTAGACTTAACTCGGACTTGAACTAATTGACTTGAAATGACTTGTTTTTGGTTTAACGCTTTGTTATATTTTCATCTTTCATCTTTCACTTTCATCCATCCATCCATTTTCTATACCGCTTATCCTCATTAGGGTCGCGGGGATGCTGGAGCCTATCCCAGCAGACTTTTGGTACACCTGGACTGGTCGCCAGTCAATCGCAGGGCACATATAGACAAACAACCACTCACACTCACATTCATACCTATGGACCATTGAGAGTCGCCAATTAACCTAACCTGCATGTTTTTTGGAATGTGTGAGGAAACCGGAGTACCCGGAGAAAACCCACACACGCACGGGGAGAACATGCATTGTTTGTATTTGTTGTACTTATTTTTGAATCTGTATGACTTGACACAACTTGCAGATGAAAAGCTGTGACTCGACTTGACTTGCTTGATTCTCATAAAGATTGACTCGGACTTGCTTATAACTTGAAGGTAAGGACTTGGTGCTTGTGACTTGCAATTTTATATTTAAAAAAGGCTTGTCATTTTCTAAAACACAACATTCCTATTCACGAACTTTGTATTTTGACAAAATAACACCACGGGGGTTCAAGACATATTTGGAAAAGAGGCAAGTAAAAAATGTGTAATAATAAAAAAATATATATTTTTAACGCTATTAACTGGGGTTCCACAGGGATTGATCCATTTCTTTTTACATTGTATATAAACTATTTGCCAAAAATATGTCCATTTCTGGAAGTCCATTTGTATGCAGTTGATGTGCTTGTCTGTTTTATTGTTTCTTTATTTTGCGCGACACAAAATAAAATGGCACACATTGTACATTACTGTACACACTGCACCTACACTAGGTATAGTAAACAAAAGAAAAGACCCATAAAAAACATTATATACTGTATATACATAAGAATATATATGTATGTACATATATACACACACATGCATATATACTATATACTATATACATACAGTATACAGTATACAGTATACATATACACACAGTATATACATATATCTATATGTGTGTATATACATGGTATAANGTATCTACAGCCTTGTGGAAAGAACTGTTTAGAAGTTATATATGTTTTGGGTATTTTTCTTTTGCATTTGTTTGTGTTCCTGCAGGATTTTCAATTTGCTGTTTAACTTCCTGTTGAATGTTTTGTGGTGGTCCTCTGTTTCTGTTTTGGATCATTTCTGTTTAGAGCGCTTGGCCCTGTCAAAAAGCTGCCATTCATGACTAAAAGAAGGGAAGGTACTTATATTCAGGGGAAGCCTTCTTATTCTCCCTCAGGTCTGAAGGTCAAGTCCGATGAAACAACACGTGGCAAGCCTGTAGACGCTCAAAGCCTCACGCGTGTGTTGAAGTCAAAGTTCATCTGGAACGGTGCCAGGGATAGAGAGGCCTAATAATCTTCATTATGAGTCATGTCATGGAGTATTCATGAGCAAACAAAGACCCCATGAAAGTGTTTGTGTCCAAAAACGGGCTCATACAGCTGGCAGCATGTGCGCTCCGGTGCTCCAGAGATTCAACTTTGATGTGTTTCCTTGATTTTTTTCCCTCTGGCAGTTAAAGCTACGATGTGATTTGGTGCTCACGGTTTGGAGTGTCTGAGTCAACTCTTAATTTGCTTTGGGAACAGTCCGTCTCCAACTCGTTTGAAACCGTACCAACGTTCCATCCATTTCAACAACTACACTACCACAGGCACGGTTGGGGGATTCTTTTAGCCCTATCTGAGAGTGCAAAGACGGTGTGTGCGTGTAAGTACATTCAGAACCTCAGCAGTGATCGATTGGCACTTTGTTGCAAATGCCAGAAGTTACACTCAGAGCTTTTTGACAGCTACCCACAGGGCCTAGTCTGAATAGTGGACTTTCATGCCATTGAAGACCCCGTCTGAAAGAACACCTGCCTACCAAACAAGGTACAAGGGCATATTCAAATTTAGTATTACAGCTGTAAACAAAACAACAACTCAGTTCTGATTAATACCGAACGTAATAAGCATGTGTACCAGTCACCCCCTCTTCAACTGATTGCTTTTCGGTGCTACAAAGTATCTGTGATCGTTTGTTTTATTGTTTTAGTTCCAACACAGCTCAACCCAACCAACTGTGCAAAATGTTACCCCGCCTTAACTGACTCTTTATTAATACAATTAAATCAAGCTTAAATGCATAATTGCCACTCACTGACATCTATTCATCTTTTAGAAATGAATGTCATGCAAATGTTAACTCTCCTAGACAACAGAGGGCCATCATGAGCCAGCCTCAGATTTGCAAAATATACCAATCTTACATCTAATGAATAATGAAATCGAATCATTATTTACCATAATTTTCGGCGTGTCAGCCACTACCTAAAAAAACCAAACTTTGAACCCTGCAGTTTATACAGTGGTGAGGAAACCTTGGCACTTACTTTGGCAGGAGCCACTCATGAGCTAAACTACGACAAGCTTGTTGAACCACTGAAATTTGCAGAAGGTCATTATTCAATATAACCGTCTGACTCACAGTGTCATGTTACAAAGAAGGCCGAAACCCCCACACAGCAACTGGTGAAATTTTATTTGGTAACTCGCTCATTTTAATTTAATAAATTACCATGATGTATTTAAAGGAAAATAACATCACTGTAAAAATTATTTTATTTTCAAGTATGATTTTTAATCAGTCATAAGTCATACTTAAGTAATGCTGTTCTAATTGTTATCTCTTCTGGTCTTTCTGCGTGTGTTTACTTCTCTTGATTGAAATGACCTTTTAAGCATTCTTCATTGAGCTTTTCCACTGAGTTATAAACATCCTAGTTCAGTAAGATCACCGTGACAAGCATGAAGAGCACAGCGACTTCCACTTTTTTATTCCTGTAAGTGGAGGACCAATTAACGAAAGAGAGCTTTGTCTTGCTGCAAAGCAAAAAAAAAAAGATTAATGCACTGAAACTCTTCTCCTTTACTTGAGCACGTTGCACGTAGTACTGTTAAACACAGGGCTGAAGGGCAGCAAAAGCAATTGATGAGTAGTTTTCAGGCATACAAGCATTTTACAGAAGACAGAAATAACATAATACTCTTATCTCGCACTGCGCGTCTGTGTTGAGTCCCAAAAGGCTCGGGTATCTGACACATGAGGGATTTAAATATACTCACACAAAGAAATCATTTGTGGGTCTTGGATATTTTGGTGGATTTGCTTTTCAACTCCTTAACTTGCATGTGGGTAATTACTTGTATGTCAGGAATTACAGTCACTCACGAGAAAGTGAAAGACATCTGAGTGGTTTTGATTGACACTAGTGAACGAGAAAATATACTGTATATAAGGGTTCAAGTGGAAACAAATCCCTCGTGGAGAAGACCAGGTCTCCAGAGGAAATGAGAGTAGAGTATATAATTCTATCTTGGGCACTTTTCTGACCAATGTGTCGACGGTACGTACAGTAGAATTAATGCTGTTCACAGGAACTAAAATGGACCACACGAGCAGCGCCACGTGGCCTTTCTCCTGCCGGAAAAAACTGCTTGTCTGTCAACATGATTGTGCATAGAGTCACCGTGTTCCAAGACAAGCAGACAAGCAACACTTAGAAGATGGCATCCTCACCTACGCAAAGTGTGCATATGTTGGGAGCAGCCAGTTTTTGTCTGTTTTGCCTCACCTGGTATGATTCCACATGACAGCATGTCACAGCTGGTGCAAAGACCAAACCTGAAGCAGGCAGGATACACCAAGTAGGTCAAGCCAGTCTTCAAGGCCTTGTAGTCCTGGAAAGACACTTAATATGCAGAGATGGGAGACTCAAGTCACATGACTTGACTCTGGTCAGACTCGAGTCACAATTTTTAGGACTTGTGACTTGCTCGACAAATGTTCCAAAAAGACTCAACTTGACTTTGACTTCATGTTCTTGACTTTAGACTTAACTCGGACTTGAACTAATTGACTTGAAATGACTTGTTTTTGGTTTAACGCTTTGTTATATTTTCATCTTTCATCTTTCACTTTCATCCATCCATCCATTTTCTATACCGCTTATCCTCATTAGGGTCGCGGGGATGCTGGAGCCTATCCCAGCAGACTTTTGGTACACCTGGACTGGTCGCCAGTCAATCGCAGGGCACATATAGACAAACAACCACTCACACTCACATTCATACCTATGGACCATTGAGAGTCGCCAATTAACCTAACCTGCATGTTTTTTGGAATGTGTGAGGAAACCGGAGTACCCGGAGAAAACCCACACACGCACGGGGAGAACATGCATTGTTTGTATTTGTTGTACTTATTTTTGAATCTGTATGACTTGACACAACTTGCAGATGAAAAGCTGTGACTCGACTTGACTTGCTTGATTCTCATAAAGATTGACTCGGACTTGCTTATAACTTGAAGGTAAGGACTTGGTGCTTGTGACTTGCAATTTTATATTTAAAAAAGGCTTGTCATTTTCTAAAACACAACATTCCTATTCACGAACTTTGTATTTTGACAAAATAACACCACGGGGGTTCAAGACATATTTGGAAAAGAGGCAAGTAAAAAATGTGTAATAATAAAAAAATATATATTTTTAACGCTATTAACTGGGGTTCCACAGGGATTGATCCATTTCTTTTTACATTGTATATAAACTATTTGCCAAAAATATGTCCATTTCTGGAAGTCCATTTGTATGCAGTTGATGTGCTTGTCTGTTTTATTGTTTCTTTATTTTGCGCGACACAAAATAAAATGGCACACATTGTACATTACTGTACACACTGCACCTACACTAGGTATAGTAAACAAAAGAAAAGACCCATAGAAAACATTATATACTGTATATACATACGCATATATATGTATGTACATATATACACACACATGCATATATACTATATACTATATACATACAGTATACAGTATACAGTATACATATACACACAGTATATACATATATCTATATGTGTGTATATACATGGTATAAGTGTGGACGTCAGTGGACAGGATAATGCAGCTTTAGAGCTCTGAAGTGATATCTTCGCCAAATACAGTGTAGGCCGAGGAAGACAAAAGCAGCTGCATGCTGTATGGAATATTTCCTCATTTTGCCACAGTTAAGGGTTTGAAATTTCACTTCTTCTTTCGTCTTGTAATCATTCAATAAAGCTTTTCATTTCCCGTTGACCACGGTGGCACTAGCTTTGGTCAGCAGCTCCATCTGCCTATTTAACAGCTACATTTGTAATGATTTTCGATCTATTAGTATAGTTCTGCACAACAACCTACCACTGGTGGGTTGGTAAAACAGGATTATTGGTAAAACAGGACACTTGTCTCTGGGGCCCACCCAGCCATTCACACAAACACAGAATGCAACACAGGCCACTTCTGAATTATTAATAGCTGCAACATCTGTGTTGCCTCCCATTTCAAATGCAGAGTTGAGCCACTGGACACATTTACGTGAGTGGAAGTGCACAGGATCCCCATTGCAAGCTTCCAAGTGCCATTCTAAGGGGAAGGGGAGGATTACGGTATATGTGTGTATAGGTTTGTCTCTGTATGAAACCATGGAATTGATTTAACAGAACAGTGCTCATACACTATGCTTGTTTATTGCCCAACCTTTTAATCCAAATAGTAAGTGGATGTGGCCTCATTGTGTGTATGTTTGACCCTTTCCCTGAATCCTCGCACTTAACTAAAATCTCTTAATTATCTGTAGGTGTTAATGCGTTCACCGTCTCTCACTCACGGTCATCATGAGTCAACAGGAATAACCTCTAGTTTAACCATGATCCTGAACAAGATAAATGGTAGAGAAAACAGATGAGTGGATTTTCCGTGTCCTTCACAAAACCCAGGTCACAAATTCTGGGAGAGAAAATAAAAAATGTTGAAAGAAGCAGTAGAGCATGGGTGATTAAAACTTTACCCTTATTTGGACAATCTGGTATGGCTGACAAAAAAAGCAAAAATAAAACCCCTGTTATGGCCAGATAGGCATCAATTGTGGTAGTATAGTAGTTATATTTATCACGGTTAATGCGTTCCACACCTGACCAGATAAGTTAATTTCTAGAGATAGAAAACCTGTTTACAAACTTGTTAATGCAGTTTAAGACTATTAGTGCCCTGTCATCAAAGTACATTTTATTTACTTTATTTAAGACATAAATAATACTCATGCTTGTATGTTACTCTAAATGTGCAGCAGTGGGACAGGAAATGACTTTAATGGTTCAAAGTTCACTTTTAGCTTGGTGTGGGTTACGGTCGTGACAATAGCCACATTTTTAATGTGTGCTTCCAACAATGCATTGCACAATGCCACTTCCATTCCAATCCATTTTCTTCCGCTTATCCGGGTCCGGGTCACAGGGGCAGCAGTCCCAGTAGGGAATTCCAGACTTCCCGGTTTCCGGCGACCTCTTCCAGCTCCACCGGGAGGCGTTCCCAGGCCAGATGTGAGACATAGTCTCTCCAGCGTGTCCTAGTTCTTCCCCGGGACCTTCTCTTGGCTGGTCATGCCTGAAACACCTCACCGGGGAGGCGCTCGGGAGGCATCCAGACTAGATCCCCGAGCCACCTCAACTGGCTCCTCTCAATGAGAAGGAGTAGCGGCTCTACTCTGAGCTCCTTCCGGATGGCCGTGCTCGTCACCTTATCTCTTAGGGTGAGTTCAGCCACCCTACGGAGAACACTAATTTCAGCCTCTTGTATCCGCGATCTTTCGGTCATGACCCATAACTCATGAACATAGGATGAAGATGGGAAAATAGATCGATCTGTAAACAGAGAGCTTTGCCTTCCGGCTCAGCTCTCTCTTTACCATGACGTTCCGCTACCGTGACGACATTACTGCTGACGCTGCACCGATCCATCTGTCGACTTCACGCTCCAACCGTCCCTCACTCGTGAACAAGACCCCGAGATACTTGAACTCCCCCCCTGAGGCAAGACCTCGCTCCCAGAGAGTACAGTCTACCCGTTTCCGACTGAGAACCATAGCCTCGGATTTGGAGGTGCTGAGTCTCATCCCAGAAGCTTCACACTCAGCTGCCTGTCACAGCCCGATGAGGCCATAAGGAGCACATCATCTGCAAATAGCAGAGCTGCCCCTAGAAAGTCTGTCCATAAAGATTATGAATCTCAGCGCCTTGACTGCGCCTAAAAAACAGAATCGATGACAAAGGGCAGCCTTGTCGGAGGCCAACGATCACCAGAAACAAGCTCAACTTACTGCTGGCAATGCGAACCAGGCTCCTGCTTCAATTGTACAAGGACCGAATGACACGAATTCGCGCACCACCAATCTCGTACTCACGGAGTACCCACCACAGGACACCACAATGGACACGGTCGAATGCCTTTTCCAAGTCTACAAAGCACATGTAGACCGGTTGGGAAAACTCCCACATACCCTCCAGTACACCTGCAAGGGTGTAGAGCTGGTCCAATGTTCCGGGACCGGGACGAAAACCACATTGCAACTCCTGTAACCGACGTTCGACTAACGGTCGTACCCTTGTTTCAAGCACACTGGAGTAGACTTTCCCAGGGAGGCTGAGGAGTGTGATCCCCCTATAGTTGAAACACACCCTGCGGGTACCCTTTTTAAAAATGGGGACCACCACACCGGTCTGCCAGTCCAGAGGTACTGTTCCCGACTTCCGTGCTATGTTGAAGAGGCAAGTCAACCAAGACAATCCTCCAACATCCAAAGCCTTGAGGAATTCAGGGTGAAACTCGTTCACCCCTAGAGCCTTGCCATTGGGAAGTGTTTTATGTACCCCAATTACCTCAGCCACGAATATAGAACTGTCCACGTACGTGTCCTCAGTCTCTGCTTTCTCTACGGAAAGTATGTCAGTGGGATTTAGAAGAGGCTCAAAGTATTCCTTCCACCGACCAACTATATCCTCAGTCGAGGTCAGCATGCCATCGTCCACACAGTAAACAGTGTGAACTGGGGACCGCTTCCCCTTTCTGAGATGTCGGACGGTTTGCCAGAACCTCTTCAAGGCCGACCGTGCTCCTTAGCCTCACTGAACTCCTGCCACACCCGAGTTTTGGCCTCGACCACAGCCGAAGCCGCGTGCCATCCATGCTTGATAGTACTCCTTCTTCAGCTTGACGGCAGCCCTAACCCCCGGTGTCCACCATCGGGTTCGGGTCTTGCCGCCACGACTGGCACCAACCACTTTGCGACTGTAACTACGACTGGCTGTTTCAGCAATGGAGGCACGGAATACGGCCCATTCGGACTCAATATCCCGATCCTCTCTTGAGATGCAGGCAAAGCTCTGCCGGAGATGAGAGTTTAAGACTGGACGAACGGAAGACTCTGCCAGACGTTCCCAGCACACCCTCAATACGCGTTTGGGTCTACCAGGTCTGTCCGGCATCCTTCCTGCCGTCTAATCCAACTCATCACCAGGTGGTGATCAGTTGACAGCTCAGCCCCTCTCTTCAGCCGCGTGTCCAGAACATGCGGACGAAGGTCTGATGATACAAATCCAAGTCGATCATAGACCTGCGACTTAGGGTGTCCTGGTGCCAAGTGCACTTATAGATATACTTATGTTTGAACATGGTGTTTGTTATGGACAAACTGTGGTTCGCACAGAAGTCCAGCAACAACACACCACACGGGTTCAGATCAGAGAGGCTTTTCTTCCCAACCACGCCCCTCCAAGTCACACTGTCATTGCCCACATGGGCGTTGTAGTCTCCCAGTAGAACTATGGAGTCACCAGCTGGGGTGCACTCCAGCACCGCTCCGATAGACTCCAAAAAGGCTGGGTACTCTGAACTTCCGTTTGGTGCGTACGCACAAACCACAGTCAGGACCCTTTCCCCAGCCCGAAGGCATAGGGAAATAACCCTCTCGTTCAACGGGGATGACTCCATCAAAAAGGCACCAAGCTGGGGGCCAAATAATAAGCCCACCCCAGCTCGTTGCCTCTCCCCTGCAGCAACTCCAGAGTAGAACAAGGTCCAGCCCCTCTAAAGGGATTTGGTTCCAGAGACCAAACTGTGGGTTAAGGTGAATCCGACTATATCTAGTCGGAATGCCTCAGTCTCTTCCACAAGCTCGGGCTCCTTCCCCACCAGAGAAGTGACATTCCATGTCCCAAGAAACAGACTTGACCGACGAAGACCAGGTGGCCCGTACACCCGCCCTCGAAAGCCCAAATCAGATGGTACCGGACCCTTATGCTTGCCCCTGCAGGTGGTGGGTCTGCGGGGGGGAGCTCCCGTGTTGCTTGTTCGGGCTGAGCCCCACGGCTGAACGCCCGGCCACCAGGCGCTCACCTGCGAGCCCCTCCCCCTGGCCTGGCTCCAGAGTGAGACCCCGGTGTCCCACGTCCGGGCGAGGTGCGGTCACTCATAATTTTAATCATAAGGGTGTTCTGAATCACTCTTAGTCTGNCTGGCTCCAGAGTGAGACCCCGGTGTCCCACGTCCGGGCGAGGTGCGGTCACTCATAATTTTAATCATAAGGGTGTTCTGAATCACTCTTAGTCTGGCCTGTCACATAAAACCTGTTTGATTTGGGAGACCCTACCAGGGGCATAAAGCCCCCGACAACATAGCTCTTAGGACATGGGCACTCAAACCCCTTCACCACGATAAGGTGGTAATTCAAGGAGGAGTGCCACTTCTATATTACTGAATTATTGTATCAGTCATAGTAGTGATGCCATAGTTCACAGTCTGGCTTCTGGTTTCCCTGCTCTCATAATACAGCATTTCTCCAAACAAAAAATCTTATGACATTTTAATTGCGACACCCCTACTAAATACTGTTGTCAGTTTTTCATATTCCCAGTGTAAAGTTTGCAGGTCTTGATAATAGTTTAATTCACAATACAATTCAATATGGCAATAAATATAATTACACATTTTAAATACATAACATACATATATGTATTATACAGTTTTTATCATATATATCCATACATATATGGATTGACTGGCGACCAGCCCAGGGTGTACCCCGCCTCTTGCCCAAAGTCTGCTGGGATAGGCTCCAGCATCCCCGTGATCCTAATGAGGATAAGCGGTATAGAAAATGAATGAATAAATGAATACATAATCTGAGTAGTATGTCAGTGAAAATAGCTTTGTAGCAATAATTGTACACACAGTTCATGTATTACATCCAGTTAGCATTTGCTATCACACATTACAGATATACAATAAATGTAAATGATTATGCAATAGACAATGCAGCTGAAGTCAAGGCAACATTTTAAATATCAGAATAAAAACAAAGTTGCATTTCTGTTTGTCGTGCGTTTGTTCAACACTTACTTTGCTGCATAGGTGCAACAGCAATCAATGGTTTATGACATGGGTGACACAAACGAAAGACCCACACGACCTTTGCCATCGACATTTCGCTTGCAATCAATGTAACACCCCTGCTGTATATATTGTTAATTTTCTTGTTAGGTATACATTAAGTTCTAAACAATTCTTTAGTCAAGTTTAGTACTGATGCTTTATGGCATTTTTCTTACGCTGAAAAAGAGACAGCAAACGTTCAACAATGTGCACCATCCTGGAGCTCCAAAAAGGCACATTATGTTGCATGACACTCTTTCCTGATGCCACTGCCAAGCCCTCAGGAAAAGCTTCAGGCTGTGTGCATATTTTGGCATGCTGGCCTAAGTTTTGACTGCACAATTGCATGATAAAGTCTTACTGAGTATTTTAATATGCCTGTTGGTGTGTAATAAGAAAAAACATTCAAACCAACAAGCTTGTATTTTAAAGTCAAATGTAAAACCAGCAAGTCAAATAATTATTCTGTTTTGCATTGAGTGGGCAGCTGTGCACGCGGAACCATGCGGTGGTCAAATGTAGCCACAAATCATTTCTTTGTTTGAAAAATGTGTTATATTTGCAGTTATAAAATCATTCCTGGTGAATGCAATCTGCTTTATGTGTCCTGCCTTCGGTGCCCCTCATGTGATGTTCTACATTTATGATATAATATGTTGTAAATGACTCTTTGTGTAGAAGTCATCCACCTGATTGAAACAGTCTTGGGTGCCTGGGCATGTGAATCTGCACTTCATCAACTCTGTCTCTCTCAGACTTTGAACTCCAACTGACAATATCATCAAAGATTTGCAATTTGTCTTGGACATGACTCTGACTTTAGTCTGATGACTTCAATATGCTTGAGATTTCCTGTGTGTTGAGTAAAACTTGTTCAAAGTATTCAACTAACGTGATTGTTACTATGTCAACTGATGTTCCCACAAGATCTATTAATGTCTAATCAGGTTTAAGAAACAGATAAAAATGACTGAATACATAATAAAACATGTGACATTACTTTCAAACTCAATAATTATGCTTACATTGATAGGTTTCTTTCGGTCTCCGTGCTTAAGTCTTCTCAGCGGGTGTTGCAGCTCCGTCTTCCCCTTCATTTCCAAGTCTGCCCCCCGACCACCGTAGGTTTCTTGGGCTGTGCACCCCTTAGCACTTACCCCTTGATTAAAGGATAAATAAATAAAAACTAGGGGTAATGGGTAAGATGGGGGGTAAAAGGTAGAATTTGTATTCACAGCCTGGGCTTACCATATTGTCACACTGGTCTTATTAAAAAATTAAACAAAACAATTTAAAATGCATTCACTGTATTTGTCAAATGTTTTTGATTGTTTCATTGTTAAAATTGCATTTTATTTGGCAAACTCTCAACAGCGCATATGATTTGCAAGGACTTTGAAGGCTATGACTTCTTGCTTGACTCTACCTGTCTTGTTTTGACTTGAACTTGCACATCTTTACTTGAGAATTGACTCGAGACTTGAGATTAAAGACTTGAGACATACACTACTTCAGACTTGTAAAACACTGACTTTCTCCAACTCTGGAAAATCACCCCTCCCCTCCTATGTTCATGCATTCATTCTCTATGCCGCTCATTAGGGTTGTGGCGGTATGCTAGAGCCTATCGCAAATGACTTCGGACGAGAGGCGGGATACACGCGGGACTGGTCGACAGCCATACCGATGGACAATTTAGAGTTGACGATTATTCTAACGTGCATATTTTTGGAACGTGTTGAGTACCTATGCACGGAGAAAACATGCACACTCCACACGGAGATGCCCACCGGAGATTGAAACTAACCACTTGGTCACCGTCCGGCCCCCTCCTATGGTTTCTCTGTCACAACCCGGCCCATGGGTTGCGGCAAGGACGGTCGAAACCAACAAAGGAAAGGAAAGGAAAGGAATGGAATGGAATGGAATGGAATGGAATGGAATGGAATGGAATGGAATGGAATGGAATCAATGAACCAGACGAAATCAGCATGGTGCAGCCAGCAGTCCAGGAGCAGGAGAAGACAATGACCCATGGAGGTGGAGCCCTTTTGACTCCTGGAGAGCGTCCTCCCAGGTGCTACAGATCAGCAATCAGGAGATCAGCAATCAGGGTCCATGGAAAGCTCACAGCGACAGCATGTTAATGACAGGTCCCTTGGAACCCCAGCAGGGCTGTCACATCTTTGAGACTAATACCTAATACGGACTAATACGGATACCTACCTACCTTGATATTCTGAGGTCTGGTACACTTTAAAAATTAAAGGCATAATCACTGACCGTTCAGAGTGAATTGGTTAAAATGTGTGTCTATTGAAGCACATAAAAGGAATACTAACTACTGCATTTGGGTTGAATATCATTCAAAATCGGATGTGTCTTTCCTCTCGCAGTGATAGAAAAATCTTGAAGTATTAAGATGACTTCTATGTGTTGTTTTCCAGCATTACCGGCCGAAATTCTCCCATCCCTTTTTTGTTTAGCTGTAGTTCAAATAATTATTTTAAGCAAGTGTATACAACTTTCAAACCATCCTGATTATCTGTGCGGAATTGTTCCTCTCTGTCACAATCACAGGGCGTGGAATGAATACATAATACAATGAGGATTTCGCTTCCTATCTGTTCTTCATCACGGTTATGGAATGGCAAAAATAAGCTGTACTCATTTCATGCTTGTACTCGACAGAAATGCTTTATCCAGAAAGGATATTGGTTTAAAACGAGTATCCATCTCATCCCTAATCAGAAGCACAATCCACCCATACATTCATTTTCTATGCCGCTTATCCTCATTAGGGTTGCGGGTGTGCTGGAGCCTATCCCAGCTGACTTCGGGCAGGAGGGCGGGGTACACCCTGGACTGGTCGCCAGCCAATCGCAGTGCAGACAAACAAACATTCACACTCACATTCATACTCTAATGGACAATTTAAAGTCGCCAATTAACCTAACAACCTAACCTCCCCAATGGCTCTGGGGGTAGATGAGTTCCGCCCTGAGTTCCTCAAGGCTCTGGATGTTGGGGGACTGTGTTGGTTGACACGCCTCTACAACATTGCATGGAAGTTGGGAACAGTACCTTTGGACTGGCAGACCGGGGTGNGGAGAAGACAATGACCCATGGAGGTGGAGCCCTTTTGACTCCTGGAGAGCGTCCTCCCAGGTGCTACAGATCAGCAATCAGGAGATCAGCAATCAGGGTCCATGGAAAGCTCACAGCGACAGCATGTTAATGACAGGTCCCTTGGAACCCCAGCAGGGCTGTCACATCTTTGAGACTAATACCTAATACGGACTAATACGGATACCTACCTACCTTGATATTGAGGTCTGGTACACTTTAAAAATTAAAGGCATAATCACTGACCGTTCGGAGTGAATTGGTTAAAATGTGTGTCTATTGAAGCACATAAAAGGAATACTAACTACTGTATTTGGGTTGAATATCTTTCAAAATCGGATGTGTCTTTCCTCTCGCAGTGATAGAAAAATCTTGAAATATTAAGATGATTTCTATGTGTTGTTTTCCAGCATTACCAGCCGAAATTCTCCCATCCCTTTTGTGTTTAGCTGTAGTTCAAATAATTATTTTAAGCAAGTGTATACAACTTTCAAACCATCCTGATTATCTGTGCGGAATTGTTCCTCTCTGTCACAATCACAGGGCGCGGAATGAATACATAATACAATGAGGATTTCGCTTCCTATCTGTTCTTCTTCACGGTTATGGAAAAGCAAAAATAAGCTGTACTCATTTCATGCTTGTACTCGACAGAAATGCATTATCCAGAAAGGATATTGGTTTAAAACGAGTATCCATCTCATCCCTAATCAGAAGCACAATCCACCCATCCATTCATTTTCTATGCCGCTTATCCTCATTAGGGTTGCGGGTGTGCTGGAGCCTATCCCAGCTGACTTCGGGCAGGAGGCGGGGTACACCCTGAACTGGTCGCCAGCCAATCGCAGGGCAGACAAACAACCATTCACACTCACATTCATACCTATGGACAATTTAGAGTCGCCAATTAACCTAACATGCATGTTTATGGAATGTGGGAGGAAACCGGAGTACCCGGAGAAAAACCACACACGCACGGGGAGAACATGCAAACTCCACACCGAGATGCCCAACGGGGATTCAAACCCTGATCTCCTGACTGTGTGGTCAACATGCTACCCACTCGAACACCATGCGGCCCCAGAAGCACAATGTAGATCGTAATATTTTCAAACGCACAGAAAACAGAAGTAATGTTATTCATTTTTAAACTGTAACAACTGTCGGTATTCAACAATCAAACATGTCTGTAATTATTTTTGCTGTTTATGTTGCTAGGCAGAATAGCTGGAGCCCAATGGTCAAATGCACATTATTTGTGTGCCTTTATCGCTGTCTGTTTATGGTGTATGAAAGACATGTCTTGTGGACAAATTACGTAATGGAAAGACTATTTATTTTTTGTAGCCTTTCTTCCTGCTTCTTTGGACAGTGTTGCTATTGGAGAAGTAGTCAATAATCACACAGTCTAAAATTGTTTTAAAATATAAGAGCGAGGCATTTAATTACAGTGCTGGACTCCATCATGAACAAGGAAGATCAAGGAAGAGCCCAGAATAAGTATACACAATCTATATAGTAGTTGTTGCGCCCCTCTAGAAAGTGAAAAGTTTATGTAGAAGTGAAAGTTAAGCTTGTACGAGTGGCAACGATGTATCTGTTGTCTGTCTGTCTGGTTTCTGTGGGTGTTGTGCAACTCTGGTTGTGCTATGTGAGAGGGGTTGTCATGAAAAAGGTTCTATGAGATGCTATTACTGTATATCTAACAACAAACACGCACATATTTTTTTTTCATGAGGAATGGATTGATGTGTGTGTATGTTACTGGAGTGTATTTCGCAACTACTGCAGTAATGAATGAATAAAACAAACAACAAATAGGTCACAAGTATACTGATATCATATCCTCACATCCTGCAGAGATAACAGCTCTGTGAAAGGTTAGACCTTTGGATTCGACACGTCAGTGTCACACAGAAGGTCATTTATTTGACGACAAAATGATCGACTCTTCTGCATTTCTCAACTCTCGGTCAAAACCAAGAAGAAAGCGGTTTTGTTTTCTTCACCACATTATACTAATTTATTCACGGTGATATAGCATCATTCTAAGATCTGCAAACCAACTCTGGTCTCCGACACATATTGCCAGAAGAATTTAGTGTGCTGTGATGAAAAGCAATCACAAAGAAACAAGCACCTTAGCAATTTCTATTTTTAGAAATGTGCACAACTTTTCACACAGCAGTCATAGCAAATTAGTAGTGTGGCGCCCACGCCGTTCCCTGTTTCTACAACACCAGGACCTTGACTTGCGGTAATTTTTATTGTTGTTTACTTGTCTGACCCAACACCATTTTAGTTTCGCGCCACATACTCTGTGTTTTGGGATTAACATGAATTCTTTTTCCATTTCAAGCCACATAAAATAAAATACACACACGCACACACACTTCTCAGTGAATTGCAGCTTGATGTCAAACTGATATTAAAATACAATTTGATATTTCGGTTTTTAATTTTTGCTTGCTTCTTTTCATTTAGGAGATGAACTACGACAAATATGTAACCTACTTTTTTCATTTGTAACATTTTTGTGTATTTATATATATTGTATATTTGATTACTGTATATTTTTATTATATTTATAATATATATTTTGTCACGGTACAGTGGAACTTCAGCCTTTGCTGTGGGAGGGTCATTGTTTTGCTTTTGCTTGGATGGAACAAACACAAAATCAAAACAGAAAAAAGCAATGACAAAATGGGGAAACAATATGACATTTGTATATTTTTAAAATATTCATTCTCTTTCAGCATGGAGTCCCTTTTAATTTTGGCACTCCTGTGATTTCATACAAATGAGGTGGGCTTGCACTGCATGTGAGCAAAAGTGTCATCGTGAGCATGCGGACATGAAAATGTCCATTTATACAGCATTTTTTAAAATCGGTTTTTATTGAATGAAAACCGAGAATCCGTGAATCACCACCTTATCGTGGTGGAGGGGTTTGAGTGCCCGAGTGATCCTAGCAGCTATGTTGTCGGGGCTTTTTGCCCCTGGTAGGGTCTTCCAAGGCAAACAGGTTCTAGGTGACAGGCCTGACTAAGAGTGATTCAGAAGACCCTAATGAAGAAGAACAAGAGGAGTAATCGCACCTCGCCCCGGCGTGGGATACCGGGGCCTCACCCTAGAGCCAGGCCTGGGGGAGGGGCTTGCAGGCGAGCGCCTGGTGGCCAGGCTTTCACCCGGGGGGCCTGGCCGGGCCTAGCTCGAAGAAGCCACACAGGAGCTACCCCCTGCAGACCCACCACCTGCAGGGGCAAGCATAAGGGTCCGGTGCAATGTGATTTGGGCAGTGGTCGAGGGCAGGTGTCCAGGTGACCTGGTCTTCGGCGGCCAAATCTGGTTCTTGGGACATGGAATGTCACTTTTCTGGTGTGTGAAGGAACCCGAGCTTGTGGAAGAAGCGGAGACATTCCGACTCGATATAGTCGGACTCACCTCAACCCACAGTTTGAGCTCTGGAACCAAATTCCTTGAAAGGGGCTGGACCTTGTTCTTCTCTGGAGTTGCTGAAGGGGAGAGGCGGTGAGCTCTTGTGAGTTTATTATTAGCCCCCTGGCTTGGTGCCTCTGTGCTGGAGTCATCCCCGGTGAACGAGAGGGTTATTTCCCTACGCCTTAGGGCTGGGGAAAGGGTCCTGACTGTGGTTAGTGCACATGCGCCGAACGGCAGTTCAGCGTACCCAGCCTTCTTGGAGTCTATCAGAGGGGTTCTGGAGAGCACCCCAGCTGGTGACTCCATAGTTCCACTGGGAGACTTCAACACCCATGTGGGCAATAAAAGTGTGACTTGGAGGGGCGTGGAGGAACGGCCTCCCTAAACTGAACCCGTGTGGTGTGTTGTTGCTGGACTTCTGTGCGAATCACAGTTTGTCCATAACATACACCATGTTCAAACATAAGGATGTGCATAAGTGCACTTGGCACCAGGACACCCTAGGTCGCAGGTCTATGATCGACGTTGTGGTCGTATTATCAGACCTGCGTCCGCATGTTCTGGACACGCGGGTGAAGAGAGGGGCTGAACTGTCAAATGACCACCACCTGGTAATGAGTTGGATTAGATAGCGGGGAAGGATGACGGAGAGACCTGGTAGACCCAAACGCGTAGTGAGGGTGGGAACATCTGGCAGAGTCTCCCGTTCGTCGCGTCTTCAACTCTCATCTCCGGCAAAGCTTCACCTGCATCTCGAGGGAGGACCGGGATATTAAATCAGAATGGGCTGTATTCCGTGCCTCCATTGCTGAGGCAGCCAGTCGTAGTTGCGGCCGCAAGGTGGTCCGTGCCAGTCAGGGTGGCAAGCCCCGAACCCGATGGTGGACACCGGGGGTTTAGGGCTGCCGTCAAGCTGAAGAAGGAGTCCTATCAAGCATGGATGGCTTGCAGGACTCCCGAAGCAGCTGACAGGTACCGGCAGGCCAAGCTGCACGCGGCTTCGGCAGTGGTCAAGGCAAAAACACGGGTGTGGGAGGAATTCGGTGAGGCTATGGAGCACGACTTTTGGTCGGCCTCGAAGAGGTTCTGGCAAACCCTCCGACACCTCAGAAAAGGGAAGCAGCCCCCAGTTCACACTGTTTACAGTGGGGACGGGGGCTTGCTGACCTCGACTGTGGATATAGTTGATCGGTGGAAGGAATACTTTGAGGCCCTTCTCAATCCCACTGACATACCTTCCTTAGAGGAAGCAGAGTCTGAGAATACGTATGTGGACAGTTTAATCACCGCGCCTGAGGTAATTGGGGTAGTTAAAACACTCCCCAATGGCTCTGGGGGTAGATGAGTTCCGCCCTGAGTTCGTTAAGGCTCTGGATGTTGGGGGACTGTGTTGGTTGACACGCCTCTACAACATTGCATGGAAGTTGGGAACAGTACCTTTGGACTGGCAGACCGGGGTGGTGGTCCTCATTTTTAAAAGGGTTGAGCAGAGGGTGTGTTCCAACTATAAAGGGATCACACTCCTCAGCCTCCCTGGGAAAGTCTACTCCAGGGTGCTGGAGAGAAGGGTACAACCGTTAGTCGAACCTCGGTTACAGGAGCTGCAGTGTGCTTTTTGTCCCCGTCGCGGAACACTGGACCAGCTCTAAACCCTTGCAAGGGTACTGGAGGGTATGTGGGAGTTTGCCCAACCGGTCTAAATGCACTTTGTAGACTTGGAAAAGGCATTCGACCGTGTCCCTCGTGGTGTCCTGTGGGGGTGCTCCGGGAGTACAGAATTGGTGGTCCGCGAATTTGTGTCATTCGGTCGTTGTACAATCAAAGCAGGAGCCTGGTTCGCATTGCCAGCAGTAAGTCGAGCTTGTTTCCGGTGAACGTTTGCCTCCGACAAGGTTGCCCTTTGTCACCGATTCTGTTCATAATCTTTATGGACAGAATTTCTAGGCACAGACGGCTGGGTGCAGCATCCGCAGTAATGCGGTCGCTGTACCGGACCTTTGTGGTGAAGAGAGAGCTGAGCCGGAAGGCAAAACTCTCTGTTTAACAATCGATCTACGTTCCCACCTTCACCTATGGTCATGATTATGGATCATGACCGAAAGAACGAGATCGCGGATACAAGCGGCGGAAATGAGTTTCCTCCGTAGGGTGGCTGGACTCACCCTAAGAGATAGGGTGAGGAGCTCGGCCCTCCGGGAGGAGCTCAGACTAGAGCCGCTGCTCCTTCACATAGAGAGGAGCCAGTTGAGGTGGCTCGGGGCTTCGTCCGGATGCCTCCCGGGGGCCTCCCTGGTCAGGTGTTTCTGGCATGCCCAGCTGGGAGAAGGTCCCGGGGAAGACCTAGGACACGATGGGGGGATTATGTCTCACAGCTGGCCTGGGAACGGCTTGGTGTCCTCCCGGTGGAGCTGGAAGAGGTCGCCGGAGACCGGAAAATCTGGACTTCCCTACTGAAACTGCTGCCACCGCGACCCGGATAGGTGGAAGAAAATGGAATGGTTTTCATTATAAGGAAAAACTACGACGGCGTATTAGGGCCGCATGAAAAAAATTAATACATAAAAAATGTAGTCCACATTTAAAAAAAAAAAGTTAATATTTCAGCATATTAGGGCCACATAAAAAATGAAAAAAAATAGGCCACATTAAAAAAAAAGTTTAAAGTTTCAAGATTAAAGTCGTAATATTAAAAAAATTAAAGTCATACATTTACAAGAATAAAATTCGTAATTTCACATGAATTTTTTTTAAATATTATGTATAATTGTGTCATACGTGTCCGAGGGGACACGACGGCCTGGGAGGCGCCACTGGAAGGACTGGGACCGACTCCCTGGGAGACAGGAGGGACTGGGGCTGATGCCCTGAGACGGCCGCAGGCGGGCGATCGGCGCAGTCGTGCAGCACGGCACCGGTATCGGCAGCTGCTGAGCTGCCGAAGCCGGCGAAAACTACCTCGGACGTGGAGTGGGTGGAGTCCTGCAGCATGTTGTGGCGATCGGCAGCGGCTGGGCCGCCGAAGCCGGCGAAAGCTGCCAAGGACATGGAGTAGACGGAGTCCCCTTGCGCGGCACGGCTTTTGCCAGCGGCCGCGCGTCCTCCGCTATCCGGCCGGACACCCTAGCCCCCCTTCCAGCAGGCGGATCCCAGATGCCGTCCTCGTCCGCCCCAGGAACCAGGGAAGGGTGGAGAGAGGCTTGGAGGAGGCCACGCGACTCACCACATCGATGTCCTCGGGTCGGCACTGCCGGGTTTCTCCGACACCGACGGGCCGGCGTGTGTGTGGAAGGTCCCGGCCACACCCACGCAATGGGGACCAGCGTGCTGTCTGGCCCCCACACCATGTCCTCCAATTCTTCCGGCGTGAAACTTGCCGTCTCCTCCTCCATGGCCTTGAAGATCTGCAAGGTCCAAAAATCGCTCTCCGCGAGGTCGAATTTGTCGAATTCGTCGAATTCGGTAAGTAAGAGGAATCTTTAATAAAGATGCCGCAAAGCAGCGGCAAGAACATAGGAGCGACACGTTACAAGGAAAAAGCAACAATATGCCGACAACGGACTGGCATTAATAGCATGGAACTAAACGAGAAACAGGTGCACATAGTTAACAAAGTGACAAAACTAGGAAACGTCCCAGAAAACACATGAAAACCTATGAAAATAACAACAACACAAGGAAACTAACCAAAACTGTCACATTTACAAAACACAAATCGTGACATTCATATTGCATTGCATTTTTTTTATATTTTAAGAGTGTCTGTCTTTTATTCTGCAACTGAGCTTGTGGATCAATAAAGTTTCAACTCGGAAAATGACTTACTGCGTCCAACCTCAGCAACAATGGCGCACTGCAAGAGGCATGGCTTATGCAATTCATCAAGCCGACCGCATTCAAAGAGGGAAAGCTTTTTCCTTTGCCATCATGACAGTGTGAATACCTGACAGAAAATGACAATTGAATCCATGTATTTTGGCTTTTAAGACTGTGGTTTTAAACACTTGCCATTGAACAGTTGAATTTATTGGCAATAAATTGCTGACTAATTTTACTCCCATTTCTTCTTTTTGCAGTTTGAAACTCCACTTAGATCCAACAATCCCAAAAAATAAATTCTTGCACTTTTTCAACTCGCCTTAAAATTTTGATCAGGAGGATATAAAAAGGTACATGTGAAAAAAATAAAAATTTAGGAATTCAGTCATTTCTGAGACAGTCACAAATAGTGTAATTTGAGTGCTTTTGACTGAAAAACAAAGCACCACATGCCAATCCACTAATCCCAAAGAACACCACAAGGGTCAAAAGAATGACATTTAAACCAACACTCAGTGACATTTTGAAAAACAGGGTAACTAAAATTTTGCCAAAGTATTTGCAAAGGTTGCTGTGATACTATTAGACATAGCTTAGCTCTGCAATTGATAGTGTGCTCCCAAGACAAGTTCCCAATGGAGATACTCTGAGCAAAGGTACAATCCAATTATGGCTCAATAATCTGACATATTATTGAATTACATGGTCACGCCTACTCCTCACAAGGATGCAAGTTATTTTTCTTTCACTGGTTCACTCAGGGCAGTTTGTGTTACTTGTGCTTACCAGCATACAGTACATGTACTATTTCAATCACTGCAACTATTATTGCAAATTATTATGTTTTGAAAAGCCATTCCATTAGAGATTCCTTGCCACGATTCATCAACATAGCTTAAATATTTTATGCATTGTTTGTAATTATGTTCTACAGTGTTTGATTTAAACAAAACAAACACTGCAATATATTTTTATCAATGTAGTAGTCATGCATAACATTGGGTTGCTGCTGGATGTTTACATGTCTGAGTAATACTGTAAGTTTTTTTTTTTCCCAAAACAGGACGTTTTAACGTCCTGTTAAGTCGAGCTTGCAGCAGTAAGGTCGCCAGCAGTAAGTCGAGCTTGTTTCCGGTGAACGTTGGCCTCCGCCAAGGCTGCCCTTTGTCACCGATTCTGTTCATAATCTTCATGGACAGAATNTCGATATAGTCGGACTCACCTCAACCCACAGTTTGAGCTCTGGAACCAAATTCCTTGAAAGGGGCTGGACCTTGTTCTTCTCTGGAGTTGCTGAAGGGGAGAGGCGGTGAGCTCTTGTGAGTTTATTATTAGCCCCCTGGCTTGGTGCCTCTGTGCTGGAGTCATCCCCGGTGAACGAGAGGGTTATTTCCCTACGCCTTAGGGCTGGGGAAAGGGTCCTGACTGTGGTTAGTGCACATGCGCCGAACGGCAGTTCAGCGTACCCAGCCTTCTTGGAGTCTATCAGAGGGGTTCTGGAGAGCACCCCAGCTGGTGACTCCATAGTTCCACTGGGAGACTTCAACACCCATGTGGGCAATAAAAGTGTGACTTGGAGGGGCGTGGAGGAACGGCCTCCCTAAACTGAACCCGTGTGGTGTGTTGTTGCTGGACTTCTGTGCGAATCACAGTTTGTCCATAACATACACCATGTTCAAACATAAGGATGTGCATAAGTGCACTTGGCACCAGGACACCCTAGGTCGCAGGTCTATGATCGACGTTGTGGTCGTATTATCAGACCTGCGTCCGCATGTTCTGGACACGCGGGTGAAGAGAGGGGCTGAACTGTCAAATGACCACCACCTGGTAATGAGTTGGATTAGATAGCGGGGAAGGATGACGGAGAGACCTGGTAGACCCAAACGCGTAGTGAGGGTGGGAACATCTGGCAGAGTCTCCCGTTCGTCGCGTCTTCAACTCTCATCTCCGGCAAAGCTTCACCTGCATCTCGAGGGAGGACCGGGATATTAAATCAGAATGGGCTGTATTCCGTGCCTCCATTGCTGAGGCAGCCAGTCGTAGTTGCGGCCGCAAGGTGGTCCGTGCCAGTCAGGGTGGCAAGCCCCGAACCCGATGGTGGACACCGGGGGTTTAGGGCTGCCGTCAAGCTGAAGAAGGAGTCCTATCAAGCATGGATGGCTTGCAGGACTCCCGAAGCAGCTGACAGGTACCGGCAGGCCAAGCTGCACGCGGCTTCGGCAGTGGTCAAGGCAAAAACACGGGTGTGGGAGGAATTCGGTGAGGCTATGGAGCACGACTTTTGGTCGGCCTCGAAGAGGTTCTGGCAAACCCTCCGACACCTCAGAAAAGGGAAGCAGCCCCCAGTTCACACTGTTTACAGTGGGGACGGGGGCTTGCTGACCTCGACTGTGGATATAGTTGATCGGTGGAAGGAATACTTTGAGGCCCTTCTCAATCCCACTGACATACCTTCCTTAGAGGAAGCAGAGTCTGAGAATACGTATGTGGACAGTTTAATCACCGCGCCTGAGGTAATTGGGGTAGTTAAAACACTCCCCAATGGCTCTGGGGGTAGATGAGTTCCGCCCTGAGTTCGTTAAGGCTCTGGATGTTGGGGGACTGTGTTGGTTGACACGCCTCTACAACATTGCATGGAAGTTGGGAACAGTACCTTTGGACTGGCAGACCGGGGTGGTGGTCCTCATTTTTAAAAGGGTTGAGCAGAGGGTGTGTTCCAACTATAAAGGGATCACACTCTTCAGCCTCCCTGGGAAAGTCTACTCCAGGGTGCTGGAGAGAAGGGTACAACCGTTAGTCGAACCTCGGTTACAGGAGCTGCAGTGTGGTTTTTGTCCCCGTCGCGGAACACTGGACCAGCTCTACACCCTTGCAAGGGTACTGGAGGGTATGTGGGAGTTTGCCCAACCGGTCTAAATGCGCTTTGTAGACTTGGAAAAGGCATTCGACCGTGTCCCTCGTGGTGTCCTGTGGGGGTGCTCCGGGAGTACAGAATTGGTGGTCCGCGAATTTGTGTCATTCGGTCGTTGTACAATCAAAGCAGGAGCCTGGTTCGCATTGCCAGCAGTAAGTCGAGCTTGTTTCCGGTGAACGTTTGCCTCCGACAAGGTTGCCCTTTGTCACCGATTCTGTTCATAATCTTTATGGACAGAATTTCTAGGCACAGACGGCTGGGTGCAGCATCCGCAGTAATGCGGTCGCTGTACCGGACCTTTGTGGTGAAGAGAGAGCTGAGCC
>QODF01000006.1:1740749-1827415 GCA_024372805.1 Oostethus manadensis
TGTCTCACAGCTGGCCTGGGAACGCCTTGGTGTCCTCCCGATGGAGCTGGAAGAGGTCGCTGGGGACCGGGAAGTCTGGACTTCCCTACTGAAGCTGCTGCCCCCGCGACCCGGACCCGGATAAGCGGTGGAAAATGGATGGATGGATGGAGGACGTTTTAACAAAAACATGGATGAAGCAACCGCCAAGGACTCCGCCTCCGGTCGGCACCCAGCCTATCACCTATCACTTATGGTCATGAGCTTTGGGTAATGACTGAAATGACAAGAGCGCGGGTACGAACGGCCGAAATGAGTTTTCTCCCCAGGGTGGCTGGGCTCTCCCTTAGAGATAGGGTGAGAAGCTCTGTCATCCGGGAGAGACTTGGAGTAGAATCGCTGCTCCTCCGCATTGAGAGGAGCCAGATGAGGTGGCTTGGGATCTTGTTAGGATGCCTTTCGGACGCCTCCCTGGGGAGGTGTTCAGGGCACGTCCAACCGGTAGGAGGCCTCGGGGAAGAGACTATGGACAGGCTGGAGAGACTATGTCTTTCAGCTGGCCTGGGAACGCCTCGGCATCCGCCGGGAAGAGCTGGACGAAGTGGCCGAGGAGAGGGACGTCTGGGCTTCTCTGCTTAGGCTGCTGCCCCCGCGACCCGACCTCGGATAAGCGGAAGAAAAGGGATGGATGGATAAAGCAAGTGCTGAGAACGAGAGAAAGATAAATGCCCACCTGGAGTTCTGTTCTTTGCAGTGATAATTTCACTGATAACTAAGTATCAGTACTAAGTAACTAAGAGGACAGCTATTTGGGGACTGGTGTCAATGGGACCATGGCTCAAGACGAATAAATGTAAATACCATTTCCAGCACACTAGCTATTTACCGGGAAAGATTTTCATCAGTATAACATACGTATATTATGGTGATTTAATTTAGCTTATTTATTAACAAGCATTGTGGGAAAATTTTGCTATCGAGTTTTGAGATGACAATATGAAGGCTGGCTTAGCCGCAATGCTCTTTGATATTGCAGCTGGTTTGACTGCAGCAGAGTTTTCACCATCAACCTTGATCTTGGATGAGCAGACGAGAAAGGCTAGACAATAAAACAATAAGCTGACTGGGCTTTGTACAGTAAGGAAGACACACTGGCATTAAAGTTTGCACTTTTAAATGCTGCCAAAAGAGAGTCTTCATATAGCAAGAACATGTTGTGGTTGGCCTGATCCAAGGTACAAAAGGCATTTTGATAAAATTCTAACTATTCCAACTGAAGAGTCTTCAGCTGTAAGACACACTAAGGTCATTTCCACACAAACACAAATCTTGACGGATTTGGATCCAGATGACCGTCTGGATCCAGGAATTTTTAACATTGGGAGATAGGTCCATTTTCAGCATTTGTGCATATAACGTCAAAAAAAACCCCACTCAGTAAACAGATACAGGACAAGTTTCCAACAACTTCTACAAAATATCAAAGACTCATACAGATAATTAGACGATGACGTCATCTAGCCATTTACATGAC
This sequence comes from Oostethus manadensis, assembly GCA_024372805.1. Taxonomy (NCBI): domain Eukaryota; kingdom Metazoa; phylum Chordata; class Actinopteri; order Syngnathiformes; family Syngnathidae; genus Oostethus; species Oostethus manadensis. The sequence goes on from QODF01000006.1 coordinate 1,742,263, forward strand.
AGCCAATACTTGCACTTACTGAAAAGTTGGCACCAATGTGAACTGAGGCATTATAATGTGCCACAGAGTCAACTGTGGCTGCTTTTTCAGGCCTCTAATTGGCCAAAGGGCACATGAGAGCCGGCATGTGTTGTTATATGCACAGAGATTTTTTTTGCTCCACTCATGTGGTGAAGCTTTCTTTTAATATCTCATGGTGGGGAGTGTGTGGGGGTTTCTTTTATTGTGTGTACATGTGGCCTATTGTAGCCCATCAGTCTATTATATTCTATAATATTAATTACAGAAATAATATGAATTATATCTGTGTTACAATTTGAAATACATAAAAATACTCATAAATGTGAATAAAGGGAATAAATTAACATTTAAGATTACTTTTACTTTCATTAAAGACATGTCATCAGCCCAAAATGGAGCCAAAGAGAGCAAGTGCCAGTGTGTCTCGCTGCCACGTTGTGTCTTTGGGAACAGTCACGTCTTCAGTGAATGTAAAAGTAACCTTAAATGTTCATTCAAATGAAAACAACTATTTTAAAGTTTCAAAACATTGCGTCCGAGCAAAGCAATCCTTGGTACCTGCTGGGGAACCAATGATTGAAGCATTCATTAGTACCTGCAATTATGTCAGCCACCCTCTGGGCTCCTTTGGTTATAATAATGGTATTCATCGCCTATTCTGTAATGCCCCACATTGTTAGATTGCGTTTATATATATTATTGATACTTTGTATTATTGTGACATGATAGCGGTGGCATTAAGCGGTGGATTTGTTGCTTAAGTCCCCAGTGAATGTACCAAATGCACCACCTGCCACTGGTAGTATATGTACTACTAAATGGACAGCTGAATGGCTTCCAAACCTTTCAAAAGTAGTTAACTGTCTGTCTGTTGGTGCTTTTCAAAGACCCCCTGGAAACTGTGCTGTCCTTTATATAAAAGACCAAAAGAGTTGAGGCGAATACATTTAGCACAATCCCAATGGTGTTGAATAAAAGTAAAAATATTACTGACCAAGGCTTGGCAAAATAACAAACACTGAAAACAATCGATTTCATTGATGGCATTGCAGTGCAGCTTCTACGTGATTTGTTGTGCCATGTATTGATTACAATTACTCAATAAGTAGTTACATTCTCCCCCTTTTTGCCCAACTTTTAGTAGTGCAGCCATTGCATTGACATACCCAACATGTTGCTCCATGTTGCAATCTAATCGACGCAGATTTCCGGTGGCACCTCTATAAACGTAATCATTTGTCCTTTCCACTGGCAATGGTTTTTTTTTAGAACAACACCAAGGGGATCCCTATGTGCTCCTGGGGACAGTTGTGAAATGTACTCTCGTTAGTGTGTCCTTGCTCTACTTCAAGATTGCATCCACACAAAGGGTGACTGTGGTGACACAGAAGTGCAGTTCGCACGGCCGTGTGGAAAGAGTATTTCAACTTGTGGCTAGAAGAATTAGTTTCGAACAGAATACTTTGTAATATGAATGGCTGGAACAGGAAAGCTTTCAGCAGCCGTCATGGGTATTAGAGAAAAACGTGGCATCTCAAGAAGGTTAAACTGCAATGAAGAGGTCAAAGCTGTCAAAACAACAAGGCAGTTTTCCTGGTCCTGGTCATGGAACTGTGGAGCAACTCTATACTCTCGGCAGGGTCCTTGAGGGTGCATAGGAGTTTGCCAACCAGTCTACAGGGTTTTGTGGACTTGGAGAAGGCATTCAACTGTGTTCCTAGAGGAATACTGTGGGGAGTGCTCCGGGAATATGGGTATCGAACCACCTAATTTAGGCAGTTTGTTGCTTGTATGACTGGTGTCAGAGTTTGGTTCGCATTGCCGGCAATAAGTCGGACCCGTTTCCAGTGAGGGTTGGACTCCGCCAGGGCTGCCTTTTGTCACTGATTCTGTTCATTACTTTCATGGACAGAATTTGTAGGTGCAGCCAGGGCGTTGAGGGTTTTCGGTTTGGTGGCTGCATGATTCAGTCTCTGCTTTTTGCAGATGATGTCGTCCAGTTGGCTTCATAGAGCCGTGACCTTCAACTCTCACTGGATCGGTTCGCAGCTGAGTGTGAAGCAGCTGGGAAGAGAAACAGCACCTCCAAGTCCGAGTCCATGGTCCTCACCCGAAAAAAGGTGGAGTGCCATCTACGGGTCGGGGATGAGGTCCTGCCTCAAGTGGAGGAGTTTAAGTACCTCTGCGTCCTGTTCACGAGTGAGGGAAGGATGGAACGCGAGATGGACAGATGGATTGGTGCAGCGTCTGCAGTGATGCGGACTCTGCACCGGTCTGTCGTGGTAAAGAGAGAGCTGAGCCGAAAGGCAAAGCTCTCAATTTACCGGTCGATCTACGTTCCTACCCGCACCTATGGTCATGAGCTTTGGGTAGTGACCAAAAGGACAAGATCACGGGTACAAGCGGCCAAAATGAGGGTGGCTGGGCTCTCCCTTAGAGATAGGGTGAGAAGCACTGTCATCCGAGAGAGACTCAGAGTGGAACCGCTGCTCCTCCGCATTGAGAGGAGCCAGATGAGGTAGATTGGGCATCTGGTTAGGGCTTCCCCCCTGCCCCCTTGATAACACAAACAAAAAAGACTGACTTTATGACTTTAAAAAACATCAGAACTTTGCAATTAAAGTTGATAAAAGCCCAAATGGCAAGTCAATTCACATGTAACAATCTACAGCCAGAAATAGGTATTGACGAACACCTCAGCCAGTTTCTCACTAATGCTGCAACATCCCATTGAACCAAAACACCGCCTGCAGCAATGCAGAGAGCCCTTTTCTGCACCTGTTTATTATGGCCAGCTGTACAGGTGCCAGAAACAGCCCCACAATGGCAGAGATACAGCCCATTACAATGTTTTGCATATGTCTGTGTTGTGACAGTTGGCGTAGTATTTTGTTGTGTTCTACAGCAAATACAATGTCGACTGACAGAATATGGATGCTAAGGAGATGACGCAGCAGCTCAGTGCTCAATTGCAGTTTATAAAAACACTTTTTAAGGTTAGATCACATTGAGTCAAGTTTGCAAATGCAAAATGGTAAAATAATATTGTATAATATTCTTATATATGTATATATTATAATATTATTATAATAATATTTCATTTTAAAATGTAGCCAAAAAAAAAACCCAAAACAAAACACAGCCCTAAAAGCCAAAAACTTGGCAAATATGTGGATTAAATGTCATTTTTGGTCACATATTAACACAGTCATGATCTCTTGATGGCAAAGGCAAAAAAGCCGTCTCTCTTTGATCGCGGTCATATTGTTGATCTGCATAAGCGAGACCTCTCACAGCGTGCCTTTGCTGCTGAGGTTGGACGCTGTAAGACAGCCATCTGAAACTTCTTAAAAGATTCTGAGGGTTATGGAACAAAAAACGACTGGTCGCCAGTCAATCGCAGAAGTGTTATTGTCTGATGAAAAAAATTTACCTTGACTGTTCAGAATACTTCCAATCTGGGGTGCTTTTTCCTTCAATGCAACAATAGCGCTTCAGGTTGTGCAGGGGCATAAAACAGTAGGTGGCTATGTTGATATGTGCAGGTGGCAATGATTGTTTTTTTTCAACAGGACAATGCCTGCCGGACAAAGAACTTCTTTCAGTGGAATAACGTCACTTTTTTGGCTCGATTTGGTTTATTAGTGTCGGTAACCTTGATTTCATTTACTGACTTGAGTTTTTATGAGCCACTCACTGAAGAAAATTTTCATGCTCGATTCACTGAAGTCAGTTGCACAGAAACACCCGCAGACAACTACAGCGTTGTGCCGCCCCGGAGGTTAAATTAGTGACTCCACTTGTACTCGATAAACTGCAGCTTTTGTTGACAGTCCATCTGCAGTTAACAAATCCATCCTGCTTTTCTCTGTGCATGTCAGCTCATTAACCTCCCCACCCCTCACCCCGGCCCTCAACCCACTACCCTCCTGTTCAGATTATCGATGTGGAAACAGAACAAACGAAAACACCAAGAATTGTTATTAGCAATACCTTTTTTTTCTGTAAACATTTAACAGTGCAAACCAAAAGTTGAAAAATACAACTATGTACTTGTTCTCCTTTACTTCCAAATGAAGCTTCTTAATGATGATGCTCCATGTCAGCGAGAACCCTTAGTCCCTTAATAGTGGAAACAAAGGTTGATTTGGGGCAAGGGTTAGATCTGTTGCCATTTTGTTTTAATTTAATCATTTATAATAATTTAATTAAATTATTATTTAAACTAATTGCATTAATGCAAATTCACTAAAAGTAACAGTTGCGCAACTAATGATATGCTACCTTGTCTCCTTTGCTGTTTTTTTTGTCTTGTCCAGCATCATAACAGCTGAATGGGAGTCAAGCTGCCTTTAAATGCTGAGCAAAATTGCTTTGCCAAGGGAAACTTCATACTCCAAATGAGTCTCCCTTGACATTTGACTGCGTTTATTATGGATTTGGTGAATCACATTTCGATGCCGGACCTGACCTGAAAAGGGACGGGTGGGGGGTTTTATAAGAAAGGGTGCAGAAGAACCTTACAAACATATTTCAACCATAAACAACCGTGATAATCACAATTTCAGCAACAACCAGAACAGTCACAGAGCAAAATGAGCAAAAATATAGGAAATGAAAGAAAATAAATAAATAAATAAATAATATATATATACATATATACATACATACATATACATACACATATATATACATATACGTACACGCGTACATACACATACTGTGCACATATCCATGCAGTACATACATACTGTACATACACACACATACAGTGTGCATATGTATGTGTACACATATATACGTACTAATAATAATAAACATAAAAAAAAAAAATGAGAAAAACAGATCCTTTTGAACAATGACCATCCAGATGACGCGTGCAACAAATCTACATTAAATCTACATTACTCTGCAGTGACAGAATGATTGCATCAGAGTGAAACAGAGAATGAGGAGATGTTTGTGGTGAACACAGCCATGCATCCCCATGATCCTATGTGCTTGTTTGCAGGGAGTGGGTGAGCGAGGGCCTGAGGGATAGTAGGACTGGGAGAAAAAAAAAATTCCCTCCCAGGGGACGAGCCAATAGACAGTAGGGACCCCTGTTCCCCGGGACCCATCCGTGGGGGAGGGAAAAGCACGAGGCGAGGTCCCGGATAGGCCCTGGATGCCCAGCGACCGCAGTCCGGGAGCAGCCTCTCCCAGATGTCACACTCAAAACCCACAAGCACGCCGCTGTAGTAGACCCCATTGGGCTGTCCCCCCGAACACCATCACAGCCATCCCCTCCCCGTATCCGAGAGGACACACCCCACCCAAGCCACACCCCACCACTCGGAGAGGCAGCAACCCTCCAGGCTCAGTCACACCCCTCACCCCCCACCACTGTCCCCAGTGCCCACACCACTGGTAAATCCACTGCACCCAACGTACACAGAAGCACACACTGACATACACACATCAGCACTTGCGCACACAAACCCACACCCGCCCAACCCCACGCACACTCCCCCAACCCAGGTCCTCCCAGGCACCAATCCGGCACCGGCACGCGCACCCACCCACCCCCGCAGCAGCAAGTCCGTGCCAACCTAGATTCCCCTGGGGGTCAAATACTCCCCCACTCCCACATCTGGGTAGAGGGAGGCCGTGGAACCCAGGGCCCAGGAGCTCTTCCCCACCCACACCCAGCCCGCCCAGCCACCCGACACCCAGGCCCCACCCCCTAGGCCCCTCGCCCCACCTCCAACCGATCGCCTCGGCACCAGACCTACCCCAGCATCAATAAAGATAAACACCGGTTCCTCGCAGAGCAGCGCAGCCAAGCCCCCCTCCCCAAGGGACCCCCAGCGGCCCGTATGCCCCTGGCACCTCCGCCAGCCGCCCAACTCTCAGAGTGAAGTGAAAGAGCTAATCACCGGGCACCAGAGTGAATGAGATTGGTCCAATTGATTGTTTAAAGAGCTAGACATTGTCTCACAAGAGATATGATCTAATAAAAAGTTCCTAAATTGGTTCATACTTAGATTGGCTTTTGTTTTCCAATTCATGAGAATAGTTTTCTTTGCGATGCATAACGCAGTAAGGACCATACATGAGGTGTTGATATCGATAAGGATGCCCACCCAAATGGCCAAGTAAACACAATGTGGGGTATGCTGGAATATTACATTTGGACCAAGTGGACAGCTCCTCACATACCTGAAGCCAAAACCTTTGGACAGGAGCACAATACCACACAGCATGTATATAGTTATCAACAGAGTTATTTGTGCACTGTGAGCAAATATTTGACTTTGTGAGACCCATCTTGAACATCCTTTGTCCTGTATAATGAGTTTTTCACCATTTTAAATGTATTTGAACATATTTGTATCCATGTGTTGTGATCCAAATTACTGAGTAGGTCTGTTTCCCATTTTGCAGTCGGTAGGTGTATTAAATCTTCTGCTTTATTGTTAAGCCTATATATTTTTGATAATAACTTTGGGGTGCAGAGGTTACAGAATTCTGCCACCTTGGTTGGCATTTGCAGGTTCAATTGATTGGGTGTGTATTTTTTTTCTATTATAGATTTGATTTGGGTGGTATTCTAAAAAGTTGGTGCTGCTGATTCCATATTGGGAGGTGAGCGTATCAAATGACACAAACTTTCCTTCCACTATGACATTATCAAAGTGTGTTATCTCTTTGTTTTTCCACAGAGATTAGTTTCCAATATATCACTCATCAGTGTGCTGCTGGTTAGAAAAGAATCTAATCTAGAGTATGAGTGGTGTACTGATGAGAAGAAGGTGTAATCCTTAACAGTGGGATGGTGAGAGCGCCAAGCACCCAAAGTCCAAAATCCTTGATGTATTGTTTAACAACTTCTGAGGATTGGTCCTGTCTATTATTTCCATTGCGACTCAGCCTGTCCACTCTTGGATCAAAAACCATGTTGGTCCATATATGCTTGCAATGAATGACTTAATATATAAACTTTAATTATGATAAATCACGATCTGTGTGTTTGTCATCGTGACAGTTTTTTTTTTGTGTTTCTGGGCCGTTTCCTTATTTCTTCACTCAGTTAATTACGTGCACCTGTTCTCCCTGGTATTTATGTTCAGGTACGTGCGCCAGTCGGGCGTCGGCTCATTGTTTTGTGTTACTTTTTCCCTCCTGTCGTATCGTTGTTTTGTTCCTGCCGCTGCTTCACAGCATAATTATTAAAAGATTCTTGAAAACCTTACCTCCTGACGTCCAGCTCTCTGCATCCTCGGGGTCGTTACACCATGCCGCGACGATACCGTGACACATACAACATCATTTTGCACGTGTGACGTAGCGACAGACAGTGAACTAATAACATGTCAGTTTACTGTTGGCATTATTCTTAGTTCATTACCTTAACGTGTCCGTAACATGCTTGTATGTGTAAGTTTAGTGCAGGTGTTTCCTTTCCTAATTTAGGTAGCGGTGGTAGGGGTAAGTGGAAAAGTGAAGTTAACACCCATGAGTCCTGCATTTAGTAAAAAACTGGCAAGCTTTGAATGACTTGTTCAGTACTACACCATCTCTAATATGTTTGCATATATTCATGAGTTTCCAATATTCAAACATGAACTCATTTCTGTCTTTAGATAATGAAACCTCCAAAACATGGATATGAGAAAAGAGGCTGGGGTAGGACATCACTGTAAAAATTATGACTATACACTGTCTGATCATTTTCAGTTCCCTGCGACTGACTGGCGACGAGTCCAGGGTGTACCCTGCCTCTGGCCGAAGTGCGCTGGGATAGGATCCAGCATACCCCTGTGACCCTAATGAGGATAAGCAGCATAGGAAACAGATGGATGAATGGATGATTATTTTCATTAAGTAACATTAACAACAACACGAATGCTTCCTGTGCTGATCTTCCAACACTGGTGTTTGGTTTTCGTCAACCCATCAGAGATAACAGCTGTACACTTATCAGCTTCAGTGAGCTTCACCAATCTCCAGTCAGTTATTCTTATATGAGTGGATAATCACAAATAGTTTAAGGCATCTTCAGGTAATGAGACTTCAATAACGAGATAAAGGATAAATAATGAAAGAGCCAAAGAAGTCGAGCAGATAAAGCTAATGTCAAGTGAAAATTATGATCAAATGGCATCAAGACAACCTTAGAAATAAATATACTATAAATAATAAGTATAAATAACAATATGAATAATATAGTTCACCCCATGCAGACAATTAGACAAATACCCACCGAAGCGTGAGCCGCTCTCATTGGTTGTCACAATGTCATTGTCCTCTCATGAGAATTTAGAGCTGCAGGCCACAAAGACAGTCAGCGATAGCAAAGCGTATCACTATATCTGGTTTTCAGACCCTCTCACTCCAATGATATTTTCGACATTGCCTGAGGTGGTGCAGTAGGGTGACCCATTAAAAATGTACTTAATTCACCAAAACAACTTAACTTGGATCAGTGATTTCTGACGCTTCAGGCTGTTGCCACTGGTTTGATTTTTCGAAAGCTGCAAAGACACGACAGGGATTTTGTCAGTCTGAAAGTCACCAATTAAAGCAATCACAATTTCCTTCCACCGTGTTATGCTGTCAAGTATGTTATGCAAATACAAACACACATGCACAAACACACACATTCACATACACATTTTCCATCAAACATGAGCAGTCTTGATGTACAAATTTCTGGGATGCAGTAAGTAATAACTAAATTGATAAAAATAAAAAATCATTCGAACCAAAAATGTATAAAGGCAATCCACACAATCTAGTAACTCTTCTTCTTTTTGCCCGTCCATTGCATCCAATTTCAGCTGTCCTTGGGTCAATGCAGTGCCGATCAGCTCTATCCCCAGTCTTTTTAGTGTTATCATATATGCTTGCTCTACTGAACTCTTACTACAGCATAGTTGAGGTGTGTTAAGGTTAGGGATGTTTGATATTGGCCTTTTTGGCCAATATCCCATATGCCCATATTGTCCAACTCTCCATTTTTTTAATTCTAATCTCAACCGACACCGATTTTTTCCCCCACTTCATTTATAACGATTGCTCTTGGCCAGCGGTGCCTTCAGCTGTACACTCTGGTTCTTCCAACCTCTTTGGAGGTGAGCGGCTGCTCCCGTCCAACCCTCTGGTTCTCCCGACACCCGTGGGCGCTTCTCACGTAGAGTACCTGACATGAATGCACTTTGCCTGACCGTCGCGGGCGGGTCCCGTGGTGGTTCTCCCTGTCATACGTGCCGTAGCGAGCCAGTACGGCCATCTTCCCATTGAAATGAGCGGGCTGAACGAGCCTCATACAGTAACGTATGTCGGGATGTAAGGACCGCCTAAGATTACACAAGACATGTCTTTATTAGTCAGGGGAAGGGGGCAATGGTTACACGAACCAGGAGACAAACTAAAGGTACAGATACCAAAATAAGTCAATTTTTAAATCATAAAATAGCTTCAAGCAGTCCGACTGTGAAATAAATATTAAATATATATTAAATATAATTAAATATTAAATATAATTATGTGATTAATTATATCTGATAAAGCATGACTATCTTTAATTCGATACCTCATTCACTTCTCTACCCAAGTATTATATATAAATTATTTTGCACCACCAGATTTGAATAAAATTTCAGATAGATATTGAAGTGAGGGAATATCCTACTGTAACGTTATTAAAGCGAAAAGGAGGCGTTTGATCGACACGCTTGTCATTGCTAGAAAAAAATGGCTCACGCGTCAAAACAACAGTGGCTCCCAAAACGGACTCCTAAATGACAAGCCCCCCATTCCCGGAATGTTCAACATGCACATGAGCAGGGGTCAGCAACCCGCAGCTCTTCAGCCTCCTTGTTGCGGCTCCCTTCGCTAAGCACTGTGATTTTTTTTTTTTAACACCAAAGTAGGGGAAATGTGCGTGTTCGAAAAGAATACGAAATAACTGACTTGCCGCCAAGTCCGTGAAGGCATCTTGACTGTCTTTTGACTGCTGATTGGATGAGCAAGGGAGGGGGAGGTAGGCTAGTGTAGCAGTGAGTTTAACTGCGTGTGAGAGAAAAAAAGGTGAAGCATTTTTGAGTTGAGTCTGAAACAAGTTACTGCGCAGTTAAACAAGACAATGTAAATAATGGGAGAATAGCAATATGTTTTATAACGAGAAGTGCGCTATAGCTATGTGCTCACAGCCCATGGCACACTAATCGCTGCGGTGGTGACGGGCAGGTTATGTGCAGCAGCGGCCGACTGACTGTGCACTCACAGCTCGGAACCATATGTGCTTTCACTTTTATATCTGCAAATACACCGGCAGGTCATGGGTATGAGAAAATCGCCAAGTGGGCAACACTGGGCTGTGCATGAGATGGGAAGCCATTCACAGTTAAAGAATAAATGAAATACTCGTTAAAACAAATATGAGAGCATCTATTCTCCTAATTAAACAAATAAACAGGAAATTATTCATAAAATAAAAAAATGTCTCTTTGCAAAGACAGTCAAGTACAGGATCAATAGAATGGTTATTGATCACAATTCAGTGCAGAAATAAGCAATATTGAGCAAACAACGCTGATAAATGAACACTGATTGGATTTTTTATCTTAAAGTTGGCTACATTTAATTTTTTTATTTTACACAAATCAGTTCAGTGTTTGAATTAGCTCAGAGTAGGTTTACACGTGAAGCCGCACTTTTGTTTGTTGAATTCTGTGGTTTTGAACGTCACCCATGTGCCCAAGTCAACAGGCATGACTAATCGATTTACGCCAAATCAAACTGTTACAAGGGTAACATTTAACGTCTTTATCTTTAAAATAGCTAAAAAAAACACACATCCATTAAGAACCTGCCGTGCTTAAATCCAATGCTTTATTTCCTACTATTGATTAAATCGATTGGTTACCATTCAAACGAAGTTAGATCGACATACAGTATGTCTTCGGAAATGGCAATTTAGTGACCAGAGATCGATCTACTTAGATCATATGAATAATAATAATCGATACATCAATCTAGTGAATGGATCGTTACACCCTTATTAAATAGTCTTCCGTCACAAAAAGCTTAGCTGCGTAGCTGCGGCACAAGCTCAACTCAATGGATTATCGCAGCCACTACTGTGGGTGATGCCAAAAACAGCTACCAAACTCTACTTGGCCCCACTTTAATTTCGAGGCTGCACATGTAAAATGATATCAATATTTTTGATACAGGACCAGCCAAACTATGAAAAAAGTCCAACCTATAGTTCGAAAAACATGCCACAGAGTTCCACTGCACTACAGAGACTGTTGATAACGCAACAACCAGATTCAATTGCCCTTCTGCTCTAAATTAAGTAGCCGCAATGGGGCACAAGCCAGTGTCTTATTGTGCCGGTCCCAAGCCCAGATAAATACAGAGGGTTGTGTCAGGAAGGGCATCTGACGTAAAACTTTGCCAAACCAGAACATGCGAATCAGACAAATGACTTCCATACCGGATCGGACGTGGCCCGGGTTAACAACGCCCGCCACCGGTGCTGTTCACCAACAAGGTGCCGGTGGAAACTGGATTACTGTTGGCCGAAGAAGGAGAGGAGGAAGGTGTGTCCGTAGGATGAGAGAGAAGAGGAATGCTAAGAGTCTAGAACTAAGAGTTGGGACTTTGAATGTTGGAACTATGACAGGAAAAAGTAGAGAATTAGTGGACATGATGCAGAGAAGGAAGGTAGAGACCAGGTGGAACAGTAGTAAGGCTAGAAGCTTAGGAGCAGGGTTCCAGCTGTTCTATCATGGTGTAGATAGGAAGAGAAATGGAGTAGGAGTGATTTTGAAGGAGGAAATTGCTAGCAACGTCCTGGAGTTAAAAAGAGTGTCAGATAGAGTGATGAGCCTGAAGCTAGAAATCGAAGGTGTTATGTTCAATGTGGTTAGTGGGTATGCTCCACAGGTAGGATGTAAGATGGAGGAGAAAGAGAAATCCTGGTCAGACCTGGATGAAGTGATGCAGAACATCCCCAGAAGTGAGAGAGTTGTCATTGGTGCGGACTTCAATGGGCATGTTGGTGCAGGAAACAGAGATGATGAGGAGGTGATGGGCAAGTTTGGTATCCAGGAGAGGAACGCTGAAGGACAGATGGTGGTCGACTTTGCAAAAAGGATGGAAATGGCTGTAGTGAATACTTTCTTCCAGAAGAGACAGGAACATAGGGTGACCTACAAGAGTGGAGGTAGGAGCACACAGGTAGACTACATCTTGTGTAGAAGGTGTAACCTGAAGGAGGTCAGTGACTGCAAAGCAGTGGTAGGTGAGAGTGTAGCCAGACAGCATAGGATGGTGGTGTGTAGGTTGACTCTAGTGGTGAGAAGGATGAAGAGGGTAAAGGCAGAGCAGAGGACAAAATGGTGGAAGCTGAAAAAGGAGGAGTGTTGCGTGACTTTTAGGAAGGAGTTGAAAAAGGCTATGGGTGGCCAGGAAGTCCTTCCAGATGACTGGACAACTACAGCTACTGTGATCAGGGAGACAGGTAGGAGAGTACTTGGTGTGTCATCTGGAAGGAAAGTAGATAAGGAGACTTGGTGGTGGAATGAGGAGGTGCAGGAGTGTATACAGAGTAAGAGGTTAGCTAAGAAGAAGTGGGACACTGAGAGGACTGAAGAGAGTAGACAGGAGTACAGAGAGATGCAGCGTAAGGTGAAAGTAAAGGTGGCAAAGGCCAAACAAGGGGCTTATGATGACTTGTATGCTAGGTTGGACAGCAAGGAGGGAGAGAAAGATCTATACAGGTTGGCAAGGCAGAGGGACAGAGATGGGAAGGACGTGCAGCAGGTTAGGGTGATGAAGGATAGGGATGGAAGGGTATTGACAGGTGCCAGTAGTGTCATGGGAAGATGGAAAGAGTACTTTGAAGAGTTGATGAATGAGGAAAATGAAAGAGAACAAAGAGTAGAAGAGGTGACTGTTGTGGACCAGGAAGTAGCAAAGATTAGTAAGGAAGAAGTGAGGAGGGCATTGAAGAGGATGAAGAATGGAAAGGCACTCGGTCCTGATGATATACCTGTGGAGGTATGGAAGTGTCTAGGAGAGGTGGCAATAGAGTTCCTGACCGGGTTGTTTAACAAGATCTTAGATAATGAGAAGATGCCTAAGGAATGGAGGAGAAGTGTGCTGGTGCCCATTTTTAAGAACAAGGGAGATGTGCAGAGTTGTGGCAACTACAGAGGAATAAAGCTGATGAGCCATACAATGAAGTTATGGGAAAGAGTAGTTGAAGCTAGACTAAGGGCAAACGTGAGCATTTGTGAGCAGCAGTACGGTTTTATGCCAAAAAAGAGTACAACAGATGCAGTATTTGCTTTGAGGATGTTGATTGAGAAGTACAGGGAAGGTCAGAGGGAGCTGCATTGTGTTTTTGTAGATCTGGAGAAAGCTTATGACAGGGTGCCCAGACAGGAACTGTGGTATTGTATGAGGAAGTCTGGAGTGGCAGAGAAGTATGTTAGAGCGGTGCAGGACATGTACGAGGACTGTAAGACAGTAGTGAGGTGTGCTGCAGGTGTGACAGAGGAGTTCCGAGTGAAGGTGGGACTCCATCAGGGATCAGCTCTGAGCCCCTTCTTGTTTGCTATGGTGATGGACAGGCTGACGGACGAGGTTAGACAGGAATCTCCATGGACTATGATGTTTGCAGATGACATTGTGATATGTAGTGAGAGCAGGGAACAGGTGGAGGAGAAGCTTGAGGGGTGGAGGTTTGCCCTGGAAAGGAGAGGAATGAAGGTCAGCCGCAGCAAGACGGAGTACATGTGTGTAAATGAGAGGGACCCAAGTGGAAGAGTGAGGTTACAGGGAGAAGAGATAAAGAAAGTGGAGGATTTTAAGTACTTAGGGTCAACAGTCCAGAGCAATGGAGAGTGTGGAAAAGAGGTGAAGAAGCGTGTGCAGGCAGGCTGGAATGGGTGGAGAAAAGTGTCGGGTGTGATGTGTGATAGAAGAGTTTCAGCTAAAATGAAAGGAAAGGTGTACAAAACTGTGGTGAGACCAGCGATGTTGTTTGGTTTAGAGACAGTGCCGCTGAGGAAAAGACAGGAGGCAGAGCTGGAGGTAGCAGAGATGAAGATGCTGAGGTTCTCTTTGGGTGTGACCAGGATGGACAGGATCAGGAATGAGCACATCAGAGGGACAGCACATGTTAGAGGTTTTGGAGATAAAGTCAGAGAGGCCAGACTGAGATGGTTCGGACATGTCCAGAGGAGAGATAGTGAATATATTGGTAGAAGGATGCTGAGTTTTGAATTGCCAGGCAGGAGGCCTAGAGGAAGACCAAAGAGGAGGTTTATGGATGTAGTGAAAGAGGACATGAAGGTAGTTGGCGCAAGAGAAGAGGATACAGAAGACAGAGTTAGATGGAGGCAATTGATTCGCCGTGGCGACCCCTGAAGGGATAAGCCGAAAGGAAAAGAAGAAGAAGAAGAAGAAGGACAAAAAATGAGAACCAACTGGGCTATAGATAGTGCTTTTGTTTCATTGGTGTATTATTTTAATATTTATATCCATTCGATCATTTAATTTGTATTATATTCATTTATATTCATTAATTCATTCATTATTTTTTAAAATTAAAAATAAAAAAACATAAATATATGGATAAAATAATAGTGAATATTTATCATGAAATATTATTATACCCATTTAGTATCCATACGTAGGAGGCATACTATAAATGTACTGAAATTCCAAGACCAAGTTCTGTGGTGTGGGCTGTGAACCTGAGAGGGTTTTGATTAGTTAGATAAGTGACAGTAGAGAAACAGCATAATAGGGTGTTCAGTTGTGCACCACTGAAAACTACAACAGCAGTACAATATATATCATTAAATTATTACCGCTCATTCAATCATACCTGAGTGTTATTATCGTTGCAGCGGCGGGATTTGTGATACAGAGCTGTACTGGGCGATATCTATGCATAATAAAAACACTAAGACTGTAAGATGCCACCAGAACAGATTGAACGGTAAATCAAATTTTGTGCAGATGCACAACCTCAACCAAACTGTTGTTCAAGCTGCGCCGCTGTCATCATTGATTGATTTTGCGTCAGCGGATGCTGGAAACTCTAAGTCTATCGCTGCGGTACAGTAAATGCAACTTATTTTGTAATCACTATGAATATTGACCCTGCTGATAAATCCATGATTATGTCCCATACTCAATTGGTGTCTAATCTAACTGCGTATTTCCTCATTCTTCAGAGTTGATGAATTGCACCGCTTACACGTGTGCAGGTGCAATGTGGTTCACACAACAGTAGACAAGCCACACAATGTCCTCTGTTTGAGTGAATGAGGAAGCACAAACGTTTTGTGCAGCTTATGTCTTCTCATGTGCTGTGTTGTGATATACTGTAACTTGAAGGAACCGCCTTGTACATTTCATCTGAAAGAAAGTGTGAGCTTCATCCTTTTTCGAATCACTCCTGTGAGAGGGGAGTTCGTTTGATGAAGACGGATCAGCCTCCCATTACAAGCCCCTCAAAATCCATTAGACACTGAGCATAATCACTTCCTTTCATTCCCCCTCCCACCATATTGATGTCGACACGTGCCTTCCCCCGAGGTGCCATTCTTGAGGGCAACTCAAACAATTCCTCCCAGCCCTCAGGCTGGTTTCCCCCTCACCGACTACATGCTGGAGCAAAGAATGCTCCAACTGTTTTTTTTGGACTTTTTGAACGATCACAATTCATTGAAATGATAGTGATCGTGTAGTATCAGGTACATTCATGATAACGTTCAATAATTACAGTATTTTGGTCATTTTAAGCGTTACCAGAACTTTCTTCCTGGCCGCACTCTGGTGACTACGCTGGCTTATTGGCTGCACTACGCCAGTAAAGTACGCCATTGGCCTAACAATTTTAAAAAAAATAATAACAATGTCACTGTAGCTTGGTTAATATGCAGGTCACATTATCTAAATACATTTTTTTCCTGCATCTAGGCCAAAGTAAACCTGGTCCATATAAAAAACCACTGGACCTAGACTTCTCAAATCAAACAGCACCGTGTCTTATATGGTGGAACTATTTAACTAATGTATGAATGTTCTTTTATTGCATTTTCACAAAAAAAACCAAAATGTTTCACAAATCAGAAATTATATTTCAGAATGTTTTTGGTTTGTGGATCAATCCAGTCCAGATTTGAAAAGTGTAGAGAAAGTGGTTTTTGCTCAGTACCTGTTATAATATCATCTAGATCAGAGGTCTGCAACCTTACCCTTCTGCTGTGACTTTATTGGCCAAGTATGCTTACACAAACAAGGAATAAAAGTGTCACAAATCAGAAACTGTGTTTTTATGAAATTTGGGGATCTGTAGATTAATCCAGTCCAGATTTGAGTAGTTTTGTTTTGAGTAGTAGGTTTTGTTTAACTGGACCAGGTCTACTATGGCCTGCATGCTAAAAAAAAACACCAATGTGCCTTCATTGCATTTTCACAATAGTGAAAATGTATTTTTTTTTTTAAACGTCAGGGTCTGTTGATCTAATTCAGATTTGCAAAGTATAGGTCCAGTGGGGGATCAGTTCTTCTGTGGTGTAGGTCAAAGGTGTCCAAAGTTTACGATATATCATTTTCAAAAATCAGAAACTGTTTAATTATGAACCTTTGTAGGATGGAAAATGTTCTAGTTCAGATGTGAGAAGGCTACAGGTACATTGGCTTCTACCCACATCTAAAAACATGTGCACAACATAACATAATATGCATTAGGCTAAGTGGAGGTGCAGGTGTACTTACAGACAGAGACACCACAAGTGGCGTGCACTTTGCTGGCTGCGGAGGAAGGAAGGAGGAGAGAGGAAAAGGCTGGGAAGCCGTATTTTTTGTGAGTGTTTTTTTTACCCGTTTTGTACATGTTTTCGACTTGTTTTGTCCCGGTCGGTCTCATCAAAGCCCGGTCTTATAATAATTTCACCATGTACGAGACAGTCAGTTATAGTGTGCGGGTTTGTCATTTATTCAAGATGCGCACTTTAAATACTGTTTGATATAGTAATATTTATTTCATTCAAGTGCTGCTATATTTGTTTTTGGTTTTGTGATTGTTGTAACATTGACTATAAAAGCTCCCTTCAGGTGTGCGTGCACGCACATGTTGGGGGAGGTGCTGCGAGCCAAAATGTAAGTGGAAGCTTTTGACTGCTGTGAAGACACAGTTTTTTTTTTTTTTTACTGTGTCTAGTCAACTAAGTTACAGTTTTTTGTTGGGTTTTTTTTTGGCACAATGAATAATATGAATATGTTCTGTCACTCGGTAAAAAAAAAGATTAGTTTTATGCAGTTGCATTGAAGTTGTGTTGATTACACCTTGATTGGACACGAGTAAGCCTGAACTTCTTAGCAAATGACAATCTGCACCTACATTAGTAAAAAAAAAACATCTCCTCACGGTCTTTGCCTGTGGAGCAAACTGTCGAACACCGGAATTTAGAAGAGGACTTTGCTAAGGAGAAATGAGAGCTCCTCATTAATGCAAGTAAGTGCATGCATGAAAGATTGTGCATTGCCAGGGAAACATAACCACATATCAATTATAAGTGTGCATTGTTATGCTACTTGGTGTTGAGTCAATCATCCGCTAACGAATTAAAGGACCTGTGAATATTTTCCTTTATTGTGTGATGAAGCACCTTGCTGCGTCAAGATAACTGCAGCTAACAAGTGGAAAAGGCTTCTAAATCATGAAGGATGATAAAGATTCAGCCACAGTAGAAAAGCAGCATGTGAAACCCACAGTCCAGGAGATGGAGGATGCATTGCAAAGGAAAATAGGTGCAAGGACGTCTACATTGGCTCAGCTGACAAGAAAAAAGAATGACTTATATATAGAATGACCTTATTTAATGGATGATGATGGAATTTTGGAGGTGATAAAGACCAACCTGAGTGTCAATATTAAGAAGCTTTTTGATGAGTTTTGTGAGCTGAGGGAAATATTTCAGTGAAGGAAATATTTCAGCTGCCTTCATCTGATGATGCTACGAGCAGGGATCAACAGAATTGGTTTATACCAAAAGCAGATCCATTTAGAGATTTCATTAACCAGGTGGCTGGTTGGATGCAAGATGGTCATAAACATATGGATGAAGCAAGGAAAGTAAATGAAAATGTTCACCTTTCAAATAGCATAGCAGAAGCATCAAAAGGATCTAAAAGTAGTGGTGGTGATTCTTCTTCATCCTCTGCAACTTCTGTACACTTAACAGCAGAACTGGAAAAGGCTGCACTTCTAGCAAAGGCAGCATCTCTGAAGAAAAAACGAGCTTTGGAGGAACAAGAGAATAAGCTAAAGGCGGAGAAGGAGGAGCTTGAGATTCAAATTGCTTTGGATGCCACAGATGCTAAACTGAAGGTTTTACAGATGTTTGAGGATGCAAAGGCTTCCCAAACGGATGACAATCGCTTGGATCTACAAGATAATGAGCCAAATGTGAAAGGCAAAAATTACGAAACAAGAACCCATGGAGTAATCACTCGACGTCAAGAAATTAAAAGTAACAAAACACCTTGTACTGCTGCACAGCCACATTTAGGTTCATGTGCGAACAGTGACCATAGTTCCTCTTCAGGCAGCAGCAGTGGTGGAAGCTCAGCAGGTTCCGAAGCTATGCTATGCTCAATATAACGCAACGCCAAGATGACATTACTGAATTTCTGGCGAAGCATCAAAAACTTTCTACTTTACCAATCGAATATAGACTTTCTTCGTGGGAAAAGACTGCTTCCGCTGTTTGAAACAAGGACACATGAGCAAGTTCTGTGAAGACAAATTAAATTGTGAAGTGTGCTCAATGACTCATCCCACTGTGTTGCACATTGCACACAAAGGCAAGATTACACCGAAGGAAGGATCATCAGATGATGGGGAAAAGCTGTCAGTGATCAGTGGAGCTGTGGACACTACAAACAGAATATGTTCTCGCACTGGGGCCGGGGAAACTAACAATATTCTTGCCATTGTACCAGTCCATGTAAAGGCAAAGAACGGCAGTAAAATTGTAAGTTCGTATGCCTTCTTGGATCAAGTGTTTTCTCATAGGACCATCCCAGCAAACAAAAGAAACATTCCACTGCAAGAGGACGTAAACAGGTGGCCTCATTTGGCGCAAGTTAGGATTCCCCACATCGATGCAGAAATAGGTCTGCTGATTGGGACCAATGTGCCAAAGGCAATGGAACACCAGAAGAGGTAATCGGGAGTGTGAAGGATGGACTTCCCTGAAGGGAATAGCCAAGAGGAGAAAATGGAAATGTCCCCAGAAGACCTTAAATTAATGGAAAGTGTGTCACAGCCTACCAGTTTGAAACAGGGGGGTTATTGTGTTGGTTTGTCACTAAGAAATAAAGAGTTTAAAATGCCTAACAACCATTCTATCGCAGAACAACGTGCATTGAACTTGAAGAAAAGATTCCTCGAGAATCCTATATTTCAGGAGGAGTACATCACTTTTATAAGAGATATAATTACCAAAGGGTATGCAACAAAGGCTGTTCCAGAAGACTTTACCCACAACGATAGAAAGGTTTGTTACATTCCACACCTGCCTCAGGTGGAGGAGTTCAAGTATCTTGGGTTCTTGTTCACGAGTAAGGGAAGGTTGGAGCGTGAGATCGACAGACGAATTGGTGCAGCATCTGCAGTAATGCGGTCGCTGTACCGGACCATCGTGGTGAAGAGAGAGCTGAGCCGGAAGGCAAAGCTCTCTGTTTACCGATCAATCTACGTTCCCACCCTCACTTATGGTCATGAGTTATGGGTCATGACCGAAAGAATGAGATCGCCGATACAAGCAGCGGAAATGAGTTTCCTTCGTATGGTGGCTGGACTCACCCTAAGAGAGGTGAGGTGAGGTGAGGTGAGGAGCTCGGCCATCCGGGAGGAGCTCAGAGTAGAGCCGCTGCTCCTTCACATTGAGAGGAACCAGTTGGGGTGGCTCGGGCATATAGTCCGGATGTCTCCCGGGCGCCTCCCTGGTGAGGTCTTTCGGGCATGCCCAGTCGGGAGAAGGCCCCCGGGAAGACCTAGGACACGCTGGAGGGACTATGTCTCACAGCTGGCTTGGGAACGCCTTGGTGTCCTCCCGATGGAGCCGTAAGAGGGTGCTGGGGACCGGGAAGTCTGGAATTCCCTACTGAAGCTGCTGCCCCCGAGACCCGGACACGGATAAGCAAAGGAAAATGGATGGATGAATGGACATTTCACACCATGGGGTGTTTTATTCTTATTTTCCTTTCGGCTTATCCCTTCAGGGGTCGCCACAGCGAATTAATTGCCTCCATCTAACTCTGTTTTTGGTATCCTCTTCTCTTGCGCCAACTACCTTCATGTCCTCTTTCACTACATCCATAAACCTCCTCTTTGGTCTTCCTCTAGGCCTCCTGCCTGGAAATTCGAAACTCAGCATCCTTCTACCAATATATTCACTATCTCTCCTCTGGACATGTCTGAACCATCTCGATCTGGCCTCTCTGACTTTATCTCTAAAACCTCTAACATATGCTGTCCCTCTGATTTGCTCATTCCTGATCCTGTCCATCCTGGTCACAACCAAAGAGAACCTGAGCATCTTCATCTCTGCTACCTCCAGCTCCTGCCTCCTGTCTTTTCCTCAGCGGCACTGTCTCTAAACCAAACAACATCGCTGGTCTCACCACAGTTTTTTACACCTTTCCTTTCATTTGAGCTGAAACTCTTCTATCACACATCACACCCGACACTTTTCTCCACCCATT
The DNA here is from genome assembly GCA_024372805.1 of Oostethus manadensis. Taxonomy (NCBI): domain Eukaryota; kingdom Metazoa; phylum Chordata; class Actinopteri; order Syngnathiformes; family Syngnathidae; genus Oostethus; species Oostethus manadensis. Next base: position 1,763,074 of record QODF01000006.1, read on the forward strand.
CCAGCCTGCCTGCACACGCTTTGTCACCTCTTTTCTACACTCTTCATTGCTCAGCACTGTTGACCCTAAGTACTTAACTCTCAATCAACATCCTCAAAGCAAATACTGCATCTGTTGTACTCTTTTTTGGCATAAAACCATACTGCTGCTCGCAAATGCTCACGTTTGCCCTTAGTCTAGCTTCAACCACTCTTTGGCTCATCAGCTTTATTCCTCTGTAGTTGCCACAATTCTGCACATCGCCATTGTTCTTAAAAATGGGCACACTTCTCCTCCATTCCTCAGGCATCTTCTCATTATCTTATTAAACAACCCGGTCAGGAACTCTACTTCCACCTCTCCTAGACACTTCCATACCTCCACAGGTATATCATCAGGACCTAGTGCCTTTCCATTCTTCATCCTCTTCAATGCCCTCCTCACTTCTTCCTTAATAATCTTTGCTACTTCTTCTTAGCTAACCTCTTACTCTGTATACACTCCTGCACCTCCTCATTCCACCACCAAGTACTACTTATCTACTTTCCTTTCAGATGATACAACACGTACTCTCCTACCTGTCTCCCTGATCACAGTAGCTGTAGTTGTCCAGTCATCTGGAAGGACTTCCTGGCCACTCCTTCCTAAAAGTCACACAACACTCCTCCTTTTTCAGCTTCCACCATTTTGTCCTCTGCTCTGCCTTCACCCTTTTTATCCTTCTCACCACTAGAGTCATCCTACACACCACCATCCTACGCTGTCTGGCTACACTCTCACCTACCACTGCTTTGCAGTCACTAACCTCCTTCAGGTTACACCAATCAACAACATCATCCCAAAAAAACACAAGCTTTGTCTTGTACTTGACTGTGGTGCCTCTTTTCAAGGAACTTCTCTGAATGCACAACTTCTTTAGAGGCCAGACCTCACAAGTACGTTGATTGGAGTCATCACAAGGTTTCGCCAAGAACCGGTAGCTATAATGGCTGATGTGGAAGCCATGTTCCACGAAGTAAAAGTACCACCGGAACATACTGACCTACTTAGGTTTCTATGGTGGCCTGACGGAGATATCAGCAAAGCACTGGTGGATTATAAAATGGTTGTCCACCTGTTCGGTGCCACTTCATCACCAAGTTGTGCCATCTATGCTCTCAGAAGATGTGCGGAAGAAAACAGGGACCTCTTTGATCCTTCAGTAGTCAGGGCAGTACTGTGCAACTTTTATGTGGATGACTGCCTCAAGTCAGTCAGCTCTGAGGACAAAGCTGTATTGCTATGCCATGATCTTATAAACATCTGTCAGAAAGGAGGCTTCCATTTAACAAAATGTATTAGCAACAGTATAGTGGTGCTGGCAGCCACACCTGAAAAGGAAAGGGCATGTGATTTGAAAGATCTAGACCTGGGTAAAGATTTACTTCCTAATGACAGTGCTTTGGAAGTACAATGGTGTGTTGAATCTGATTGATTCAAATTCAGAATTGTCATCCCACACAGACCACCCACCAGAAGAAACATTCTCTCCATGGTGAGCTCCATTTACGATCCATTGGGGATCTTGGCTCTAGTGGTGTTGTCAGCAAAAAAGATCTTACAAGACCTATGCAGGATGAAGCTCCGATGGTATGATGTAATTCCAAATCGCACAGCAGTGGCTAGCCTGGATCAAAGAGCTGTAGCTACTCAGTGACTTTGGAGTTGACTGACGCTACAAGCCAGCAATCTCTGGAGAGATCTACATTAAATCTGGATAAGCATCACTTTTGTGATGCTAGCGAGTATGGCTATGGCACAGTTACGTACTTAGTCCAGCAGAACAAAAAAATCAAGTCCATTGCAGCTTTATCATGGGAAAGGCAAGAGTTACTCCACTTAAGCCAACCACCATCCCACGCTGGGAATTTACAGCAGCAACTATTGGCAGGGCGCATGGACAAAATTTTGAAGAAGGAACTGGAGATGCAGGCTGTGGACTCAATGTTTTGGACGGATAGCACGGCTGTACTTAAGTACATTAACAATGAGACAACAAGGTTCCGCACATTTGTTGCTAATAGTGACAGAAATAACAAAAATGTCTATAGTATATCAGTGGAGACACATCAGTTCACATTTAAATCCAGCTGATTACGCATCAAGAGGACCAAAAATTGAATCCTTTGTAAAAAAAAATGGCCAGAGACAAATGGCCATGATCATTTAAAAGACCTCACTGCTGGAGACTGTCGTCAATAATAGTTGTACAATGCAGCTACTGATTAACTACTACTCCTTATGGACACGTCTTAAAAAGGCAGTGGCTTGGATTCTTAAGGTTAGGAATACATTGCTGAGTCTGCCCAGACATAGAAGGGAGACTACAAGGTCTGGTGCTAATGACAATCAACAGAAAAGACTGCTGCACATTCTTAAATTGACAGACAAAACAAGCCCGAGCAAGAGAACCCTCACAGTAGATGATCTAAAAGAGGCGAAGCCATTGTCCATTTAGGTAGGATCAATATCGATAATAACACCTCACGTGAGGTCCTTACTGCGTTATGCATCGCAAAGAAAACTATTCTCATGAATTGGAAAACAAAAGCCAATCTAAGTATGAACCAATTTAGGAACCTTGTATTAGATCATATCTCTTGTGAGACAATGTCTAGCTCTTTAAACAATCAATTGGACCGATCTCGTTCACTCTGGTCCCCGGTGATTAGCTCTTTCACTTCACTCTGAGAGTTGGGCGACTGGCGGAGGTGCCAGGGGCATACGGGTCGCTGGGGGTCCCTTGGGGATGGGGGCTGGGCTACGCTGCTCTGCGGGGTGCCGGTGTTTATCTCTATTGAGGCTGTGGTAGGTCTGGTGCCGAGCCGACCGGTTGGTGGTGGGGCGGGGGATTGTGGGGTGGGGCCTGGCTTGTGGCCGTTTGGCCCCGGGTTGGGTGGCTGGGCTGGCTGGGTGTGGGTGGGGCAGCGCTCCTAGGCTCTGGGTCCCGGGGGCTGCTTCTACCCGGATGTGGGAGTGGGGGCGTATCTGATCCCCAGGGGCATCTGGGTTGGCCCGGACTCGCTGCTGCGGGGGTGGGTGGTTGCGCGTCCCGGTGCCGGATTAGTGCCTGGGAGGACCTGGGTTGGGGGAGTGTGCATTGGGTTAGGCGGGTGTGGGTTTGTGTGCGCGAGTGCAGGTGTGTGTCAGTGTGTTTGTGTGTATGTTTTATGTCGTATGTTGGGTGCGGGGTATTCAACAGGGGTGTGGGCACTGGGGGCAGTGGTGGGGGGTGAGGTGCGTGATTGTGCCTGGAGGGTTGCTGCCTCTCCGAGTGGTGGGGTGTGTTGCCCGGGTTCCTCTGGGAGACGAGGTGGGGATGGCGGTGGTGGTGTTCAGGGGTGTGGGCCGCCGGAATCTCCTACAGTGGCGCGCCTGTTGGCTAGTGTGTGCCTATGGATGGCCTCGCCTCGTGTTGGCCCCTGCCCCGCGGTGGGTCCCGGGAAACGGGGTTACCTACTGCCCAATGGCTCGTCCTCTGGGAGGGAAATTATATGTATTTTTTCACTCCCAGTCTTAGTATCCCTTGCCCCCCACTCCCTGCAAACAAGCACATAGGATTTTGGGGAGTGCGCGTGCTTCGTGGGGGTGTGGGGTGTCACAAACATGACCTTCTTCTGTAAAAGCCCTAGGGGGCCGCAAACTCCCCAGTTTTAATTACACTTATTCACTTATACATAGACTCACAGACACCTCACATTTATTTTTGGGGTGGCGGGACTCGTGTGGGGTGAGGGTAAACCCATGGGCCCTCTACAGGCGCCTGCCTCTGGTGTCGGGAAGGGAAATGGCCCAGGGCAGTTGTGTCTGGGGCGGCCTGGAGCTACCGGGCTGTTGAGTATGGCCACTGCTTTGGGGGGTTGGGTGGCTTCTGGGCCTGGGGGCTCGGGGGCGGTTGTCCGTCTTGCTTGAAGCTGGCCGGCCCACAGGGGGTGTTCCGGCGGTTGGCGCGCGGGCCCCCCTTGTGGCCCTTGCTTGGCTGCCGAGTGGCGTCCGGCTGGGTCTCCCTTGCACCTCTTTGGAGTGGACTTGCGGTTGCCTCTTGGGGGCGCAGGGGCGGGCCTTCCACACTGTAGGGAGGCTGCTAGAGGGCCGTGCTCCGGCGTCTTCCTAGTCGGAGTTTGGAGGGAGTGTGGTTTGGGATGCATGGCTGTGTTCACCACGAACATCTCCTCATTCTCTGTTTCACTCTGATGCAGTTATCCTGTCAGTGCAGAGTAATGTAGATTTAATGTAGATTTTTTGCACGTGTCATCTGGATGGTCNGTTGAGTATGGCCCCTGCTTTGGGGGGTTGGGTGGCTTCTGGGCCTGGGGGCTCAGGGGCGGTTGTCCGTCTTGCTTGAAGCTAGCCGGCCCACAGCGGGTGTTCCGGCGGTTGGCGCGCGGGCCCCCCTTGTGGCCCTTGCTTGGCTGCCGAGTGGCGTCCGGCTGGGTCTCCCTTGCACCTCTTTGGAGTGGACTCGCGGTTGCCTCTTCGGGGGGCGGGGTCGGGCCTTCCACACTGTAGGGAGGCTGCTAGGGGGCCATGCTCCGGCGTCTTCCTAGTCGGAGTTTGGAGGGAGTGTGGTTTGGGATGCATGGCTGTGTTCACCACGAACATCCCCTCATTCTCTGTTTCACTCTGATGCAGTTATCCTGTCACTGCAGAGTAATGTAGATTTAATGTAGATTTTTTGCACGTGTCATCTGGATGATCATTGTTCAAGAGCTTCTGTTTCTTTTCTCGTTGTTTTTCTTATATGTTTATCATTATTAGTACATATGTATGTATGTATACATATATATGCACACTGTATGTGTGTGTATGTATGTTTGTACTGCATGGATATGTGTATGTGCCAAGTATGTGTATGTATACGTGTACGAATATGCGTATGTGTATATGTACGTATATATATATGTGTATAAATATGTATACATATATTTATATAAATGTGTATATGTGTATATATGTATATATTTATATATATATGTATTTATTTATTTTCTTTCCCCTGTGTTTTTGCTCATTTTGCTCTGTGACTGTTCTGGTTGTTGCTGAAATTGTGATTATCACGGTTGTTTATAATATGGTTGAAATATGTTTGTGAGGTTCTTCTGCATCCTTTCTTATATACCCCACCCCCACCCCCTTTTTCAGGTCAGGTCCGGCATCTAAATGTGGTGCAACAAAATTCATAATAAACGCAGTCAAATGTCAAGAGAGACTCGTTTGGAGTATGAAGTTTCCCTTGGCAAAGCATTTTTGCTCAGCATTTAAAGGCAGCTTGACTCCCATTCAGCTGTTATGATGCTGGACAAGACAAAAAAAACAAAACAACAGGAGGACCTCTATGCACGCAGAAGGTGGAGGCAAGTCCAATATATGGCAGACCTTTTTTGGAAACGATGGATGAGAGAATACTTGTCTGAGTTCCAAGTACGTCAGAAGTGGACACAGAAGAACCAAAACTTTGCATCAGGGGACATTGGTTAACTAGTGGACAAGACCGCACCAAGAAACTCATGGGTCATAGGTAAGATCATGGAGGTGGTGCCCGACGAACATGGACTTGTTCGCCGCGTTCGTGCAAAGACAAAGACCTTCGAACTAGACAGACCCATCACCAAGGTCAGTCTTCTTCTAGTAGCAGCATGAGACAGATGTTGAGAACAGCGTGCGCAGGAGACAAGATTTGAGGTTGTTAATGAAAATACTGTACACATATGTCAAATTTCTTTGGTAATTGTTTCTAGTTTAAAGAACAATTAGGGGCCGGGTGTGAATGTGACAGTCAGTTATACTGTAGAGTGTGGGTTTGTCATTTATTCGAGATGCACACTTGAAATACAGTTTGAAATAGTAATATTCATTTCATTCAAGTGTAGTTAGTTTTGTTTGTTGAGTAGCATTGGTCGTTTGTCTGTACAAATACGTCATCCCGACCCTCTCAACGGTAAAGGTGCCAGGAGGCCGCAAAATAGTGCCCTGTGATTGGCTGGCGACCAGTCCAGGGTATACCGCCTCTACACTAAAGTCAGCTGGGATAAGCTCCAGCTCACCCAGGACGAGCGGTATGAAAAACGAATGAGTCGTTCGAATGAATCGAATAGGCCCAGTGATTGACCAAGCTGAACCCTGACCCGGATGAGCAGAATAAAATGATTAAATGAACGGTTCAGCATGCAGTAAGCGTGTGTTACTTAGTTCCGTTATCTACTGTATCTATTACAGACAGCTCATACAGTTCATATTACCCACCCACCTCCTCCTCCACACACACACTCACACACACGCACACACATGTGCAGTGCATGTCTGTCCAAAACAACAAAGAGCAAATGCAATGTCACTGTGTCATTAATGCAACATTCTTGGCTTGCATGATTTAAATGGCACATGCCGATGCCTTTTGATAATTAATACTTGAATGTCTCAATTTGATTTATTTACCGAGGCACATCTCGTTCTTCTTTGCCTCTGTGCTTCCTTCCGTTGATTGAACTTTAATAATTGTCAACAAAAAGGTTAGCTGCTGTAGTAACAAAGGTGGCGATTAAAAGCTGGATGCAAATATATTCATAATTAGGATGCTGTCTTATCTGGTATATAGCGGGTGTTATTCTAAATTAGACTGGGAAAAATTACTTTGGTTAATGAAGGAAACGAGCAAGAGAGGATGACAGGGCAAGAGGAGAACAAGAGGGAAAAGCCTTACAGTGAGATCTAATTAGTTGTCTCTGACAGACACTGTATTCTGACATGTTCCCCATCACGACATCAATTAACTGGCCGTAACGCACACACGCACACACACACACACACAGAACTTAACACTTCACAATAGGTAAACTCACTCTCTCTTTGTCGGTTTCTTTTTCATTTCCAATCATCTCGGTCGATTTTATTCCCACACGTGACATCATTTTGGAGTCGAGGTGCAGCATCATCGCAAAGTCTTTGGCTTCACTTCACTTTATTCAAAGCTCGGGCTTGAATTTCCACAGGAATTTTTTTACATCCGCTCACATTGTATGCTCTCTCATACTATAGAAAAATGAAAATAAAAAATCGACTAATTTAATTGACTGAAATCAGACTTTTAAAATTAATCTAGAGTGACAGTAATCCAATCCTGATCAAGTAATCAAACAGTGGTGTGCCGTCAGGGCATTCAAAGCCCTCTCTGCTGCCCTAAACACCTCAGCAGCACTGACCTACATTTCCAACTTAAACTCGTGTATTTCTTCATTTCCAGTAGTGTATGCGTACTTTTTGTTTGTTTGTGTCCAATCAGATTTCAGATTTAATGTGTTATCATGTCAATGTCATCTGACCAGTGTCTTCAGAATCAGCTTTGCTGATTCACTGAAAGACTATTAGCAATGGGGCTGTTCAGGATCCAGATTCACCGCGATACCATCTGCATCTTTCCATCCTCTGACTGATTGATCAGAGCTAATCTGTTGGACAAAGGAGGAGGAACGGACATGTGTTTTATGTACCTGTCTTAATTGTCCATAACATGCTTCTGCCCATACCATAACCCCACCGCCACCACTCGATCTGCAATACAGGTGTATTTTATTGATGACATTTTGAATGCACAGGAGGTACCATAGTGAGATCCTGGGGCCCATTGTTGTGCCATTCATCTACGACCATCATATCATGTTACAGCGTAATAATGCACGGCCCCATAATGCACACAATCGCTCTGTGTTGATGTATAGGGTATTAGAGACAAATAGTGGTTTTATACAGGCCAGTAAAACTGCACATCGTGGCGTGGCCAACCAGGGCACATTGGAAAAATCATGCCGTCTAATCAGTATCTTGCCGCATGTGTAAGATGGGTGAATTAGGAATGCTCACTAACACAGATTTAGACCAATTTGTGAACAATATTTTAGAGCGCTAGACCTCTGAGTTCAGCTCATGAAAATTTAGAGCAAAATTAAAAGCCTTGTGTTCATATTTTTGTTGACTATATAATTTAGTTGTTGGTAGCGCACACACCAAGTGGTGGGTTTTCCCTTCAAAGTAAATGAGGTCCCAAATGGTTAGTTGAATTGTAGCACATTGTAAGTCCCATTGCCAATTGCCACATACTATACAGTAAGCTTATTTCCCCACATTTCTGATTCACATGTACACAAACCTTAACGGGCACATTGCATATTCATGCTGTGTAAAATTCAAATTTCCAATATAAGATTAGATAAATACAGTGTGTACCATGTAGCATGCAACACTTGTGCAGAAGACATCTTATACAAAACACATCTGAAGCATTCACACTACTGTAGTCACAATTTGGCCTTCCAAATGGACTAATGATCAAGGAAGAATTGCAACTTAAGGGACCAGTGAACTGAATCGACAAATTATGTTTGCTAGAAAGACTCAAGATTTCCCTTTACGACGGTGAAGAAAACTGTGAAATGGAAACAAACCCATGATAAGTTTTTCTTCATTTGACAAGATCCAGTTTGTTTCCTTCTCGAATCAGTGATGTGCGGTCAGAGGAGTCATGAGAGTTTCTGATTTAAAAAAAAATACAAAAACAAATAGTACACAAAAAAATATATTAATATTTGTCATTTCAACTGAATTATAAATGTCCAAACGTTTAACATTTTCTTAAGTCCACCGAAAATTACGGTACTTTTAAAGCCGGACACCATTGTGCATCTCCGTGAAGCACTCAGCTGAGAAAAATACTGTACTTCAACCTGTATTACATTTACTGCATGACAAAATAGCATAAACAGTACAGTATATAAAAAGGATTCACCAGAAGCGCTGTTCTGCAGACCTTCCGTGTGTGTGGCGGTTGGGTATTGGCTACAGATAATGAATTTTTGCCAAGTACGAGCAAGAAAAGAGTACATCTCGTCACTATCTGTAATCTTGATGAAGGAAAATCCTCATCGTATGTATTATGTATTCACTCTTTACGCTGTTGTGATGGGCCAGTCACACACAGCGACTGCCCCTCCCTAGACAGACTCGCTACAGCCAAAGAGAGGAACCATGCCTTTCACTCTTTCACACACCGACAGAAAGCGACTCTCTGCTTGCCCCAGCTCACGTTCTCTATTTAGTTTGAATGATATTTATTGTTAGTTGGTTAACTTGTGGGTTAACCACGGTGACTGAGTGGGTAGCACGTTGGCCTCACAGTCCGAAGATCCATCCATCCATCCACCCATTTTCTTCCGCTTATCCGAGGTCGGATCGCGGGGGCAGCAACCTAAGCAGAGGTCTCTCTCCCGGGCCACTTATTCCAGCTCTTCCCAGCGGATGCCGAGGCGTTCCCAGGCCAGCTGAGAGACGTAGTCTCTCCAACGTGTCCTGGGTCTTCCGCGAGGCCTCCTACCAGTTGGGCGTGCCCTGACCACCTCCCCAGGAAGGCGTTCGGGAGGCATCCTAACCAGATGCCCGAGCAACCTCATCTGGCTCCTCTCAATGCGGAGGAGCAGCGGTTCTACTCCGAGTCTCTCCCGGATGACAGTGCTTCTCAACCTATCTCTAAGGGAGAGCCCAGCCAACCTGCGGAGAAAACTCATTTCGGCCGCTTGTACCCGCGATCTTGTCCTTTCGGTCACTACCCAAATTCATGGCCATAAGTGAGGGTAGGAACGTAGATCGACTGGTAAATCGAGAGGTATGCCTTTTGGCTCAGCTCTCTTTTCACCACGACAGACCGGTGCAGAGTCCGCATCACTGCAGACGCTGCACCAATCCGCCTGTCCATCTCACATTCCGTCCACTTGTGAACAAGACCCCGATGTACTTAAACTCCTTCACTTGAGGCAGGACCTCATCCCCGACCCGGAGATGGCACTCCACCCTTTCGCGGGCGAGAACCATGGACTCAGACTTGGAGGTGCTGATTCTCATCCCAGCCGCTTCCCACTCAGCTGCGAACCGGTCCAGTGAGAGTTAAAGGTCACTGCTTGATGAAACCAACAGGACCACATCATCTGTAAAAAGCAGAGATCAAATCCTGCAGCCACCAAACTGAAACCCCTCAACGCCCTGGCTTTGAGGGGGGCCCTGGCCTCAACCCCGACGTCCACGCAATGCTGCAGAGTCGTGTCAACCAAGACACACCCACAGCCTCCAGGTCCTTAAGGAAATCCGGGCGGATCTCATCCACCACCAAGGAGCTTTTTGATCACCTCGGTTACCTCAGCCCCAGAGATAGGCAAACCCGACTCCCTAAGCACTGCTTCCATGTTGGAAGGCGTATCGGTGGGATTGAGGAGGTCTTCAAAGTATTCCCTCCACTGGTCCACAACATCTCGAGTCGAGTTCAGCAGCACACCGTCCCCACCATACACGGTGTTGACTGTGCACTGCTTCCCCCGCCGAAGACGGCGGATGGTGGTCCAGAATCTCTTTAAAGTCATCCGGAAATCGTTTTCCATGGCCACTCCGAATTCCTCCCATGTCCGAGTTTTTGCCTCAGCGACCGCTAGGGCTTCAGACCGCTTGGCCTTCCGGTACCTGTCTGCTGCCTCCAGAGTCCCATGGGCCAAGATGGCCTGATAGGACTCTTTCTTCAGCTTGACGGTATCCCTTACCACTGGTGTCCACCAACGGGTTCTGGGATTACCGCCACGACAGGCACCGACCACCTTACGGCCACAGCTCTGATTGGCCTCCCTTGGAACATGGTCAAAGCTCTCCCGTTGGTGGGAGTTGAAACTCCTTCTGACAAGGGACTCTGCCAGGCGTTCCCAGCAGACCCTCACAATACGTTTGGGTCTGCCAGGTCTGACCGGCATCCTCCCCCACCACCCGAACCAACTCACCATCAGGTGGTAATCAGTTGACAGCTCCGCCCCTCTCCTCACCTGAGTGTAAAAAACATGTGGTCACAAGTCTGACGACACAACCACAAAGTCAATCATCAAACTGCGGCCCAGGGTGTCCTGCTGCCAAGTGCACATGTGGACACCCTTATGCTTGAACATGATGTTTGTTATAGACAATCCGTGATGAGCACAGAAGTCCAACAAGACACCGCTCGGGTTAAAATCAGGGGGGCCATTCCTCCCAATCACACCTCTCCAGGTCTCACTGTCGCTGCCAACATGAGCGTTGAAGTCACCCAGCAGAACAAGAGAATCCCCCGAGGGAGCACTCTCTAGTACTTCCTCTAAAGGACTCCAAAAAAGGCAGGAATTCTGAACTGCTGTTTGGCCCATAAGCACGGACAACAGTCAGGACTTGTCCCCCCACCCAAAGGCGTAGGGAAACTACCCTCTTGTTTACTGGGTTAAACTCCGCCACCCAGCTCTCTTTGCACCCGACCCCTTTGGCCCCTCGCACGAGTGGTGAGCTCATGGGAGGGGGGACCCACGTTACCTTTTCGTGCTGTGCCCGACCGGGCCCCATGGGTGCAGGCCCGGCCAATAGACGCTTGCCATCATGCCCCGCCGCCGGGAAGTGTAGAGATCAGTGATTGAATCTTCATTGGGCATCTCTGTGTGGAGTTTTCATGTTCTCCCCGTGCGTGTGTGGGTCTTCTCCAAAAATTCATGATTCACTCATTCCAAAAACATGCATGTTAGTTCAGTATGTGACTCTAAATTGTCCATCGGCATGAATGTGAGTGTGAATGGTTGTTTGTCTGCCCTGCGATCGTTGTATGTGTATGTTGTATGTTGTTGTATGTGCACCCCGACTCTCGCCCAAAGTCAGCTGGGATAGGCTCCAGCATACCCGCCACCCTTATGAGGATAAGCGGTATAGAAAATGGATGGATGGTTGGTATTGTAACGTAGCTGTGGATTTGACAAGGTAAGGTTGAAAACTGCTTGGTTGAAAACGACAATTGGTCACTGCCTCCACTCTGTATAGGTTTTTTTGTGTGGATTTTTCTTAGTATCCCAGTAGCTCGTATGTAAAGTTACTGGTATAGTTGTTTCGCACGTAAGTGGTGCATTTGACAGGACAGAGCAGTAAACGGCTCGTGTTGCATAAGTCACTGCCTGTGTTTTTGTTGTTTTTTCGTCTGCTTGCTTCTTATAAGGCTGGTTATGTAAGGTCAGTTAGAAAACTTGGCTTGTAGTACTAAATGCGGTGCTTTGGAGAAAAACAATGTGAACAAGGCCGACAGATTGTTTCCCCGTTTGCTTGTTTGGATGTTTGCATGAATCACCAACTTCACACAGCTCATTAAAAAATAATGAAATAATAAAGTTTTACAGATCAGTTGCACGTATAACCGGATTTTTCTCCAAATCTACACTTTGGCTTGAGGTTTTGAAAACCTTTGTTTTTAGTGCCATATATCTGCGAACTCGTGTGGAAATCATGGGAAAATAACTTTGTTTTACTAGATACCCGCCTACATGCGGGCAGGGTCTAAGATTTGTTTTCAAAGTACTTTATATCATGCACGACTAGTGGACTTTCTGAGAGTTCTAGAGATTCTAGAACTGCCTGTCTTCTTTTTACACGCGTGTGCACGTTTTCAGTGTGTTTAACAAAGTCCACGAAGGAAATTGCAGCAGCTACAAAAATGAGTTGAGAAATGTCTAACACGTCCTACAACGTGAACGAGGAGAACAGGTGATTGGCAGGTGAATAAAATCATGACTGTACAGAGAGTGACATGCGGCGAGGTTCATGGTGTGAGGTGAGCTTTTCCGAACTCCAGCAAAGGGTTTATCTCCGCTCACAGCAGAAGCTGTCCAAAATAAACTTCCTTTGTGCCTTTTTGAGCTGTGAGTGAGAACTTATTTTCATAATGTGGAAGGGAATAGTATTCCACACTTTTGTGAAGGAGTGAAAGAGAGACTTTTTCCCGTAATCATTTTTAAAAGCTGGGACAAAGAGAAGTTATTCGGGGCGTGATGTTGTGTCACGTCCAGTGTTCACAGACAGGAGGAAAGCACTCACAGAGCTGGGAAGAGAATTTTTTTTTTTTTATTATCTGAGAGTAAGCATTCATGGCATGATAGTTTATAGAGTTTGGGAAAGTCAAGAGTATTTGCCATAGAGAGTGTATGACAGGGATGGACCCAACCAATCCATTGTATGGATCTTGACAGCTTTTTTAGAGAATGGCCACAGGCTCTATAGCTGGGGTGTCAAACTCAATTGCACAGACGGCCAATAGTCAAACCGACATTAGGTCACGGGGCCTAATATCATCACTTCCCCACCCATCCCCTGTATGTCCTCCTCATTATTTAACCAGACATGTTCAATACCCGTTATTTCTGCATCCATCAATCTATTTTTTACTTTGGGCAACACTTTGGACTGGTTGCCAGCCCATTGCATATTTCTGCATATTGAAATATTTAAAACGTTTTGTCCTTTTAACCAACATAATTGGTAAAAGAATGACGCCTCTAGCCCTGCGATTGACTGGCGACCAGTCCAGGGTGTACCCTCGCCCAAAGTCTGCTGGGATAGGCTCCAGCATCCCCGTGACCCTAATGAGGATGAGCGGTATAGAAAATGAATGAACGGATGAATGAATGAATGACGCCTCTACGCATTACGAGCGCACACACATGTTATTGCAAACATGACCTAAGATGCCTCAATAATTCATGCTCAAAAATTGTATTTAGTATGGTCAGATTTTAGGACAATGTCTAACTAGTAGAAAATAAACAGATAAATAAGCAGCCCACATACTTTTTATCCCGGTGCGTGCAGTGCTGGGATTGGAACAACATAATAATGCCCCAGCAGCTGTGGGTGCGTTTGTTGTCACGTGAACAGACATTTTAAAACTGACTACAAAAACGACAGTATTTTATTTCCACACAAAACCATCACAACCCCCGAGTTGTGTAACACGGAAGAGTTTGCTTCTGTAGAATGGGCGTTTGCTTTTTTGTAGGTAAAATGATCACTTTTGATTGTCTTACCTTTATTTTGAAGGTATTATTTTAAACAGACGGGGTTTCACAGTTAAAGCGTTGACGTCTTTGTCGTATACAGTTATATTACTGTTACCTTTGGTTTGAATCTGGCACCCTTACTAAATATTGTTGTGGAATTTGTGCTAAATATAATACTGTGGCCACCGGAATGCCTGATATACCAAAATAATCAATTCATGGCGCAGATCAGTACAAGCATTTGATTGTTGAGGTCTGTGATGCAGCGGGGGCCCCGATTTGGCCTGCAAGCCTGAGTTTGACTCATATAGATTACTTCATGTACACTAGTATCGGATAAGTGACAAACCTGAATCAGCTTTATTCCCCATGTGTGTTACCACACCAGGAATTTGACTCTAGTTTAACATCACTATTACAGTACAACAGTAAATGCGTTTACATATAAGGAGATGACTACTACTACACATATTCACATTGAATACATAGAATAATTATGAATGTGATTTTTACAATAATACAGTTTACAAATTGACAGTGTTAAGTACAGAACAGCATGTAGTGCAAATGCTCATAGGTGCAAATAACAGTGCTTGTTAATATAAATATGGATAAATAATAAATGAGTACACATGCCCGCCCACTTCTTGCCTCGAGAAAGTGTCAAAACATTTGTCGGCATCAAAAACAAACTAAGGGTGATCAACTTCTGTCTTGAGTGTGTCGTCTTTGCTTTGGATTGTTTTAAAGCTCCGGATATAACTGTATAAAAAATGAAGAACCTCTATATGAGGAGAATAATCTCATTATGCTAAAATGTCAGTGTCTGAATGCATTCATATAATTGTGAGGAACACAATGCATGTTTAGATGTTGAAAACAATGTTGAACAACTCTGAAAGAAAAGGTCATTTTGTGCTGTACAGGTGCTGCGTATGACGAGAAAGTTGATTTATGTCAGTAATTTCATTCTAAAAGTGTGTATTATATACAGTCATGACATAGACTGTCTGTCCGTAAATCTGTCCGTCTGTGGCACTCCTCAGGTGTTATGAAAGCCCAGGTTGCTCTAAATAGTAAATAAAATCCATATTGCCCTTGTAACTACACCCCATAGATTTTCTTGGAGGTTGAGGTTAGGCGAGTTTGCTGGCCAATTAAGGACATGCTCTTTAAACCGGGCTAATGTTGGAAAATTAAATTTGCATCGCCATAACGTTGGTCAAAAACGTCCTGAAATACTTGAATCTAAAGTTTTACTGCATCCAACAAGTTATTCTTTGCAGAAATGTCCAAAGTGAAAACAAGTGCATCTTGTTGTTTGACATTTGCTTTTCTCCCTGTTCAGTGCCTACCCTCTCAAATCTTTTAACAATAGTAAGTCTTCGCACCATCACCCTCCTAAACAATTTATTGCATGTCTCATTATTTCGCTATACAGCTCTAAAGAACTGATGTTTTAAGGTCATACCACGTTGGATGAAAATGGTCACAGACTGGGTTGATTACGGCACTGCTTCACTGCTCTCGCACAGCAAATAGTTTATTTGTTGAGTTCTCCATGATAAATTACATTTCCTTCAATCTTGCCATTTGTAGTCTAGCCCGCCATCAATCCCATTTGTCCCGACGTCCTTACCCATCCCCTTGCTTCACAAATGTCCAATTGTTAGACACGTTTGAGGAAACGATTCAATTACAGGCCAGAGTCGTTAAAAGAATAAAAATGCCACAGTCAAAACTGTCGGTCTAAATCAGGATAAAGGCTGTCCATGCAAACCCTGCCAGAGACGCTCATCTGTGCCACTACTTTCTCGATTCATTGCTCTAAAAAACATTTGTTAACAGTAGCACGTGGCTGCGTGTGAAATCTTGTGTCATTTTTCACTTATTACTTTGTCATTCTTTTGTGCTCTCTGCGATTACAATACAAGAAAATGTTTTTCACAAACTTGTCATTCCCACAATTCGGGGCCATTTCAGCAATGTGACTTTAAAAAAGTTTTACTTTGCAAAATGTTTTGTGATTCTTTGAATGACAGGATTGTAATAAAAATGATTGACATTGGCATGCAACACACTCCAAAGGTCTACGCTGGTACGAGACTTTTTTATCTTTATTCAAAAGTGTTCTTGAGTCATTGTGCTTTTTACATTTTTAAAAACCTCCATTCCTTATTCAATACATAGAAGTATTAAATATTTATTACTTTGAAAAAATGCATGTTTTATTTGAAAGCAAAATGTATATTCAACACTTTTCATTTGCAATAAAAAGCATAAACAATGTGCCCTGTTGTTCAATTGTTCAATTCTTTCACTGAAGTAATAACCACAAAAACAAATATTGTTACATTTGTTTTATATTAATGTAATTAAGTATTTCATGTTAAAAAATACACGGGTAACTGGGTGGACATAGCAGTAGCAGTGTCGACATATTACATTGTATAACCATACATTTCAATTTCCATCCTTTCCATACCATAACCATGCATTTCCTTGGAATAGCCAATGACCTTTTTTGGACTTTGGCCAAAAAAACTTGTTGATGCACTAATGTGTGGTGCACTTATTGTCTTAGCCAATCATGAGCTCCCTCTGGTGGACAAAGGCAGCTTAATGCATCACTGCAGCGCCCCACCAGCCATGGCCAATGAACTGCCTTGATGGAAAGCAATGCATGATGGGAAGAAGTTAAAATAGTTTTCATTGTAAACCTGTATTGGGACTTGGCTTGGATATTTTTTAGCTACCTTTTGAGAGTTAAGCTGCTGTGTGATGATTTTAGTGTTCTTTGTAAGATGACACATGCACATTTCCTTTCATTTCACGTTACTTTCATTTATTTCACTGTCACTTAAGTACCAGCAATTCCATTCTTTTTACTCCATTACTATTTTGCGGTTTGAATATCGCTCCCACACTGTATTGCGTTTTTTCAAAAAAAAGAAAATAAATAATAAATGATTCGTGTTTTGTGGTTGACTAAGACATATTAGTAAAAAATATTGAAAGACAAGTTATAGTTAGTATTCGGATTGTTAGGCATCAGTAATGTCATGTAACATCAGAATCAGCTTTGGGGGGGCGCCAGTGCTGGATGTGATGCCCTCCATCCTCACTTCCTGATTCCTGTCAGTCAAGGAGCTGGTGATCCACTCATATGCGAAGGCTGGCACAATGAGTTGGGGGAACTTTTGATGGAGGATCTCAAGGATGATGGTGTTGAACGCCAAGCTGAAGTCACACAAACCGGGCCCTTGCAAAGGAACCTTGGGAGTCAAGGTGATGCAGGATGTAGTGCAGTCTCATGTTGACTGCATCATCCACCAACCTGTTTTCCCTGTTAGGTTACATTACCTTTCACACTGCATGGAGACTGGCTACTGAGCCAGCGCAGCTGAGCTCACATGCCATGGCTGAGATCAAATGAAAAAATGGTTCTCCTCTTGTTCCGTGGGGTAGCGGTATGTTTTTGGATTCTTTGTCCCTAATAAGTGAACTGCCATTGCTATGCTCGTAAAGATCTCGTAGCAAGTGCAACGTGAACCTCCTGACTGTGAGGCCAATGTGCTACCCACTCGACCTCCATCTAGAAACCAATTAAAAGAAATAAACAGAAGATCACTGTTTTTTTAGTCACTCCCCAAAGTGAATTGAATATGATTATTCAATTCAAGTCATATGTCACAGTGTGCATGAGCAAAAAATAAAATAAAATAAAATAAAAACTCAAGATAGACTCCTCCAACAGTGACACGTGCTGTCATGTTTTTGTGATTTGAGGCAATTAAGGAGCAGATTTGTTGCTTTTTCCAGTTACAGTAACAGTTGCACAATTAATGGCATATTACCTGGTTTTCTTTTTAATTTAGCCAGCAGCAGCAGGGTTGTGTACAACGTAACACTGACAAATACCATAGGCATTATACCGGTTTAGTAATAAAATGTTCACAAGCTTTAAAAGACTCAGTCAACACTCGACCATCTCTAATAAGTACAATATTTTGCAGCAGTGTACAGCTCAGCTCCCTCATCCATCCATTTTCTACACCGCTTGTCACGGACACGGGTGAGCTGGATTGGTCGCCAGTCACAGAGTCTTAAATGAAACTTCATTTTCAAAGCCTTGTAAGTTTTCAAATACAACTTGTGATTGTCAAGGCATTCAAAAGTCTTAAATTGTCTGCAATTCATTGAATTTTTGAAAGAGATGTATCACATTTATATGGCACCAAGCGAGTGAGCTGTTTTCATCCGGTTTTGTGGGGTTTTTTCTGTAGAGAGAGAGCTGTAGAAGTTTTCAGGATTTTTTGCACATTCATTCATTAAAATTGCCCCAGCACTAAATGGATTTGCCACTTTCTGTTCGCCTTCGTTCATAAACAAGCCTATGCATGGTGGTATGCATCATAACTCAAAACCCACCGTATGTTCATTTATATTCCCAGAGTATAAGATGCTGCAGAAGAGACCTATGCTGCCAGTTTAGCAACTTTGTTGGTATATTTTGTGAGTAGCAAAAGACAGGCAGTGTTTCTTTTGTCATGCATTTATTTGGTAATGAAATATTATGACATCACGCTGAGTTAATTTTCTGTTTTCATGCATTCATTTTCTTTGTCGGTTGTCCTCACTAACCCCAGATAACTTTACATAGCCCGGGGTATAGTCCGCTAACAACAGGGTACATAAAGACAAACAACCCTTCACAGTCACACTCATACCAATCAACAATTTAGAGTCTCATATGAGCCTACCATACATGATTGTGGAATTTAGGAGGAAGCGGTAGTACCGATAAACATGCAAACCACGCAGAGACGTTCCAACAGAGATTAGAACAAGGCAGGCATGTTAACCACTGCATAGTGACAAGAAGTAGTTCTAATCATTTGGACATTCTGGATACATTATTTACTTACATTAAAAGGGGTAACGTGCATCTCTTTTTGGTGCCATGCTGTTCTAAGACCCTAGTTTGCTCTCAAATTCAGCACCTTGAAGACTGCTCACAGAAAAAGCCTTTAGAGACACACAATTTGGTAACAGGGTGCTGAAATTCCAATCACGAGGAATCGTGTGATTGCTGTTGTTGCACAAGCAGACAAGGAAGGGTTGTTTGAAGGTGCAGAAAATAATTTGATTGCCAAAAGGGGGCACTGCAAAAAAAGTTTGGGAACCACTGTGATAGCCTATTCTAATAAACCAGCTGAGCAAAATATTGTAGCACTTTGTGCACAGCACAAACACCAAACTGGATGCAAAACAACAGCCTTTTTATTTCAGTCACAGAATCGCCACACCATAATCCCTAACACGGGCTACTGTCGCGGCCAAACCCACTAAAACCTCTCAGTCCTATCTACGGGTGTCCCTCTCTCTCTCTCTTCCTTCCTGTCCGTCCTCGTCTCCCCCCCCCAACCCCGGAACACATCTTACATAGCAACACATACACAAACACAACACATAACACCCTAAGTGTCATTACAATATTATTTCTACTACTAAAATAAAATATAAAAAATATGTTTTACTTATGATAGTGATTATATGATATGGATGGTGCACACTGAAATCTATGTTTTGTTGATATTGGAAAGTTCTTTCATCTGTGTGCATCTTTTTGAATTAATGCTATTTCTGATACGGATATCTGATGAGCATGTGCATATGCGGCCTATTATTTGTATTTATTAGCATGAAACAAGTACTGTGAACAGGCATAATCCGGATCACATTGACTGTGAGTGTAGGGGTGTGCACCATGGCAAAAGACATCACAGTTAATGAGGCGAGAGAATGATGGAGAGGGTGAGCTTGTAACAACACCAGTAATATGAATGAAGAAAAGAATTGAAACAGCCTTTAACATTATTAATAGGCCTCTTGGCTTACCGGAAATACTTATTTGTGCACTAAATGGGAGTAGTCAACATTTGGGTCAAAAGAGTGGATTGAATAAACTGAAAACCGTCATGTTAATATTCAGTGTACCTTACCTATAAAGACAATTGTGCAATTGTTGATGATTTTGTCATAAGTTTAATCTTTATTACTGTGTCTTTCTCAACATGTTATCCCGTAAGAGCCAGGACAAGCAAGCCCAGGATGGCAACCCCAAGCCAAATGGAGATAACAGAGACTCCTTTGGGGGGCTCAGGGAAAGTAAGTATTGTAAGCCAGCGCTTTTCCACCAAGGACCACATATTGAGAATCAAAACAGCGACATCTATTATACATGTATAGTACATTTGAACGTAGATCTCTATAGCTGTGCAGTACACATGTACCAGACATCAGCACATATCCATCTACTATACAGCTCGGTTTGCACCACCATCAGACATCTAACTCTCTACCTATTAAGACATCCCATTGGGTTTCGTATGTGCGACGCCATTTTGTGTTATCAGAAACGAGCGTATTGTTATCAGCACCATCATTCGAAAATATTTAACGTTTACAGCCATCAAATAAGTACAATTGGAGAGAATGAAACACTAATACATTGTGCTGTTATAAAATATGTGATGAACAAAAGGAGTATTAAAACCGGCATGAGTGTGATAAAGAATTTGCTCACTTGCGGTGATAACAGCAACACAAGCATGACAAGCGTGTTATGTTGGTTTATATCTGCCAGCTAGTAGTAACATTGGCTTGTTGACAGTAATATTATTTCCTGCTAGCGTTAGCTAAGCAGCTATTTGCATGGTGTGTGTGTGTGAGGCGCTAAGCTAGGTGCTGTGTCGCTAACATTAGCATCATTGCTAACGCTATGAAGTTATCATTGATGAATGGTAATACTTATTTAGCCGGATGGTGTTAGAGTTAGTGAAATAAGATGCTGTAAGTACATGACTTCCCTTCAACCAAAATAAGTAGAATATTTCTTGCTAACCGTTTGTTAAACAATTTTAGAATTGCGTTTGCTTTCGAGTGATGCCATTTTCTGTACTGCTCTATGTAAGCTGCTCTTGTTTAGGACTTATTGCTCCATTTGGACGCTGCGGTAAATTCCTGGGTGGGTAGTGTCATATGCAGAGGGCTATGCTGCAACACCATCCACAACTATACATCTGAAATATGCTGCTTAGCAACTAAATTAGAAATTATTCAACAATGTTCTACTGTATAGTCATCAGTTTCCAAGAGGCCCTAAACAACAAAGGCAGTACAGTTCTACGGTTCTTCCAGCACCGTGACCATCACCATGGGATCAAGGAGCTCCTGACAAGCTTTGATCCCGAAACTTGAGTTAAGGCTCCATGTGTCCTCCTGCTGCTGTTGGGATACCTTCAGGAGCCGAGACAAAAGTCGAGCGCAACAATGATGTAAGGTATTAGAATAGAAAAAACAAGTTATGATTACTTTAGACAATTGCATCGTATTCTGCCATTCCAAAGAAGCTGATGTCGTGTTGATGTGTTTGTACTTCACAGCCGTGTGCTGCAGCTGCTGATGTGCAGACTACAGTGGAGCTACCAAGCACTTGCCTGGTTGTCCAAGGTACTCTTGATGTCTGGATTTCATGGCGATACTTCTAGCTGCTAGCAATGATTCATTTCAGGTGATATCATGAAGCCATCTGCTTTGGACTGAGACAAGGAGTCATGTGACCACAACCGGACTTTGTTCAAGGTGTAGCTGCAGTGTGTGCAAGCTACTACGTATTCAGTATCCTGTGGATGGGTCATGTATCCTGGAGTTCATCAAAAGGTATTGGAACTGTTTATATTGTTTTGAGCTTCCAACTCACATCAACTACTAACGTTAATAGCAGGGAAGTGTAACATTTCTTTCTCTAGAAAAGCCCTCACTCCATATCTTTGCTCGTTCAAGGAGGACATACTCTCGGGTTCACAGGGACCAAAACGTAACGCTGTTGTCTCGACTTGTTGTCTATAAAAGCTTCTTGGACATCAACACAGAAAAAGGCTCCAAGTCCCAGAGGAGATGTGCCAGAAGCATCATCTCACAAGTGATGCTCTCCCCTCTTCATAAGCTGGTTGACCTCAGGAACTCTTTGTTCCCGGTAACAATAGTTTCTGGAACTAAAAGGTTGTGGTGGCCCTGTGTGTTTTTCATTTCCATTGCCTTTAATACTTCAGGGTAATATAATAAAATAAGGCTGGTGACGGTATAGTTTTACACTTTTATAAACAGTCAATATGAGGTTGAATGTTTTTTTTAAATAAAAGTTTTAGTTAACAAAATACAAAGCAAACAAGGTTCAGACAAGTCCTTATGCTCCATTTCATCTGTAAATGCATAAAGAATATATATCACAGCACAAAATATCACACAAAAACATTCATTTGTAGCCTGTTATCATTACCATTGAATTTCTCTCTACTTTTGTAGCAAATATCTTGTCAATGACTACTGTTACAGCCAGTAACAACCTAAATGGAGTTTATTTCATTTGATTTACCTTCATTCCACTCGTTTACTGCTTTCTCTATTTCACCACGTCTTCAAGCAACAAGCTCACCGAGTCCTTTCCTGCATCCTTGAGCTGAGTTGGTCATACGTCTTGTTGGTACTGCAATACCATGAGAGCTGTCCGTTTAGCATTAAAGATGTTCAAGTATAGGGCACATTTTCAATGTTCTGCTCCATGTGCAGTACTGTACATGGATGATATTGATTTGTTGATGTTGATATAATGAAGTTGTACATTTTCAAAACATGTTTTTTTTTAACAGCAATAAAAATGGTAAATTCAGCGTTGTTGTTGTTTTTCACAGTTCACAGTTAACATCTTAAATTTACAGCATTGTAATCTCACAGTTAATTACTGGTTAATATATGCAATACTTTCAGGAAATACTTAAAACTACAGGCCATTGTTATGTATTTATTTGTAAAAATGGACAGATGAACGGATATTTGTACATGGATATTACACATTTATTAAATTATTTTATTATTATTATTAATTTATTTATATTACACTTAACACATTTCTTTCAATCTGTCTATGAATAAGATACAGAGTGAACGTGCCCTTAAAGGCAAATAAAATCAGGACCAAAATATTGCTTTCTGTGAGCAATAAATACACATTATTTATATGGTTATACATATAAATATATATGTACAGATACATATATATATGTACAGTGTATATGTGTCTATATAGATATACACATGTATGTATATAAATATATATATTTATAAACAGTATATGTATATGTGTGTGTGTGCGTGTGTGTGTGTTTTTCCCCGTTCTAACACTATGCCCCCTGATACAACCAAGCCCATCCATCCATCCATCCATTTTCCACCGCTTATCCGGGTCCGGGTCGCGGGGGCAGCAGCTTCAGTAGGGAAGTCCAGACTTCCCGGTCCCCAGCGACCTCTTCCAGCTCCATCGGGAGGACACCAAGGCGTTCCCAGGCCAGCTGTGAGACATAGTCCCTCCAGCGTGTCCTAGGTCTTCCCGGGGGCCTTCTGCCGACTGGGCATGCCCGAAACACCTCACCAGGGAGGCGCCCGGGAGGCATCCGGACTAGATGCCCGAGCCACCTCAACTGGCTCCTCTCGATGTGAAGGAGCAGCGGCTCTACTCTGAGCTCCTCCCGGATGGCCGAGCTCCTCACCCTATCTCTTAGGGTGAGTCCAGCCACCCTACGAAGGAAACTCATTTCCGCCGCTTGTATCCGCGATCTCATTCTTTCGGTCATGACCCATAACTCATGACCATAGGTGAGGGTGGGAACGTAGATCGATCGGTAAACAGAGAGCTTTGCCTTCCGGCTCAGCTCTCTCTTCACCACGACGGTCCGGTACAGCGACCGCATTACTGCAGATGCTGCACCGATCCGTCTGTCGATCTCACGCTCCAACCTTCCCTCACTCGTGAACAAGAACCCGAGATACTTGAACTCCTCCACCTGAGGCAAGACCTCACTCCCAACCCGGAGGGTACAGTCCACCCGTTTCCGACTGAGAACCATGGCCTCGGATTTGGAGGTGCTGAGTCTCATCCCAGAAGCTTCACACTCAGCTGCAAACCGCTCCAGTAAACGCTGAAGGTCACAGCCTGATGAGGCCATAAGGACCACATCGTCTGCAAATAGCAGAGACGAGATCCTAAGGTCACCAAGCTGGACTCCCTCAACACCTTGACTGCGCCTAGAAATTCTGTCCATGAAGATTATGAACAGAATCGGTGACAAAGGGCAGCCTTGGCGGAGGCCAACGTTCACCGGAAACAAGCTCGACTTACTGCTGGCAATGCGAACCAGGCTCCTGCTTCGATTGTACAAGGACCGAATGGCACGTAGAAGCGGACCATCAATCCCGTACTCCCGGAGCACCCCCCACAGGACACCACGAGGGACACGGTCGAATGCCTTTTCCAGGTCCACAAAGCACATGTAGACTGGTTGGGCAAACTCCCACATACCCTCGAGTACCCTTGCAAGGGTGTAGAGCTGGTCCAGTGTTCCGCGACCGGGACGAAAACCACATTGCAGCTCCTCTAACCGAGGTTCGACTAACGGTCGTACCCTTCTCTCCAGCACCCTGGAGTAGACTTTCCCAGGAAGGCTGAGGAGTGTGATCCCCCTATAGTTGGAACACACCCTCCGGTCACCCTTTTTAAAAATGGGGACCACCACCCCGGTCTGCCAGTCCAGAGGTACTGTTCCTGACTTCCATGCAATGTTGTAGAGGCGTGTCAACCAACACAGTCCTCCAACATCCAGAGCCTTGAGAAATTCTGAGCGGAACTCGTCTACCCCCGGAGCCTTGCCACTGGGGAGTGATTTGACTACCCCAATTACCTCAGCCACGGTGATAGAACTGTCCACGTACGTATCCTCAGACTCTGCTTCCTCTATGGAAGGCATGTCAGTGGGATTGAGAAGGGCCTCGAAGTATTCCTTCCACCGACCAACTATATCCACAGTCGTGGTCAGCAAGCCCCCGTCCGCACTGTAAACAGTGTGAACTGGGGGCTGCTTCCCCTTTCTGAGGTGTCGGACGGTTTGCCAGAACCTCTTCGAGGCCGACCGAAAGTCGTGCTCCATAGCCTCACCGAACTCCTCCCACACCCGAGTTTTTGCCTCGACCACCGCCGAAGCCGCGTGCCGCTTGGCCTGCCGGTACCTGTCAGCTGCTTCGGGAGTCCCGCAAGCCATCCATGCTCGATAGGACTCCTTTTTCAGCTTGACGGCAGCCCTAACCCCCGGTGTCCACCATCGGGTTCGGGGCTTGCCACCACGACTGGCACCGACCACCTTGCGGCCGCAACCACAACTGGCTGCCTCAGCAATAGAGGCACGGAATACGGCCCATTCGGACTCAATATCCCGGTCCTCCCTCGAGATGCAGGCGAAGCTCTGCCGGAGATGAGAGTTGAAGACTCGACGAACGGGAGATTCTGCCAGACGTTCCCAGCACACCCTCACTACGCGTTTGGGTCTGCCAGGTCTGTCCGGCATCCTTCCCCGCCATCTAATCCAACTCATCACCAGGTGGTGGTCAGTTGACAGCTCAGCCCCTCTCTTCACCCGCGTGTCCAGAACATACGGACGCAGGTCTGATGATACGACCACAAAGTCGATCATAGACCTGCGACCTAGGGTGTCCTGGTGCCAAGTGCACTTATGGGCATCCTTATGTTCGAACATGGTGTTCGTTATGGACAAACTGTAGTTCGCACAGAAGTCCAGCAACAACACACCGCACGGGTTCAGGTCAGGGAGGCCGTTCCTCCCAACCACGCCCCTCCAAGTCACACTGTCATTGCCCACATGGGCGTTGAAGTCTCCCAGCAGAACTATGGAGTCACCAGCTGGGGTGCTCTCCAGAACCCCTCTGATAGACTCCAAGAAGGCTGGGTACTCTGAACTGCCGTTCGGCGCATAGGCACAAACCACAGTCAGGACCCTTTCCCCAGCCCTAAGGCGTAGGGAAGTGACCCTCTCGTTTACTGGGGATGACTCCAACACAGAGGCACCAAGCCGGGGGGCTAACAATAAGCCCACACCAGCTCGCCGCCTCTCCCCAGCGGCAACTCCAGAGAAGAACAAGGTCCAGCCCCTCTCAAGGAGTTTGGTTCCAGAGCCTAAACTGTGGGTTGAGGTGAGTCCGACTATATCTAGTCGGAATCTCTCCGCCTCTTCCACAAGCTCGGGCTCCTTCCCCACCAGAGAAGTGACATTCCATGTCCCAAGAACCAGATTTGGTCGCCGAAGCCCAGGTCGCCCGGACACCCGCCCTCGACCACTGCCCAAATCACACAGCACCGGACCCTTATGCTTGCCCCTGCAGGTGGTGGGTCTGCGGGGGGGAGTTCCCGTGCGGCTTCTTCGGGCTAGGCCCGGCCAGGTCCCACGGGTGAAGACCTGACCACCAGGCGCTCGCCTGCGAGCCCCTCCCCCAGGCCTGGCTCCAGGGTGAGGCCCCGGTATCCCACGTCCGGGCGAGGTGCGGTCACTCCTAATGTTTCTCTTCATATGGGTCTTCTGAATCACTCTTAGTCTGGCTCGTCACCTAGAACCTGTTTGCCTTGGGAGACCCTACCAGGGGCATAAAGCCCCCGACAACATAGCTCCTAGGATCACTCGGGCACTCAAACCCCTCCACCGCGGTAAGGTGGTGATTCACGGAGGGGTACAACCAAGCCGTGTATCAAATCAAGCTACACTGTATTCACAGTTGTTTTTTTTAATACACGTGAAATGCAACCCAAACATCTCAACAGACGTAAAAGCAATGCCTCCCCATACACTCCACAACCCCCACCACACACACACACACATATAAACAAATCAATGTCATGTGTGTATATAAAGTTGAGCATAGAGGAACCGTGTGAGGAGGAGAAGCTGTCTGCACTACAAAACCCACAATTATTTCATGCAAATATTAAAGATAATGAAATGGTTAGAGGATGGAAAATAAAAGCGTAATGGAAATACTGCACAAGTAAAGTAATACAGTCAAGTAAATGCCAGTAAAAAGGTGTCCCGCCACTCATTTTAACCATTGTTTCAATGGCTGGCCAAAGTGAAGTGACCCTGGTGGTAGCCAATGCCGTGGCCGATGTTGTGGTCTGTGGCATAGCGCGGCGTAGCAGTTAAAAATGATTGAAAATGAGGAACAGAGACAAGAATAAACTGTTGTGAGGATAGAAAATAAAGGAGTATTGGAATTACTGCAGAAGTAAAGTATTACAGTCAAGTAAATGCCAGTAAAAAGGTGTCCTGCCAATCATTTTAAACATTCGTTCATTTTGTGAATGGCTCGGTCACGGTGAAGCATCCCCTGGTGGTGGCCAATGCCGTGGCCGATGCCTGTCTGTGGTCGATGGCGTGGTCATTGCTGTGGTTAACCATTGGCCACTTTGTCCAGCTCTTCCTGGCAGGCCGGCTGAGATATATAGTCTCTCCAACGTGTCCTGAGTCTTCCTGGAGACCTCCTACCAATCGGACGTGCCCTGAACACCTCCCCAGGGAGGCGTCCGGGAGGCCTCCTAAACAGATGCCTGAGCCACATCATCTGGCTCCTTTCAATGCGGAGGAGAAACGGTTCTACTCGGAGTCTCTCCCAGATGACTGTGCTTCTCACTCTATCGCTAAGGGAGAGCCCAGTCACCCTGCGGAGAAAACTCATTTCGGCCGATTGTACCCGCAATCTTGCCCTTTCGGTCACTACCAAAAGCTCATGACCATAGGTAAGGGTAGAAACGTAGATTGGCCAAAAAAATTGAGAGCTTTACATTTCGGCTCAACTCCCTCTTCACCACAACGGACCGATGCACAGTCCGCATCACTGCAGACGCCGCCACAATCTGTCTGGCCATCTCACGTTCCATCCTTCACTCCAATCCTCACTCGTGAACAAGACCCCGAGATTCTTAAACTTCCCCACTTGGGGAAGGATCTCATCCCTACCCCGGAGATGGCGCTCCAACCTTTTCCCAGCAAGGATCACGGACTCGGACTTGGAAGTGCTGATTCTCATTCCGGTTTCTTTACACTCAGTTGAGAACCGATCCAATGAGAGTTGAAGGTCACCGCTTGATGAACCCAACAGGACCACATTATCCGCAAAAAGCAGACACCCAATTTGGCGGCCACCAAACTGGAACCCCTCAACACCCTGACTCCACCTAGAAATTTTGTCCATAAAAGTAATGAACAGAATCGGTGACAAAGGGCAGCCCTGGCAGAGTTCAAACCCTCCCTGGAAACGGGTCAGACTTATAGCCGGCAATGCAAATCAAATTTTGCGACACCGGTCAAACAGGGAACGAACCGCCTCATTTAAGTGGTCTGATACATTTTATTCCTCGAGCACTTCCCACAGTACACCGCGAGGGACATGGTCAAATGCCTTCTCCAAGTCCACAAAACACATGTAAACTGGTTGGGCAAACTTCCATGCACCCTCAAGGACCCTGCAGAGGGTTTAGAGCTGATCCACAGTTCCACGACCAAGACGAAAACCACACGGCTCCTCCTGAATCTGACATTTGAGTATCTGGCCGATCCTCCTCTCCAGAACTCCTGAATAAACCTTACCAGGAAGGCTGAGGTGTGTGATCCGACGATAGTTGGAACACACCCTCTGGTCCTCTTTCTTAAAAAGTGGGACCACCGCCCCGGTTTGCCAATCCAGTGGAACTGCCCCCGATGTCCACGCCATGCGTGGGGCTGAAAAGGTACGATAGGACTCCTTCTTCAACTTGATGGCATCCCTCACCACTGGTGTCCACTAACGGGTTCTGGGATTACCGCCAGGACAGGCACCAACCACCTTACGACCACAGCTATGTTCAGCCGCCTCGACAACAGAGGCACGAAACATGACCCACTCAGACTCAATGTCCGGGGCCTCCCTCGGAACATAATTGAAGCTATCCCGGAAGTGTGATTGAAACTCCTAACAGGGGATTCTGCCACACGTTCCCAGCAGACCATCACATTGTGTTTGGGTTTGCCATGTCTGGCTGGCCTCCTCCCCGCCATCGGAACCAACTCACCACCAGGTGGTGATCGGTTGACAGCTCCGCCCCTCCCGGTGACCTGTGTCCGGGCGAAGGGAAAACAACGTCCATTTTTATTATTCTTTATTGGGTTCTGTTGAGTCACTCTTTGTCTGGTCCCTCACCTGGGACCTCTTTGTAATTGGGTGACCCTACCTCGGGGCATGAAAGCCCCCCCGACAACTAGAATCATTGGGACACGCAAACTCCTCCACCATAATAAGGTGGTGGCTCAGGGAGGAGGTAATCTTTTGTAATGTTACTTTATTTGCAGACATTAAAGTGAAAGCACATACAGTATTGTTCTGAGCTGTGAGTGCACAATCAATCAGTCAAATGCTGCTGCACATTACCTTCCTCTCCTGGAGTCACCACCTGGGTGATAAGCATGTCACGGGCTGCGAGCACATAGCTACGGCGCACTTCTCGTTATCAAACATACTTCTATTCTCCCATTAATTACATTGTTTTGTTTAACTGCGCAGTATCTTGTTTCAGACTCCACTCAAAATTACTTCACCTTTTTTTTCTCTCACATGCAGTGGGCCTCACTGATACACTAGCCTACTTCCCGCTCCCTTGCTCATCCAATCAGCAGTCTGACGAAAGTCTAGATGCATTCAGGGACTTGGCGGCGAGTCAGATATTTCACATTCTTTTCAAAAGGAACTTCAGTGTTAAAAAAAATCACAGCGCAAGAGCCAAGAGAACCGCAACAAGGAGGCTGAAGAGCTGCATGCGGCTCCGGAGTCGCGGGTTGCCGACCCCTAAAATAGATGAAAGTTAGACGTATATATTTGATATCTATTAGATAAGTATCTGTAGACATCTTTTAGAGTAACACATTAGATGTTTACTAGATGTTACCGGTGGGAAATGGCTCTTGGGCCCCACTTTGGACACCTATGTTGTAAGCTGAACTTTGGCAGACATCTCTAGAAGGTGCCTTGAAAGGCGAGACGTCTCTTTTTGGGACGGTCGCCTATAATTTTGGTCCAATCAATCACACTGTAAAACATCATCAGAAAAAAATCTCTGTTCCCTCGGGTAAAATATCCTTGAGTTGTCTGTTGTGCAGAAAGATATATTATCACTTTACCAATTACATGTAAGCTTTTATCAGCAAAAAAAGTATGTTGATAAAAGACCATCTGTAGTGTAGTATCTGTTACCTAGACATGTGTCTAGGTTTTCTGGAATCTCCGAACCGCACAGTTGGCTGTCTCATCTGCGAAGTAAGGAAATAAGAGTGTGATAATCAAAGACTTTTCTTTTTTCCTTTTTAAGATTTTAAGACTTGTCTTTGGCATAGCAAAAGCAACATCTAATGAGCACTCAGAGAGCACAGATCTATTCCATTTGAATAGTTTATGTTATGGTACATCCAGAATAAACGTGTTTTTTTTTTATTAGGTAATGGTATGTTAAAAAACTATCTAGTGAGGCCGGTATATCAAAGACCGATTTATGTTGCTTTAAGAATGAAGCCATGACTGCAGTAGATGGCGTAACGTCGCTTTTTGACACAAATAGCTGTATGAAAACACCAGGAACGGAGCCAGGCTTAACCAAGCTGAACCTGGAGAACGCAAATTGTCACTGAAGTATAATGTCAGTTGGTGACACATCATGTCTCCCTTCTTTCAGTCGTTTGTCATTGCTGTGAAACAGAGCAAGGTTGAAATCTAAATACAAGAAGGCGCATGCCTTTCAAGTCAAATGTAAGCCTTGCTGTAGAAAAAAGTCATCAGATATGGCACAAGCCTAAAAAATTCCCCCGATAACCTTCACACTGCAGTGCCCCTGAATAAATGTCAAACGCTATCTGCTGTTTGTTCTGTGCAACCATTGCATCCAATCTCACCAAATGGAAGTGATAAGTGGAAAGAAAGAAATTCTTAATACACCAGAAGAAAAAAGAAAAAAAACGGCATGTTGATTGGGTGTGGTAATTGTGCATTGCTCATGTAGTTTATATTTGATTGGGATTTCTTAGCTTTGCAATAGTGCTCTGAAATTATGCATACTGTGCATGTGTAAAATAACGTAAAAGGGATAGATCCGACCTTGGTGTTACACGCACTGTATGTCTGTTTTACCAGTGCAGCATATTTTGCCCCAGGTTGCACACACTGATGTCAGATCTATGAATATTCTATTAGGATGTGCTGCAATTGTCGCTTTTTTCCCAAGGAAGGACCCATCTTGTCACAAAGAATGTAAGGTAATATCTGTGTCGGCTTTTATCAAGGCCAGTGATGTTTTTGAGGCTGTGAGTCCGACAGGAGATCAGGACAAAAATGTCCTGTTCGTAAAGTAATAAATAATAAATAAATTCCCACAGTTTCATGAATGTCAAACGTATATTGATAGAAAAGGACGATAATGCATCAATCAGTAATACTTAAAGGAAAACTGCAGTTTTATTGGAATTTTGCCCATCATCAACACACAGTAATAAAGCTCAAAAGGAGTAGGCAAGTGACCCGTGTATGCCCATCCCATGTTGTTATCTACGTTCATGCAATGTGAAGGAACATTTATTCAGCTCAAAATACAGGGTGACACAAAAAACAGGAACTTTTTAACAATCCAACAAAACCAAGAGTGATGGAAGAAAACTATCTTAGTAGTAGTAACTGAAACCTTTAAACAAACCACTTAAGAAACTTCTTCTTTTCCATTCGGCTTATCCCTTCAGGAGTCGCCACAGCGAATCAAATGCCTGCATCTAACTCTGTCTTCTGTATCCTCTTCTCTTGCACCAACTACTTTCATGTCCTCTTTCACTACATCCATAAACCACCTCTTTGGTCTTCCTCTAGGCCTCCTGCCTGGCAATTCAAAACAAAGCATCCTTCTACCAATATATTCACTATCTCTCCTCTGAACGTGTCCAAACCATCTCAGTCTGGCCTCTCTGACTTTATCTCAAAAACCTCTAACATGTGCTGTCCCTCTGATGTGCTCATTCCTGATCCTGTCCATCCTGGTCACACCCAAAGAAAACCTCAGCATCTTCATCTCTGCTACCTCCAGCTCTGCCTCCTGTCTTGTCCTCAGAGGCAAACAACTCTCTAAACCAAACAACATCGCTGGTCTCACCACAGTATTACACCTTTCCTTTCGTTTTAGCTGAAACTCTTCTATCACACCCGACACTTTTCTCCACCCATTCCAGCCTGCCTGCACACTTTTTCACCTCTTTTCCACACTCTCCATTGCTCTGGACTGTTGACACTAAGTACTTAAATTCCTCCACCTTCTTTATCTCTTCTCCCTGTAACCTCACTCTTCCACTTGGGTCCCTCTCATTTACACACATGTATTCCGTCTTGCTGTGGCTGACCTTCATTCCTCTCCTTTCCAGGGCAAACCTCCACCCCTCAAGCTTCTCCTCCACCTCTTCCCTGCTCTCACTACATATCACAATGTCATCTGCAAACATCATAGTCCATGGAGATTCCTGTCTAACCTCGTCCGTCAGCCTGTCCATCACCATAGCAAACGGTGGCTCAGAGCCACCGTCAAAAAGGGGCTCAGAGCTGATCCCTGATGGAGTCCCACCTTCACTCGGAACTCCTCTGTCACACCTGCAGCACACCTCACTACTGTCTTACAGTCCTCGTACATGTCCTGCACAGCTCTAACATACTTCTCTGCCACTCCAGACTTCTTCATACAATACCACAGTTCCTCTCTGGGCACCCTGTCATAAGCTTTGTCCAGGTCTACAAAAACACAATGCAGCTCCTTCTGGCCTTCCCTGTACTTCTCCATCAACATCCTCAAAGCAAATACTGCATCTGCTGCACTCTTTTTTGAATCAGAATCAGAATCAGAAAAACTTTATTGCCCTTGTAAGTGAACAACTCACGAACTAGGAACTTTCTTTGGCGACTCAGTGCAACGTAGAATTCTAAGTAAACATAGAGCATCAAATAAACATAGAAGTAACTAAACATAGAACCCTGAGTAAAAAGTTGAAATCACTGATAAGTAAAGGCATGAGAGTGTTTTTAGTGCAGGTATTATAAGGTGCCAAAAATACTGGTTAATAAGATGAGCATAGTGCAAATGTTATAAAGTGTTCATGAGTTCAACAGCAGCAGGAAGAAACTGTTCTTGTGGCGAGAGGTTCTGCTCCGAATGGACCGTAACCTTCTGCCAGAGCGGAGTGGCTAAAATAGTCCATGTCCAGGGCGGGAAGGGTCAGCAAGTATCCGGCCTGCTCGCCCCCGAGGTCTGGAGACGTACAGGTCCTGGAGAGATGGAAGGCTGCAGCCGATCACTTTCTCAGCGGAGCGCACGATGCGCTGCAGTCTGTGTTTGTCCCTGGCAGTGGCCCCAGCGAACCACACTGTGATGGAGGAGGTGAGGATAGACTCAATATCGGCCGTGTAGAATTGCACCATCGTCTGGACAGGCATCTTAGATTTCCTCAGCTGCCTCAGGAAGTACATCCTCTGCTGAGCCTTTTTGATGAGGGAGCTGATGGTCTGCTCCCATTTGAGGTCGTGGGTGATGTTAGTGCCCAGGAAGCGGAAGGAGTCCACAGTTGTGATGGGAGAGTCTGTCAAGACGAGGGGGGGTAGGGGGGCTTTGACTTTCCTGAAGTCCACGATCATCTCCACTGTCTTCTGAGCATTGAGCTCCAGGTTGTTGCAGCTGCACCACGACACCAACCGGTCCACCTCCTTCCTGTAAGCAGACTCATCACCGTCTGAGATGAGCCCGATGAGGGTGGTGTCATCCGCAAACTTAATCAGTTTCACCGAGTCGTGGCCGGAGGTGCAGCTGTTGGTGTACAGGGAGAAGAGCAGGGGGGAAAGTACACAGCCCTGTGGGGATCCCGTGCTGATAGTCCGAGTGTCCGAGACATTCTTCCCCAGCCGCACGCGCTGCTTCCGGTCCGTCAGGAAGTCAGTGATCCACCTGCAGGTGGAGTCAGGCACGTTGAGCTGGGCGAGCTTGTCCTGGAGCAGAGCTGGGAGGATGGTGTTGAATGCAGAGCTGAAGTCCACAAACAGGATCCTGGCGTAGGTTCCTGGGGAGTCCAGATGCTGCAGGATGTAGTGGAGGGCCAGGTTGATGGCGTCATCTACAGACCGGTTGGCTCTGTAGGCGAACTGCAGAGGGTCCAGGAGCGGGGAGGTAAAGGACTTGAGATGAGGCAGAACCAGGCGCTCAAATGACTTCATGACCACAGATGTCAGTGCCACAGGTCTGTAGTCGTTGAGTTCAGTGATCCTGGCCTTCTTGGGGACGGGAACAATGGTGGACAGCTTGAAGCAGGCTGGGACATGGCATGACTCCAAAGAGATGTTGAAGATGTCCGTGAAGACAGGCGCCAGTTCTACCGCACAGTGTCTCAGGGTGGAAGGAGAGACACCATCCGGACCTGGAGCTTTCCGAGGGTTTTGCTTTTTAAATGTCTTGGCCACATTCTGCTCCAAGAGTGTGAGGGCAGTGGGGGAGAGAGGGGGCTCCAGGGCTGATATGCCTGCAATGTCCATTGTAGTCAGTGGGGTGGGGGAGGGGTGTGAATTTTTGAACCTGGAGTAGTGGGTGTTCAGTCTTTCTGCCAAGTGACGGTTGTCAACAGCGGAGGGGGCTTTGGGTCTGTAGTTGGTGATTTCCCTCAGACCTTTCCAGACAGAAAGGAAATAAAACCGTACTGCTGCTCACAAATGCTCACATTTGCCCTTAGTCTAGCTTCAACTACTCTTTCCCAAAACTACTCTTTAAGAAACAATGATGGAATTTTCATTTTTTCAGATGACCTCCTGTAAAAACGTCGGAACTCCCTCTGTACAGCTGTCAAACAATAAAACATTTTTATGGCTAACGCACACTGTTGCCCGTTCCACTGATCCATGGTCACTAAAATGGGGGTGTGTTTACTTGCTCACGGTCACTGTCTCGCAGCGCTGCCACTTGCTCATGTCCGCCAATATGCACTTCAAAAATTCACGTTTTTTTGGGTCACCCTGTAAATGTTTAAATTTGCAATTTGCAAGTTTCATTAGGTTAGGAAATTCCCCCTGTTAAATTACAAATATATGTTAGAGGTGTGTCTATAGTATGTATTATCTTTGTAAGGAAATGGCGTTGCAAAATGGGCACCCATCCATCCATTTTCTATAGCGCTTATCCTCATTAGGGTCACGGGGATGCTGGAGCCTATACCAGCTCAAAATGGGCACAATATACATTATTATTTATTGGTTGAATCTGTCAGTACATTTTACCTGTAGTCGACTAATCATCAGACATTGTTTTTCACACGCAGAACACTTAGAAGGAACAACTTAACATTGTTGGTATGTAACAACGTTACATTTAATTAGTGACATAGAAAGCATTGCTCAAAAGACAACCACTTGCCAATACTCTCAGTTAGAAGCCTAATGTCTTTAATTCCAATCCACAATTGGGTTATACAGTTGGTGTAAATTGTATGCCATGTTTGTTGTTAAGTGATATGTAAGAATCTGACGACACAAGTTTCACTTTGCATTCCTGGTGTCGTCCCTAACCCTATCCAAATAATTCCGCACTTTTCCACACCACGACTGTTTGGTAACCATTGTGAGCCAATTTGTTCACTGTTGATGGTCTTCTTAGCGCTCAACTCAGCTCCTTTGGATTGTTCAGCTGCAGTGAGTGATTTTATTAATGCCTAGTAAGTGACGTTTTGTAGGAGGAGGCATGATGAAAAAAAATAGCATAAAGCAAATACTAATATTTGTCCCTTGAATGTTATTGTCAATGTATTTACTGTATGCGTCCAATCATTTTTCACACTTTAAGTATCCATCCATCCATTTTCTTCCGCTTATCTGAGGTCGGGTCGCGGGGGCAGCAACCTAAGCAGGGAAGCCCAGAGGTCCCTCTCCCCGGCCACTTCGTCCAGCTCTTCCCAGCGGATGCCGAGGCGTTCCCAGGCCAGCTGAGAGACATAGTCTCTCCAACGTGTCCTGGGTCTTCCCCGAGGCTTTCTACCGGTTGGACGTGCCCTGAACAACTCCCCAGGAAGGCGTTCGGGAGGCATCCTAACCAGATGCCCGAGCCACCTCATCTGACTTCTCTCAATGCGGAGGAGCAGCAGTTCTATTCCGAGTCTCTCCTGGATGACAGTGCTTCGCACCTCATCTCTAAGGGAGAGCCCAGCCACGCTGCTGAGAAAACTCATTTTGGCCGCTTGTACCCGCCATCTTGTCCTTTCGGTCACTACCCAAAGCTCATGACCATAGGTGAGGGTAGGAACGTAGATCGACCGGTAAATCGAGAGCTTTGCCTTTTGGCTCAGCTCTCTCTTCACCACGACAGACCGGTGCAGAGTCCGCGTCACTGCAGACACTGCACTAATCCACCTGTCCATCTCGCGTTCCATCCTTTCATCACTCGTGAACAAGACCCCGAGGTACTTAAACTCCTCCACTTGAGGCAGGACCTCATCCCCGACCCGGAGATGGCACTCCACCCTTTTCCCGGGCGAGAACCATGGACTCGGACGTGAACTCGGACTGTTGTTTGGCGCATAAGCGCGAAGAACAGTCAGGACCCGTCCCCCCACCCGAAGGCGTAGGGAAACTACCCTCTCGTTTCCTGGATTAAATTCCAACGTGCAGGCTTGGAGCCGGAAGGCAACAAGAATTGCCACCCCTGCTCGTCGCCTGGCCACACCAGAGTGGAATGAAGTCCAGCCCCTCTCGAGAGGACTTGTTCCGGAGCCCTTGCTGTGCGTTGAGGTGAGTCCGACTATATCTAGCCGGAATTTCTCCACCTCACGCACCAGCTCAGGCTCCTTCCCCGCCTGCCATTCCACGTACCGACAACTAGCTTCTATAGCCGAGGATCAGACCGCCAAGGCCTCTGCCTCCGGCCGCCACCCTGCTCTCTTTGCACCTGACCCCTTTGGCCCCTCCCACAAGTGGTGAGCTCATGGGAGGTGAGAACCACGATACATTTTCGGGCTGTGCCCGACCGGGCCCCATGGGTGCAGGCCCGGCCACCAGACGCTCGCCACCATGCCCCGCCTCCGGGATTTGCACATTTTCTAATCAAGTGAGGCTGCTGTGAGCGTTCCTGCCTATCATCACACCGCACCCAATTTGGAGCCTGGAGGCTGCCAGTTAGTGTTTGTCAGCATGTCGCTTATAATATAATGTTGCAGAAACATTTATTATACATTATGACTTTTTACTACTCCTTAGTGTAAGTATGACATAATTATTCTCGATAATCGGACAATAAAATACATAGAAAAGTCATACAGGAGGCACTTGCCTCCTGCTATATCCTGCTATATCCTGAATAGGTTTGGGCGAAGGGGGTTGGGGTGTATCATAGGGGTCTGTATGAGTATTGACATGCCCATGGTGATCAAAATATGACTAATACACAAATAACATAACATTATTTAACTATTATCAACAAGCGAAACAGGTTAGACTTAATACATTCACAGATAAGAAACCAATAAAGCTGTAAACTCCATCCATCCAATTAGCCTAACATGCATGTTTTTGGAATGTGGGAGGAAACCGGAGTACCCGGAGAAAACCCACACATGCAGGAACATGCAAACTCCACACAAAGAAGCCAAGCGGAGATTCTTCCAGATCTCCTGGCTGTGTGGCCACCGTGCAGCCACGCTGGAAACCTACAATTTGGAAAGCTGTACATGTATTTCGATGTGGTGCAAACATCTGCATAAAAGCGTACAAAGTATTAATCTCTGGACATACACAATCAGTGAAAATATAACCCAGGCTCATTCAGCAAGTTCTGGATGAATGCACCACAAACGAATCATATTAGATTAGAAGTATTAAAGGAAGATACCTCATTTAATTTTTATGCCGATATCGGCTGATAATGGTCAGCCAAAAGGGGCTGCCTAGAGGGTGCTCCTCTGAATGTGCTGCCCTGACTGGCGTATGAATGTTTGGTAGTAGGAGTGGGTGTAGGAGTGAATTGGCAGGCATGTTTCCGTCGGAGGGCATTAAACAGTACCATCATACTGTACCTGGTAGTCTTCCTTGTGGGTGAAATGTGGCAATCCAAGGCAACAAAAGCTTTCTCTGTATCTCCACCAGATATTTAGCTTTCAAGCTGTGTTTAGGAGAGAAGGCCCATTTAGTCCACTCTTAAAATCCTTCTCCTACCGCTCTAGCGTGACCAAGTCACTCATAAACATGGCACGCACCTTGTGGTGGCGTAGCAAGCAAATAGCAAAGGCGTGAGGTGTGTTCAGGACATGGGCCCATTAAAACGGCTCATGACACACTTTTGGGTCGCAACCCACTGGTTGAGAATCACTGCCTTATGGTACAAAATGTGTACGTTTCTTTTTGTTAAAATAAACAAAAGATAGATACTTTATTGATCTCTAAATCCCACAATTTGCGTTTCTTCCCCTAAAAAACGAGGTTTATTTTTCTAGTATTGATGCGATTGATTGTTCTGTCATAAAACCACAAATGGATCCGGCCTGGAAAAAGAATTTGCCTTCCCCAAGAGGAAGTGTCACTTCACCAATTGCAAAGTCACTGCAGTTGAGTTGCACCCGCATGGTCCCTGAGACACTTTATGTGACAATAAAGCCTAAAACACTCCAATATCGTTTAATTGAATTATATGTACCCTTATCCGTGGGCTTAAAGCACCTGCACAATTTAATAAGGGCCAACCTTTCTGTGTGATACAGTGCACTCTATAGAACTGCAAACTACAATTATTTATAAAAGCAGAGTTTTGATTGCATTGTGGCTGTTGAGTGTTTTGAATTGTATGATGGTTACATTCGTTTTACCTACAGAAAACACTCCTATCATTTATGACATGGGTTGCTAATATGATATTTCTATTAGAGGTTGAAGTCAAAAGTAAATATTACCATTTGCCTTATTGCTAGTGTAGTGGCTCACATAGCTGACTTTCACACTACAAAAAGAGACCATTTTCGCAAGAGTAAATATCTTAAATCATGGTTCAAATCATCTATTGTCATTATTGCCCATTTTAAATCATATTTAGACTGAAATCGGAGATATATGACAGTTCCTGCTTATTGTGTGGTTATGTATTTGGTTATGATTATTGTTAGCTGACACCAAACATGGATAATTTGTGTGTGTGTTCGTAGGAGGAGGAATAGGGTGGAATATACATTTTTTGAGGTTTAGCGCCCACATGAAATACCCAACCAAGCGTTCCCTTTTCTGTGCAATCTGAAGCCAGAAATTTTTTTAGTATGAGGGTGCTAACATTGCACATCATTGGGAGGCAACTATTTCCGCTATAAAACCCTTTTTATTGTTTTATATAGACGCTGTGAACATGCATTAACAAGTACAGTGTTGGCAACATTTAATACAGTATATTGCAGTATTTAGTTGATTTAAAACCCCAGCTTATTTCTGAGCACATTGATTTTGCATAGCCCATAGAATCTCACGCTACTTCTGTCAACAACAGCAGCATAAAAACTGCGAGGACACTTCCAACGTCCGCTTTCATTGGGGTGGCTGTGTCTTTCGACACAACACTTGTGCTCCAGTCTGCAGGTAGCGAAATTGAGAGCCAGAAGTATCCTCTCTTCTGTCTGTTTCGTTGCAGTGGCTTGAGGCGTTGTGAGCGCCGCTGAAACAGGTGAGGCGTTGCGTTGCTCCGCCAGATAAATATAGTCTTTCGTGTTACCTGCTACAACAACAATATTGCTGTAGCTTTGTTAAGACGCGGGTCAGTTATGTAAAATGGAAAATTGTTGGTGTTTTTTGGGGGCTTCATTGTCGAAATAGCTGGCTCCAAAATAGTGCAAAGTTAACTTGGCTCAAATTAACTTGTTTTCTGGCTTCAAAAGGCAGAGAAAAGGACAGGATGTTTCACATAAGGATTGTGGATGATGGCCAAAATCCCCCTTCCCTCCAAATCTCAGGACTATTTCTTGTCTTTGTCATTTTAGAACAACACGGAACAAAGATGACCATCTTCTGCAACATGCAACAATGCTCATGCTTTTTTGACCTATTAGTTACATGGTGCTTCTGTGATGAAAGTGACAGTTGACTACAGCCTATCTGTGGGTTTCCAGATAGGAATAATGATCAAAGTGAAAAAGGCTCTGTCTGGCATTTTGCCCGTGGCTGACTGGATGAAGAATCTATCCAGTATTCATGGTGCATATTAATGATTCACCAGACATACTATCTTGTACGTGTCATCCATGTTGCTACACTTATCAGGCTAACAAGAAGATGTAAGACCGAACCATTAGTCATTATCAATATTTTATCTAGCCACACTAAGAATCTTGTGAAAGTACACCCTACGAGATGTTTCTGTATTACTTGATTATCCCTCATGTTTTTAGACGACTAAAAAAAGTGAGTGATCAATTATGATGCACAGTCGTCTCTTGTTGTCTTACTTTGTTCTCCTGCTGTCCACATAAAAGGTGGGATGAGTCTATACATTATTAATCTATACATGTTCAGATGAAATTTGTGAGCAACATGAAAGTGATGCACATATGGCATACTGAATATTGGACAAAGGTTTGATGCATTCACTAACTCAATTTGATTTGGCCTTGGTCTGCTCATATATAAAGCCTTTATAATAGAAAGAGAAGTGTATTGTTTTTTTATGCACAGTCATAACATTTCTGATTTGTCTCATCCACATCTGTCATGAAATCTGTAATGGATACAAATTGTATTAGCGTTTTCTTGAGTGGCATAATGTAAAATGATTGCCCCCTCAAAAATCAAGCCGCTTTTAACAATGCTGTTACAGAATGATACACCACAGTAAACTTCACATTGCTTCACATTTCCACTCAATAAAGGAGACGGGTTCGCTGCATGGAAACTGGCATTCCTCTTAGGTTATCTTATAGTGTCACAGTCCAACCTTCTCAATTGCAGATCCGTACAATTTTAACGCTTAAGTTACATTTTTCGGTACAGCGTCTGCAGTAATGCGTTCGCTGTACCGGACCGTCATGGTTGAAGCGAGAGCTAGGCCAGAAGGCAAAGCTCTCTACTTACCGGTCGATCCATGGTCCCACGCTCACTTATGGTCATGAGCTATGGGCCATAAGCGAAAGATCGAGTTCACAGATACAAGTGGTGGAAATTAGTGGCGAGACTCACCCTAAGAGATAGGGTGAGGAGCTGTAAAATGTATTTCTAATATCCATCCATTCATTTTCCACCGCTTATCCGGGTCCGGGTCGCGGGGGCAGCAGCTTCAGTAGGGAAGTCCAGACTTCCCGGTTCCCAGCGACCTCTTCCAGCTCCATCGGGAGGACACCAAGGCGTTCCCAGGCCAGCTGTGAGACATAGTCCCTCCAGCGTGTCCTAGGTCTTCCCGGGGGCCTTCTCCCGACCGGGCATGCCCGAAACACCTCACCAGGGAGGCGCCCGGGAGGCATCCGGACTAGATGCCCGAGCCACCTCAACTGGCTCCTCTCGATGTGAAGGAGCAGCGGCTCTACTCTGAGCTCCTCCCGGATGGCCGAGCTCCTCACCCTATCTCTT
This sequence comes from Oostethus manadensis, assembly GCA_024372805.1. NCBI lineage: Eukaryota > Metazoa > Chordata > Actinopteri > Syngnathiformes > Syngnathidae > Oostethus > Oostethus manadensis. Next base: position 1,804,512 of record QODF01000006.1, read on the forward strand.
AGGGTGAGTCCAGCCACCCTACGAAGGAAACTCATTTCCGCCGCTTGTATCCGCGATCTCATTCTTTCGGTCATGACCCATAACTCATGACCATAGGTGAGGGTGGGAACGTAGATCGATCGGTAAACAGAGAGCTTTGCCTTCCGGCTCAGCTCTCTCTTCACCACGACGGTCCGGTACAGCGACCGCATTACTGCAGACGCTGCACCGATCCGTCTGTCGATCTCACGCTCCAACCTTCCCTCACTCGTGAACAAGAACCCGAGATACTTGAACTCCTCCACCTGAGGCAAGACCTCACTCCCAACCCGGAGGGTACAGTCCACCCGTTTCCGACTGAGAACCATGGCCTCGGATTTGGAGGTGCTGAGTCTCATCCCAGAAGCTTCACACTCAGCTGCAAACCGCTCCAGTAAACGCTGAAGGTCACAGCCTGATGAGGCCATAAGGACCACATCGTCTGCAAATAGCAGAGACGAGATCCTAAGGTCACCAAGCTGGACTCCCTCAACACCTTGACTGCGCCTAGAAATTCTGTCCATGAAGATTATGAACAGAATCGGTGACAAAGGGCAGCCTTGGCGGAGGCCAACGTTCACCGGAAACAAGCTCGACTTACTGCTGGCAATGCGAACCAGGCTCCTGCTTCGATTGTACAAGGACCGAATGGCACGTAGAAGCGGACCATCAATCCCGTACTCCCGGAGCACCCCCCACAGGACACCACGAGGGACACGGTCGAATGCCTTTTCCAGGTCTACAAAGCACATGTAGACTGGTTGGGCAAACTCCCACATACCCTCGAGTACCCTTGCAAGGGTGTAGAGCTGGTCCAGTGTTCCGCGACCGGGACGAAAACCACATTGCAGCTCCTCTAACCGAGGTTCGACTAACGGTCGTACCCTTCTCTCCAGCACCCTGGAGTAGACTTTCCCAGGAAGGCTGAGGAGTGTGATCCCCCTATAGTTGGAACACACCCTCCGGTCACCCTTTTTAAAAATGGGGACCACCACCCCGGTCTGCCAGTCCAGAGGTACTGTTCCTGACTTCCATGCAATGTTGTAGAGGCGTGTCAACCAACACAGTCCTCCAACATCCAGAGCCTTGAGAAATTCTGAGCGGAACTCGTCTACCCCCGGAGCCTTGCCACTGGGGAGTGATTTGACTACCCCAATTACCTCAGCCACGGTGATAGAACTGTCCACGTACGTATCCTCAGACTCTGCTTCCTCTATGGAAGGCATGTCAGTGGGATTGAGAAGGGCCTCGAAGTATTCCTTCCACCGACCAACTATATCCACAGTCGTGGTCAGCAAGCCCCCGTCCGCACTGTAAACAGTGTGAACTGGGGGCTGCTTCCCCTTTCTGAGGTGTCGGACGGTTTGCCAGAACCTCTTCGAGGCCGACCGAAAGTCGTGCTCCATAGCCTCACCGAACTCCTCCCACACCCGAGTTTTTGCCTCGACCACCGCCGAAGCCGCGTGCCGCTTGGCCTGCCGGTACCTGTCAGCTGCTTCGGGAGTCCCGCAAGCCATCCATGCTTGATAGGACTCCTTTTTCAGCTTGACGGCAGCCCTAACCCCCGGTGTCCACCATCGGGTTCGGGGCTTGCCACCACGACTGGCACCGACCACCTTGCGGCCGCAACCACAACTGGCTGCCTCAGCAATAGAGGCACGGAATACGGCCCATTCGGACTCAATATCCCGGTCCTCCCTCGAGATGCAGGCGAAGCTCTGCCGGAGATGAGAGTTGAAGACTCGACGAACGGGAGATTCTGCCAGACGTTCCCAGCACACCCTCACTACGCGTTTGGGTCTGCCAGGTCTGTCCGGCATCCTTCCCCGCCATCTAATCCAACTCATCACCAGGTGGTGGTCAGTTGACAGCTCAGCCCCTCTCTTCACCCGCGTGTCCAGAACATACGGACGCAGGTCTGATGATACGACCACAAAGTCGATCATAGACCTGCGACCTAGGGTGTCCTGGTGCCAAGTGCACTTATGGGCATCCTTATGTTCGAACATGGTGTTCGTTATGGACAAACTGTAGTTCGCACAGAAGTCCAGCAACAACACACCGCACGGGTTCAGGTCAGGGAGGCCGTTCCTCCCAACCACGCCCCTCCAAGTCACACTGTCATTGCCCACATGGGCGTTGAAGTCTCCCAGTAGAACTATGGAGTCACCAGCTGGGGTGCTCTCCAGCACCCCTCTGATAGACTCCAAGAAGGCTGGGTACTCTGAACTGCCGTTCGGCGCATAGGCACAAACCACAGTCAGGACCCTTTCCCCAGCCCTAAGGCGTAGGGAAGTAACCCTCTCGTTTACTGGGGATGACTCCAACACAGAGGCACCAAGCCGGGGGGCTAACAATAAGCCCACACCAGCTCGCCGCCTCTCCCCAGCGGCAACTCCAGAGAAGAACAAGGTCCAGCCCCTCTCAAGGAGTTTGGTTCCAGAGCCTAAACTGTGGGTTGAGGTGAGTCCGACTATATCTAGTCGGAATCTCTCCGCCTCTTCCACAAGCTCGGGCTCCTTCCCCACCAGAGAAGTGACATTCCATGTCCCAAGAACCAGATTTGGTCGCCGAAGCCCAGGTCGCCCGGACACCCGCCCTCGACCACTGCCCAAATCACACAGCACCGGACCCTTATGCTTGCCCCTGCAGGTGGTGGGTCTGCGGGGGGGAGTTCCCGTGCGGCTTCTTCGGGCTAGGCCCGGCCAGGTCCCACGGGTGAAGACCTGACCACCAGGCGCTCGCCTGCGAGCCCCTCCCCCAGGCCTGGCTCCAGGGTGAGGCCCCGGTATCCCACGTCCGGGCGAGGTGCGGTCACTCCTAATGTTTCTCTTCATATGGGTCTTCTGAATCACTCTTAGTCTGGCTCGTCACCTAGAACCTGTTTGCCTTGGGAGACCCTACCAGGGGCATAAAGCCCCCGACAACATAGCTCCTAGGATCACTCGGGCACTCAAACCCCTCCACCGCGGTAAGGTGGTGATTCACGGAGGGGTATTTCTAATATAAAAATGCAAATTTATATAAAATTCTTATTGCTTACATACCTTTATTTAGATTGTCAACATAGAAGAGAATGCAAAAAAACATCAAACAATCAAGACCAACTAGACAAAAAGGTCCAATCTGATGTGTGTATTATTTGTACATTTCTGGGAAAAAACGCTTTGTCTTGTCAAATGCACTAAATATGTTTAATTTAAATATCAGGATAGAACAAAATAGTGAACCTATGCTGGAGTCAAGCCAAGTAGGCAGAGAGTCACTGTCTGTGTGTGAAAGATTTTGCTGAATAGTTGACTACAGACAAAATATAAGGGCAAATTTAACTACGAACATCCTTAGTTATCCGGTTTCCTCCCACATTCCAAAAACACGCATGTTAGGTTAATTGGTTACTCTAAATTGTCCATTAGAGAATGTGAGTGTGAATGGTTGTTTGTCTGCCCTGTGATTGACTGGCGACCAGTCCAGGGTGTACCCCACCTCCCGCCCAAAGTCAGCTGGGATAGGCTCCAGCATACCTGCGACCCTAATGAGGAAAAGCGGTATAGAAAATGGAATGAAGGACATCCTTAGTCAAAGACAGCCATTCCTTGTTCTGGTTTTCAGGCTTAAATGCTACATGATGTACAAAAAATAGCGCTTTTGACTTGCATGTCAGTTTATAGATGAATTTTCCACAGAAAAGGAACTTTCATTGGCAACAACATCATTTAAAGCGCATTTATCAGATGTGACCACAGTTGTGCGGTCAGAATTCCACAGGGTGCAAGAGACTAAACTACACTGTTCTTTTTTTTTATCGGCCTTGAAAACAGGCTGGAGCTGTAACTGGATCACGATAAATTGATAACAGTGAGTAGGCGTACTAGTATCCCCTAGCCTTACTTGCTAGGGGATAAATGACAGAATGCATTGTTTTCTATATCAAACAAATTGTCTTTATCATCCAACAGTATACTGTATTAGTTGAGAGGACAGACCAAGCATTTATCCAAAGGAAACCTAAAACATGTGTCATTTTTATCTATTTGCTGCCTCTCTGAAGTGTCTTGTGAACGTTTAAGCCCGGAAACTTTGTAATGTATTCAAACCGATCGGGTACCTATGTCCCCCGTTTTATAAACTTTGAAGACACATCTTATTTAGATTAAATATGGCATTTTAAAATTTTGGGTGTGCAGTATGGTATTCCAAAATGTATATTTCAGTATATATTCTGTGGATACATTTTGTACTTATTGTACTATTGTAAAGAAATAAAATCAGCTATTAGATATTGCTTGAAAATAGCAGTACCCGCAACTTTCAAAAGAATCCCACACAGTAATATTTGCAGTCACACTATTTCTTTTTATAACCAACGCTAATAAAGTTAATATTTTCTATGCATCATTGTCAATATTGTGATCCCTACATCTCAAAGCCTACTGAGGCAAGCATAAGAATAAAGAAAACCGTGATTTCTCTATCTTCACATTATGGGGAAAGAGTGGCCTCAATGAGGGAGACTCAGTAGGATAGAACGGACGTGACTCTTTGAAATTGCTCAAACTGCACACGGATCACACTCTGTTCACACTGGGTGAACCTGTGAACAAGCCTCACTAATAAACTTAAGGCCGGCATAAGGAGTGGACATTTTGCGCTGTAACCTTTTAAACCTCTCTGCATATGTAGAAATGGTACATGCAATAATCTCCAAGGCTTTTATTTATCATCATGTTATGAGAAGACATACAGTACAATGTGTGGTACACGTTTACATTATAATAACTGCTTCCCCTTATATCCGAGTAAGGCATAAATTCTTATAACACAACAAGGGTAAACATTTGAATAAATGTTTGCTATAAAAGAAAGTTTTGTAGAGATGATTGGTCTCTGCTGTTAAATTTATCGTTTCATGCACTTTTGGGCAAAACAGGACAGTCCTCCTTTCAGTTTGCAACAATGTCACTTGTTTGTTTGCCTTTGTTAAGGTGCTTGGTTCATTTCGCCATTTGCGGCCCACAAGACGATGTTGTGTGGCCCCCATCCTTATCTGAAAATGTTATGTTAACGCGGCCCTCAGAAGGAACTGGAAAACAGGCACATACTTATTTATGGGAAGAGTAAGATTAAAGTTGCCAATTGTTCCCGGAAACGCGGGATGTCAGTACTCAACATGTTCGTCTCACTCAGGGTGTCATGAATATACATTTGCAAGACAATTCCGCAAAGGACACTGGGAAGCAGGAAGTGCTCACAGCAATGCTACAATACGAATGGCACAGTGTTGTGTGCGGGGCGGACGAAGCAACCAATCACAGTGGGGTATAACACTTTTAAGGGCGTGACATGGACTGGGCTTGATGCAAGCAGAGAAACATTTTTTAATGAGTAAAATTTAACGCGGCGCACGGTGGCTGACTGGGTAGCACGTTGGCCTCACAGTCAGGAGGTTCTGGGTTCGAATTTCCCTTGGGCATCTCTGTGTGGAGTTTGCGTGTTCTCCCGGTGCATGTGTGGGTTTTCTCCGGGTGCTCCGGTTTCCTCCCAAATTCCCCCAAAAAACATGCATGTTAGGTTAATAAGTGAATCTGCGTGTGAATGTTTGCCCTGCGATTGACTGAGGAGCAGTCCCGGGGTGTACCGCCAATGATGTTTTTCTTCCGTACCTGGCTACGTAAGCGCGGACGTTCGTCCCAACTCGCTGTTTGTTTTAAGTTGCTGCCCAGCATGACATTATACGACGTGTATAAGTTGGAGTAGTCGGGCTGAGCACTCCCATCCGCTCCCATGTTAAATGGGGGAAAAAGGCTCTTGAATGGCAAGGTAGTAGATAAGGCGTTGGGAAACGGCCAGTTCCGTTTGGTTGTGGCGTACCCTCATGTGGATCTGGTCTGATTCACAGTGCAGACCGCATTGATGGATTCCTTGATTTGTTTTTATTAATCTTGCGGCGTGGGAGTGGAGTTCATTTTAGGGCCATGGAAAGGGCGCCACCATTCTCCATGCATCGGCTAAACACGACACGCCAAGTTAATTCAAATACAAAATAAGAAGTAGGCAAGAGAAACCATTTTCGGAAAAAAACATTGACCGAGGTTAAAGAAGCGTTAAATTGAACAGAAAACTGAAATTCCTTACTGATTCAAATAGTTATTAGTTCATAATTTGTTTACATATTTGTTCATTAGTACTTTTGCAGAGAAAACAGTAATACAGTTAACAGTACAGTATGTTCCATACAAACTACCAAGGGATGCACCCGAGGACATTGTCTACACCAGGCTCCCTGTTCCTTTTACTTGTTTATTTAATTGTTGTTTGAGAATTTTGTTCGTAGTTTTGCACACAACTTGTTTACACCAGTGTCCTTGTCTACCTTATCTTGTGTCAATGTTTGAGAAGATTGGATTAAAAAATATATGTATTAAATTGTGTGCGCTTGCATGTGCCGAGGCTGCAGCCCACCCTCAGCCAGACTGATTTGTTTAACATTATGAGACCCCTCTAAACGTTACCTATACATTCGTATTACCCGATAAAGTAGATATAATCGCAGAAAATCAGTAATTTAAAACATAAATAACACTCATGCAGAAATAAATGTGTTCCGGGCGTGTGGACAGGAAGTGAAGTTAAGGGTTCAGAGTTGAGTTTTAGCTGGATTATGGCCACAACAGCATCTTGTATTATTATTTAAAAAAAACACAGGCAGTGACCGACGCAACACAAGCCGTTTAAATCTTTGTCTTGTCGAATGCACCGCGTACATTATGAAAAAAACATGTTTACCAACTAGCTTTAAATATCATACAAATCAAAATATTAATAATAATAATGACAGTCTCTAATCGTTTCACACTAGTATTTCGAAAAATGAATCATCCATAATGGATACTTGTCTAAAACGAGTATCTGGCTCATCCCTAGCGTGAAAGGATCAATGAAACCTTTCACAGTATTTTTTTTTCATTACCTCTGTTCACTGTATGGGGAGATTAGTTGAACCTTCTCCTGTGTCTTCCACATGCATCTTAATAATGTGGACACCAGACAAAGATAATAAAGAAAACTCAAAAAATATTTCATAATCAAACTTTTATTCACTATATAAATGACAATTGTCGTTTTTAGTTGAAACTCACTTTCAAGTGCCTCATAAGCTTGTCAATTCATCAATGAATGACAAGACACTTCAAATTACAGTCAAAATCTCTTTTGAGGTCATGCTGAAGGCATAGTCATCTGCTGACGCCACACAAAACAAATGCAAGAAAAAAACACAATTTTAGAACATTTACGATTGATAAAACACCCAAACAAAGCCAGGATTTGTATTCGAGTATGTGCTGACACACGCATAGCTATTTGCATGATTCAAATAACCAAAGATAACTACTGTATTTCAAATAGTCTGTTGACGCCGTAATTCTATGCAAATAAATTCTACATTCCTAAACAGGGCGGTATTTGGTTAATACATAGGGGTCAGAGTTGTTATGCCACAATAAGGTCACACAAAACACATGAATAATGCCCATTTACACCACGCGGATTTCGTAGAATTGCAATTCAAACTCATGCTGCCTCCTGAAAATGAAAACATTTTGGCTTGAACAGTTGATTCCTCTGTAGGTAGAGTAAATCATTCAGAACCTGCAGGCATTTACAGAATCAGAACTATCTGACACACTGAAAGGCATCTACATACCCACTCTGGATGGGTGTGACATGTCGTGCAAATCCTGCTGTGAAAATGAAGCTTGAGCCTCAAGGCAATGACTTCACTTATTGATTTAAGATCTCACCTTTGGGTAGTGCCAAAGTTAAAAAGGTATTTCTTAGCAGTCAGGCTCAACTCACCCGTAGCAATAGAGGACATCCAAAAGAACTCACAAACACAGCGGCAGATGAGTAATAATGACCGGAAGAAGAGCAGTGTAATTTTGCGTAAATTGTCAAATCAATTGTCAAATCAAAGAACGGCAATGTTTATGTTACAGGTATTCATCATCTGGGTCTTATCTCCTTTTTTGCCACAAAAGGTTGATCCATTTCACCAACAATCGGTGATGACATTGGATCACAGTGTCTTCTTCTGTAGGGCACAATAAGGGTCACCGATGAGACATTTGAGCATGAAAGTAATGGGAATGATTTCAGCGTTGCCTCACAAACGCTACTTCTTAGGTACCCTTCCACCACACCATCACCCAAACAGATCATACCCAGACATCACTTTGTCTAGTCAGGACCGCTTGTTTAACCTCAAGACCTCTTGTTTATAAGACACATGAGTGGTAAGATGCCTTGGAAATATTCAAATGACTTAAATCATCTTACGATGTCTCTAAAGATGTCTTATAAATATTTTATGTCTCAAGATCGCTTAAGGTATGAATCCCCCAACTAATCCCCTGTTAGGTATTATTATCAGTAAAACGATCCCAATCAGGTCCGCAAATGTTGACATTAATGAAAGACAGACAGATGTATAATGTCACAGTACTCAGCATTTTATTTCAAAAATAACAACACACACTGGTACTCGTATGAGTGTCGGTAAAACCATTCTTCAGGTGTTCCTGATGTTGTGAACTATTTTTTATCAACGTTTTTAGCCATTGGTGGCAGTTGACTTCACACCCATCCCAACAAGATGGTAGGAACATGAAGATGCCAGTGACGGCTGAGGGTGGGAGGAGAAATTCTCTCTTTACTCCTTGATCTTTTCACGGCCTCATGCATTGTTAGACTATTCTTTGAACTGACATAAGATAGCTTGACCATACAAATGTTTGAGGACACAAAAATGTGTCTTCAAGATCCAAGATACCAATAGGAATATAGAACCTAATATATTGCTGTGACCATGAAACACATTTTTAAAGGTTTCTTTAAAAAATGAAATCAATAAGTAAAGGTGAAACACATGAATGCACCAAAGCATTCTGTAACATTCATTTCTGTATTCCTCAATTTTTCTGTACAAAATCCACCCATTCGTTTTCTATACATCTTATCATGTGCAAGGTCTCACCATATTAAGGCCATGTGGTGAGGGGGCTGGAGCAGACTTTGAGGAAAAACTGATTAGCAATTTTATGTGAGAACACCATCAGTTTTAATCCGATCATTGCTTTTCTCTTGCCGATACTGTAGCTAATATGTGATGTTTCTCAACTTTGCTTGCGGCTGTCAGTATGAATTTTAGAACTGTTATTATTGGCACTGGAGGAAGATGGGTGGTAGGATTAAATAACCTTTGCTTCTTCCCACTCCTTTTGAACGTGTGGAACTCTTTATTGTACTATGTGATGTATTCCAATGTAATTTGTATTCATGTTCAAATAAAATTATACCATTACATTACTGGACAAAGTGATAAAAAAATAGCTTTATATGTACACAGATGCAGCTTAATTAATTTGAATTTTTGAAAAGTTGATTCAAGTATTTCAATTTAAAAAGTGAAACTCCTATATTGTGTACATTGACAACACAGAGTAAAATATTTCAATGATACATTTCTTAAACCGCTTGTCTGTTTGTGATCAAAATAACGTGAAATGTATTGAATGGATTGGAAATAATTATCAATAATTTTTGGGAATAGGATATGGAAGAACATATAACATTTTGGGGGTGTCTTGGACCACCATCTAGATTCAGGATTTTTTAAATAATAATAAAGATTATAACTGAGATAGTGTACTTGAACCAAAGATAAATTTTGCAAACATAGAAAATTGGGGCGATCCAAAAATGAGCCATTTTTGAGGAGATTAGTGACAAAACAACTTAGGTTAGTTTTCTAACGATACATGCATACATTTTCATAAGAATGGATGCTGAAAGACAATACTGTACACATGTTCATTAATTAGCCATTTTTATTATCTTAATTTTACCACTCCCCCTGTCTGACATGTCCCCTCACGACTCTGTAAAAAGATAAATGAACATGGATGTACATGGAAACCATGTTTAACAGTACAAATGTACCTTGTTTCTTTGGTGTTGTTGTGGTTTAGTCTGATATTTATTTACAGTCACAGACTTTTCCTCCAGGGATATGGCAAATAATATGCCAAGAGAGAGGCTTTAATTATGGTCTCACCAGTACGTTGCATGTGCCTTGTGTTGTATCTGATTAGTACTTAGGGAATCAAAGCTGTAATTGTTTGTGCAAAGTGGAGTGTGTGTGTGTGTGTGTGTGTGTGTTTATATGAGTGATGAGAGTGGTTGGTCACCCATAGGGCTAATGTTTCTACTCTGAACAGAGAAGAAGTGATTTATTCGCTGTGGGCCTCGCTGAGCATCCAATCAGCTCAAAGCACCCTAGGGTGACACCGTCACGGTCATCTCTTCTGCAGGAAATGATGCAAGCTTTACAGAATTACACAGGGTGTGAGACCAACAAAATTGGTCCTGTTCTTGTCACAGCATCAGATAAGGACCGGCTTCTGGATGCATCTTAGCAATTACTGCAGCTCTGCGCTCTTCAGCTGTGGAATTGGGAAATGATCATCTGTGAAGCACAGTAGAGTACCATCGCCTCTGGCACAATAACTCAACATGTCCACTTGGCTATGTCACAGCTCCGTGTGCATGGGTTACAGAGGGGGATGGAGAAAGGAAAAGGAGCAGAGAACAAAGAAAGTAGCTGCGTATGTTGAAAATGTTACTTTTATGAATTACTTCACCAATATTTTAACATTTTGTTGAAACAGACAATGACAATACAAAAGTAATGACAGTGAGTAGCGCTGTTGGCAATGCTTATCTTTGCATAATGAATTAGGTTTTGTGAGTCAGGCCTCCAAGGCGCTGTTCACACTGCAGGTCAGTCCTGATTTCTTTGCTCATATGTGTGTATCGGATTTTATCATGTCAGTGTGAACAGCACAATTCTTTTTTTTTAAAATGCAACTCAGGTCTCTTTCGTATGTGGATATAAATCTGATAGCGATGCAATGTGACTGCAGTATAAACGATCAGGTCGCATATATCCCACATATACTGTATTTCATCAAAAGGAGTGGTTTATTGTGCAAGACCCGGATAAAGGTACTCACCGATGTAGGCAAAAGTTCTTCTTCATTCATTCATTTTCTAGGGTCGCGGTTATGCTGGAGCCTATCCCAGCTGACTTTTGGGCGGGAGGCGGGGTACACCCTGGACTGGTCGCCAGTCAATCGCTGGGCAGACATACAATTACTTACACTCACATTCATACCTATGGACAATTTAGAGTCGCCAATTAACCTAACATGCGTGTTTTTGGAATGTGGGAGGAAACCGGAGTACCCGGAGAAAACCCACGCACAGAGAACATGCAAATTCACACAGAGATGCACAACAGAGATTCGAACCCTGATCTCCTGACTGTGAGGGCAACATGCTACCCACTCAACAACCATGCGGCCCAAAAGTTCTTCTCATCCGAAATTTTTTTTTTTAAGTGTTAGTGAAGCAACTCTTGGAAATGTCTCATCAGTCCTGCCTCTGACATCTACCCAAACATACCTTGGAACAAGTTGCCTACAAACTTCCATAGCCAAAATTCTTCTTCCCCCTTTGTTCTTAATCTCCAAGATGCAATCATTTGATGGCACGTCTCTTCAACATTGCACGGAAGTCGGGAACAGTACCTCTATACTGGCAGACCCCAATGGTCCCCATATTTAAGAAGGGTGACCGGAGGGTGTGTTCCAACTATAGGGGGGTCTCACTCCTCAGCCTGTTACAGTCTATTCCAGGGTGCTGGAGAGATGTGTGCGACTGTTAGTGAAACCTTGGTTTTTAGGAGGTGCAATCTTTGTCCTGGTCGCAGAACACTGGACCAGCTCTACACCCTTGCATGGGTACTGCAGGGTACGTGGGAGTTTGCCCAACCTGTCTACATGTGCTTTGTGGACTTGGAAAAGGTATTCGACCGCTTCCCTCTTGGTGTCTTGTGGAGGCTGCTTTGGGAGTATGGGATTGGTGGCGTGGTAGTACATGCCATTTGGTCCTTGTACAATCGGACAATCGGTTCGGTTTGAATCTCAAATCTTCATTTTAGCAACTCTGTGTGGACTTCCCATGTTCTGCCTGCGATGAGTTTCCTCCAGGTAATTTAAAATAATAAGGAAAACAAACAACCCACCATTACACAACCTGTAATGGAGGTATGATGGAAGGACAGAATAGGAGAAAATAAAGACCAAAGAGATATACCAGCAATTAATTAATTAATTCATTCATTCATTTTCTATGCCGCTTATCCTCATTAGGATAATCCCATCTGACTTTGGGCGGGAGGCGGGGTACACCCTGGACTGGTCGCCAGTGAATCGCAGGGCACATATAGACAAACAAACATTCATACCGATGGACAATTTAGAGTCCCCAATTAACCTAACATGCATATTTTTGGAATGTGGGAGGAAACCGGAGTACCGGAGAAAACCCACACACGCACGGGGAGAACATGCAAACTTCACACAGAGATGCCTGACGGAGATTCAAACCCAGAACCTCCTGACTGTGAGGCCAACATGCTACCCATTCAGCCACAGTGCGGCCCACAATGAATTCTAACATACTATATAGAACATTCAGTGTTTGTTAACCTTCAGTCCAGTAACATTATATACAACGTGCACAAATGAGTCTTACTTACACATTCTATACTAATTAACAAAATCCCTGGTGGTATGCCAGAGGAAATGAATTTTATTCCTGTCTAGGGCTGCATCATGAAGGGTAGCCTGTGTAAAAACTAAGCCATAACCATTCATGTGATTGAGTTCCTGTGACACCGGACAGGAAAAAGATGAAAAAAGAACTGGATAAGAAAAATCTCGTTTTTTTGGATGGCCCAGTCCCACTCACACACACAATTTAGAAGAAAAAATATAAAAGCAATTGTTTTTTATTCTGTCCATTACTGTATTGTATGGAAAGCCAACACTACATCACTGCTAGTATTACAATTCTACACTTCTACTTGCATTTTTAAACTGATTAAAATTGATTGATTGATTGATTGATTGATTGATGTATAATTATTTCGAGCCACACAAAATACACCGGACAGAACATAATGAACATATACCTATAAACAGGAACAATTTGTCTCGAAAAGGAGTGGCAAGAAGACAAGCTTATTTACTCCCACCCCCTTATTCGTAGTACTAAATGCTGTTATGTTAATGGAATATGCAGTAATACATGAACAAGGTATCACACCTACAAACACACATGTTCAATATACATTATTATTGTGCTAAATACTTGTAAAGCTTGTGACATTACTCATTATTATACTATCATCACATATCCACATAACATGGGTTAAAGATAATTCCTGGGTTTACTATACAGTTAATATACAGTATATATACACATACCCATGCATACATATACATACACACACATGCAATTTTTTTGCATACAGGAGATATTTCATTAAAAGATATAATAGTAATCAGTGTTGGTGGTAATAATAATTAGTTTGGATAGCATGTGTCCCGCATGAAGAGAAGCAAGGACTTGTGGAACTGTTGCCAGAGAGGGACTGCGCTCTAGCACCATCTAACACCAACACTCCTGGCCAAGTGTCCTATACTGTGCATTAAAAAGACAAGATTTTGGAGGTCTGCTGCGAGAAGGTGGATGATCTCCTGCAGCCGAGCCTCCAGTTGTCTGCCCTACTCTGATGAATTTTGCTTTGTGAGTGTCCTATCCTGTGAGAGGATAGGACATGTGTCCTATACTGTGCATTAAAACAGACAAGATTTTGGTGGTCTGCTGCAAGAAGGTGGAAAATCTCCTGCAAAAGAACCTCCACTTGTCTGCCCTGATCTGTTGAGTTTATTGTATGAGACAAAATCCAGAAAAGACAACATAGTAATGGCAATATGTATATCTTTCATGTGATAAATTATTACCATCATCACCTTTACCCCCTGTTTAAGATCAATTTAGTCTATAAACCTGAAATCAGGATTTAGGTTGTTATGTATGAATATAATAGTGATGATAATAATGGTAATGGCCACCATAAAGCAAGTAAATGACGCTTCTAATAGAACATCATATATAAGCAAAATATGTACTATACATGTGTGATATGAGGTATGATATTCCTATTCTATTCTTAATATAAGCTCTGTGATGCAATGACCATATTACATAATTGTGTGAATTTCCATGCCGATGTTAAATAAATCATCATAGAGTTAGTACATACTTAAAAGCGATTAATAAACACCCTGTTATTATAGCCTTACATAGGCCTGCTTACCTTTCTAATGCTTACCCTTCTAATGTATGATATCTAATAGTACCCAAAACACAAGGTAACGTTCAAGTACCTCTTTCCTCATTCTTGTACTGAGACAGAAGTTTCTTTGTATTTTGATTTAAATAGATGAATATTTGGACATTGCTTGAGCTCTAACCCAAATCTGTTCCAAAGTTTGACGCCACATACAGACACACACAGTTTATTGCCATCCAGCCATTCTTTATATTTGATTAGTACCTTGTTTACATTATCTATAAGTTTACCACAATTATCACTAGAATAGATTGTATTTGTATTATCTGCAAATAGTAATAGTTTTAATAAGTTTGACACATTAAATATGTAATTTATATAGAGATTGAACAGCTTGGGGCCTAATACAGATCCCTGAGGGACCCCGCAAGCAACAGCCAAACACTGGGATTTGAAATCGCCTAACTTCACATACTGTTGTCTCCCTAATAAATAGCTATGCATCCAGTTCAAAGCCACTCCCCTAATACCGTATCTTTCAAGTTTTTTGAGTAATACTGAATGACTGATGGTGTCAAAGGCTTTTTTAAAATCAATAAATTTCCCAACTGCATAGTTTTTACTGTCTAAACTATTTGTAATCTCTTCCACTGCCTCAAGTATTGCCATTGATGTTGATCTCCCTGACCTGAAACCATACTGACTATCATGAATTATATTCTATTTATCAATAAATGATTCTAATCTCCTATTAAAATGTTTTTCCAATATTTTGGAAAACTGAGGGAGTAGCGAGACAGGTCTATAGTTTGTAAAAATGTGTTTGTTCCCATCTTTGTACAATGGTATTATTTTGGCAATTTTCATTTTACTTGGAAATGTCCCAGTCTGGAATGATAAATTGCATATGTACCTTAGGGTTTGGAAATACTTCTTATTACTACTTACTATCTAACTATCATCATATCTATATCAAAACAGTCAGGGGATGTTTCGTTTTTACAATTATTAACTATATCTGTTACTTCTGCCTCACTTACTCCAGAGAGAAACATTGTGTGGGAGTGAATTGCTATCAACGACTCCAATTTATTACAACTAGACTCCGGAATATTTGCTGCCAAATCTAGTCCAACATTGACAAAAAATTCATTGAAACCATTTACTATTTTATTCATATTATAAATATCTCAAATATAAAATATTATAAATAATAAATATAAATATAAATATAAATAATATAAATATATTCTCATCAATAAAATAGTCTGGATATGTATTATTATTATTATTATTATTATTATTGTTACCTTTAATTACATTATTAAGTATTCCCCAAACCCTTTTAGTATTATTTTTATTAATATTTAATAGATTGGTATGATATTATTTTTTACTAGCTCTTATTATATTAGTCAATGTATTTTTATACAATTTACATCTATGTTCGGATTCTTCAGTTTTTAATTTAATGAATCGTTTATATAAAGTATTTTCTTTTTGCAAGCATTTTGTAGACCCTTAGTCATCCATGGAGATTTCGCAGCAGTGTTATTTTTACTTACTTTACGGATAGGACAATTATTGTCACATAAAAAACAAAATATGAGTAAAAATGTGTTGAAGGCACCATCTACATCCTTCTCTATGTATATAGTATTCCATTCTTGTTGTGATAAATCTGATTCAAATGAGCTTAATGCTTCCTCAGTCCGTAATCGTTGAAATACAGATGTTTGGGGTGTTTTATGATAAATATAATCATAGTCATACAGTGTAAATCAGGTAGATGATCGGTTATATCGCATATCATTAACCCACCAGTGGTTACAGTCTCGATGCTATTTGTAAAAATGTTATCTATAAGTGTAGCACTATGTGTTGTGATTCTGCTGGGTCTTGTTATCGTTGGGTGGAGGCTCATACTATACATCCTATTGATGAATTCATTGGTTGTTTTGTGTTTATTTGGATTTATCAAATCAATGTTATAATCTCCACAGATGAATAGTTTTTTATTATTTACTACTGAAAACATTTTTTCCACCCAATCTGTAAATATTTCTAAATTGGAGCCTGGAGCCCGGTATAAACAACTTATAATAACATTTTTCAATAAGTTGTAGATATTCCTTTATAGCAATGAAGTTTGTATACATACTCCTACTATTGAAATGAATTATGGACAGTTTCCCTTTAGATTTGATGGAGTTATCATAATCCTCTTCAGTATAGTAGTTACAGTTATTGGTGTTGAGTGAAAAGAACATATTATCAGATCTATCTCAGATTCTAAGTCTGTATTATTGTATTCCGTGTACTTATATGGGTTTAGCTCCAGGTGATTATAGTTCACAGTCATGTTTTGTACCCCAACCCTTCAGTTTAAGGAATACTTTGCAGTTACTAACCCATGTGTTTTGAATTTTGTTCAGCTTCCTCATATTTCTAGCTTTTTTAGCAATTTTCGCATTGGTTTTTGTCAAGTGGTCATTTAGATAAACATTAGTTCCCTTTAGCTTATAACCTTGTTTCATCAGTTCTACTTTATTTTCCTGTTGACAAAACTCAGAATCAGGGCTGGGGTTCCACCATCCTTCCTCATGGGGAGAGGGTGACAAGCCTCTAAGGAGTCCAAGTCCAAATGTATGTTCTTGGACGCGAGAAAAGCCGACCGTGGCTTAACCTTTAGTCCGGTCACGACCACATCGTTAATCCTGGAGTACTGTTCCAGGTCCTCCACTCTCCACCTCCAACGTCCTCCCAATATCCCCCATATCATCTATGGCTACGGCTGTCTTTGGCGCCATGGTGTGCCGAAAAAGTTCCCCCCAAAAAAGATGTGTACAAAATAAGAAGGAAACCAAAAAAAACCAAAAAACAATCGTGTACGGACAGTGTTAGCCAGCTAACTCGCCCGCCAAGACAGGAAGGTCATTCATGGAATGCCCGTTCAACCTCTATGATCTAACGAGAGAGGGGTCCCTAAGGACTTTTTGTCTTTAGGAAATCCACCACAGTCACAAAATCTGGCAGGAAACCCTTTCCTACAACGTAAAAATTATCCAATCTCTTTCTGAACAGTAAATATGACAATTTTGACCATTTTCAACAAAATGAAATTAGAAATTAGTTTGTATTGTCGAACTACCATGTATTGAAAAATGGTAAGTTTGGAAGTCAATGGGACTTTTTACTCTCATTTTATCTCATAATTTCATTTTGAGTATATTTTTCGGCGCAAAAAGCGTGACATCATTGAACCAACTGGGCATTTATAGGGTTAAAATAATACATGTTTGGAATTTCAAAATTACAACCCAAGTTGATAGAAAGATCATACTGTATAATATAGAACATGAATCTGTACAGTATTTATAGCAGGTTTTGCGAGTAGACTTTTCTGTCCTCTACATGTAATTCATGGCAATAAACATGTAACCAAAAATATTACCTTTTGAAGAGATGCAGATAGCCGTCATTTGATTGAAGAGGTGTACTTAATTTTGTGGTGAGCTTGTTGCTTTAGACTATTTTGAGGGTTATTCAAAAATGCTCCAGCAAATTTCCAACATAAGCTTTTTAAAGTAGTTGAGACTACTTCTTTATGAACGTGAAAGGTGACGTGTGTGATAGCCTGCTGTTACAATCTCTCATTAATGCTTTAGTTAGAACCTTGCAGATAACCTTGCACTGCAATTAATCACATTAGGCTTAATTATTGTATCATGAAAGCCTATTTATCCTCCTCTCTGCGCACTTCACAGGGGGGTCAGAAAAGGAAAGAAAAATCATGTTCCAAGGTTGGAATAAATTGAAACTGGAGGATTTAGTTAGGAAAAGTCCAAAAAGTTATTTCTAAAAAGATTTATACTATATGTTTTTTAGTTACCTTTCTCTCTCTCTCTCTCTTCCCCACTCCCTACAAGTTAGTTTGGGGTCCCACTTGCTGTCAGAAGTTGTCGGTGGTGCAGTCTTTCATGAAGCAGACAGTGCTGACGCCTCATCAGCCTTCTAGCACACCCTGTGGGCCCTGATGGCGCCGCAGCTGGGTGGATGGACATGATCACTCACTCACTGGAAGGATTAACCCCCCCATTCATCCGACCTGTTTCTAATCTCCTGGCCCGGGCTTGTCTCTACACCCATGTTCATGTCACATTGGGGTTAATTCGAGGCAAACCAAGCATTTGACAAGTTCAGAAGACTTATTGAGTAGAAATATAATAATTTTTGACGGAGTTTTAATCAACAACCTATTCCAACGAACTGCACTGACAGTTTTGTCAGCAAATAAAAACAAGATGGCAATTTTGGCACAAATAAAATCCAATGTCTTTAGATGGTCAGAACATATTAGGAATGTATCCAATCACAGCAGCTTTAGCTGAGTGTGGGCGGGAGTCACAGACAATGACGTGGTGAGGTTCATGGACAATTTTTTTACTTTATCTTCTTGTGCTCTAACTAACTAATATTAATACAGATTGCTCATTGAGAGGATAACAAGAAAAACAAAAATAGAATAGAACAATTCATTCATTCATTCATTTTCTATACCGCTTATCCTCATTAGGGTCACGAGTATGCTGGAGTCTATCCCAGCTGACTTTGGGCGGGAGGTGGGGTACAACCTGGACTGGTAGCCAGTCAATCGCAGTAGAATAATTCATATAGAATAATTCACTTCATATAAAAACATTGTCATATACTTAGGGACTTAGCCTTTCTACTATATACAGTACTGCCTCACCACTTTATGCTTCACATTGTTTTTCACTGTATCATGTTTTTTTCAAAAATATATCAATTAATAAAACTTGCTGTTTTGTGGTTAAATATGGCCTATTATTAATCAACTTTAAGAATTAAAAATCAGTAATGTTACTGTAATGTTTGGTGAAACACTTAAACACCAGACTCGATCACCTGAAAAACAGGCTTTTATTGCAATTATTTCACAACAAGCGTAATAATCCCCAATACAAATCCTCAATAAAAACACAGGGTAAAACACAACTCAACTCTAAACTTCCAACATTACCTTCTGTCTGCCTCCCACAAAATAAATGGCTTTCTATTCCATTTCATCCAGTCCAGACTTCCCTGTCGCCGGCTACCTCTTCCAGTTTTACCGGGAGGACACCAAAGCGTTCCGAGGCCAGCTGTGAGACATAATCCTTCCAGCTTGTCCATGCCTGGAACACCACACCAGAGAGGGACTAGATGCCCGACCCACCTTAACTGGCTCCTCTCAATAAGAAGGAGCAGCAGCTCAACTCTGAGCTTCTCCGGATGGCAGAGCTACTCACCCTTCTGGCTCAGCTCTCTCTTCACCACGATGCTCCAGTACAGTGACCGCCGATCCACCTGTCAACCTCACTCGTGAACAAGACACTGAGATACTTGACTCCGCCACTTGGGGCAAAACCTCACTCCCAACCCAGAGGGTGCAATCCTCCCTTTTCTGATTGAGAACCATGGCCCCGGATTAGGACTTGCTCAGTCTCATCCCGGAAGAAGAAAAAGGCTTAACTTACTGCTAGCAATGCAAACCAGGCTCCTGATCCTGTTGCACAAGAACTGAATGGCACATCTTGTAGTAGCGCGTCAAAAATCCTGTACTCCCGTTGCACTCCCCCAAGGAAACTACGAGGGACACGTTCAAATGACTTTTCCAAGTCGACCAAGTACATTTAGACCGGTTGGGAAAACACCCACCCTCCAGTACCCTTGCAAGGGTGCAGAGATGGTCCAGGGACGAAAACCACATTGCACCTCCTGTAGCCGAGGTTCGATTAACAGTCGTACCCTTCTCAACAGCACCCTGGAATTGATTTTTTTTCCAGGGAGGCTGAGGAGTATGATCCACTTGTAGTTGGAACACACCCACCAGTCACCCTTCTTAAAAACTGGGACCACCAACCCGGTCTGCCAGTTTAGAGGTACTGTCCCCGTATTCCATACAATGTTGAAGAGACGTGTCAGTGAAGACAGTCCCTCAAAATGCAGAGCCTTGAGGAACTCATGTTGAAACTCATCCACCCCCGAAACCTTGCCACTGGGGAGTGTTTTGACTGTCTCAGTTACCTTAGCCACTGTGATGGAGCTGTTCGCGTCTCCTGTCTCTGATTCCTCTACGGAAGGAATGTCAGCAGAGTTGTGGTTGGCTTCTTTGGAATGGATCAAGTCAGACCCCACGGGTGAAAGCCTGACCACCAGACGCTCGACTGCGAGCCCCTCCCCCAGACCTGGCTCCATGGTGAGACCCCGATATCCCGGGCACGGTGCTGACTCTCCTCTTGGTCTTTTCCATAGGGTTTTCTGAATCACTCTTTGTCTGGCCCGTCACATAGAACCTGATTGCCTTGGGAGACCTTAACAGTGGCATATAGCCCTCGATCACTCGGGCACACAAACCCCTCAACCACAATAAGGTGGTGATTAACGGGGGAGAATTATTGGCTTATATTCTGTTTGTATTGGGTACGTGTAAAGGTGAATATATGGGTGTTATTTAATGTTTATAGAGGGCTCCAATAATATTAAAGTCTTAGTTATTAGATGGTTGTAAACTTTTGTTTTTATGCTCTAAGTTTGAAAATATGTGATCTATTTTTAGTCAATCCTACTTTGCAGAAATTAATTCATGAACAAGAACAAGATAACAAGGGATGAACAAGAGATTACTGTAATACAAAACTGTAACAAGTTACATGCTGCAATATGTCTATGCTTGGATACCAAAAGTGAGGTACAAATACCCTTAGGGGCATGCCAGTTATATTACGGGTACGTGAATAAAAATTAAAAACAATTATCGCCAAACTCTCACTCTTATGAGTGCGCCTGAATCCCTCACGGTTAAAGGACAGAGCAGAAAGGTGACAGAGCATGAAGTTGTTCATTGCTCTTGTGTGGATCATTTGAATATTTGATGATTGTTTTGTTTATTATGGTCATTTAACCTTGAAGATTTAATGTACAGTATATTGGTTTTCCAATCCCGTCATTGTGAGTGGAGATTTCCCCGAAAATATAGTTTATATGTATTTTTTGTACTTTAGGTACTGCTTATTATGATTGCAACACTTTCTGCTTCAATTGGTATTAAATTAATGTGCAGACCATAGCCATTGCGAGTGGACAAAAAAAAGTAATGCTTAAATTCAACCAATTAAACATACTGTATTTGTAGGATTATCTACTTACCAGTGCTTATGTGGAACTTTATGAAAACGTGACGATGCAAAATACAAATTTTTGACCCCAAATTACTATAGCAGTAATCAACCAATAAATTATGTTCAATATTTCTGTGTCAATTTATAATATTAATCAACATTCAAAAATGGAATGGGTTTTAATTTTAGGTAAAACAATATATTATTAAGGTTGACATTGAGATTATTAACTAATTTATACAGTACATTCGTTGAGAAAAGGTCTACTTTTTGTTTTAAATTTTATTAGGTTTCTTTGCAAGTAGCCAATTACAATTAAAGGTGTTAATAGAGGAAACGTTAAATATGTCTATTCCTCTATACTTTGTATTTTAGTTGACTACACTTTTGTAAAGTATAGTTGACTAAAACCTGACTTAAATGAAAATACATTTATTGTAAAAAAATAATAATTTGAGTAAAACTAAATAAAAAACTGCTGTCAAAAATAACAATGATAAACACAGGTCAAAAATCATTAGCTCCCTGGTAGAATATAAAATACATGAGTATATTTTTATAAATTCATAAGTAACAACAGCAAAAAGGCGCACTTTGCAATCTATTATCAATTCTCTTGCATACATTAATATTTTTAATTTTGAAATACTGCACATCATCAAAGGTTCTGGAGTTGTTTTGACAGAAACACATTTGACATTTATAGTTTTTAAGCAGGTCCAATTATAATCTGCAAGACACTGTTATCAGACACTCATTATCTGCACTGGTGCTGGAAAAGCCCCTCAAAGTATAATGTCATTTTGCCATCACCGATAAAATAGATATGAACATGGTTCAGATGAATAATGCAATGAGACTGAAATTATCTTGTCGAAGAGACATTTTCTTTGAATCAGACTTTGACTATGCTATGTGGTTTTTATTGTCATTGCCGTGCTGTCACAGCGGGCAACACACTGTGCTGTTATTTCATAGAAAATTTGATACAACTGTGGTAATGGTTTGAAAAGAAAACTACCTCTAGTATATTCAATGTCTGAACAATACATTGTTATGTTGTATGGCTGCCACAACAAAATATAGCATGAGGTTTTAAATAAAAAAATGTGATACATCACAGAGAGAATCTTTAAGTTGAGTCCTACGTGATATGCAGCACAGTCTTCAAAGCTTCTAGAGTTCATTGTTACGGTTATTAAAACTTCCTGCAGGCAGAGCTATTGAGCAGACGACAAACGCATCTTAACCTGCATTTCAACACAGCAGCTCAGCCCACATTGTACTCTTCTCCTCAGCAAAGGCTTTTAGGATAGTAACAGATACACCATGCACACAAGAACCAGTAGTTTAATATAAAAAAAGCTAATGCAAATTACAACTTGTGCTGTTTTGTGCAATTGAAATTAACGTTGGTTAAATAGCCCCTCCGTGAATCA